>QEPC01000564.1:254532-326555 GCA_003113815.1 Sphenodon punctatus
TGCGGGGCTGATGCTGCACGGCATACCCAGCTGGAACCAGATCCGCCAAAGTTGGACCGGCCAGATCATCCAGCCAGGTCTCCGTGATGCATGCGAGGTCCACGGCCCCATCCACGATCAGATCGTGGATAATCAGGGCCTTGTTCACAACGGACCTCGCATTCATCAGCACCAGCCCCCCACGCGCGGACCCTGGTCCCGGCACCTCCCTTCCCCTTAGTGGGGGGGTGATGACCTCCACCTCCCTCAGGCACCGTGGACCCCTAGGTTGCATTTACCTTATTTCCTCCAGACACCAAGAAATATCAATGCTCATAGTCATAAAGTTTTGCAATTGTTAAGGCGAGTGTGTGTGTGTGTGAAAAACTTAATGCCTTTTTTATTTTTACACTCGGACGCTAACCATTTACTAACCTAGGTACTAAAGACTTGGGGGGGGGGATTTCACTGAAAATAGGGGGGTTCAGGCCCCCCTGGCCTCTATAAAGGTTATGTCTACGCCAATGCTATAGCTAGAATCCTTGTAAAATCTTCAGAAAAACTGAAGTTCAGAGTATGGGGAATAAACAGGATGAACTTTTGAAATTATACTACATGGAGATAACTACAATTTTATAGGCATCACTGAGACTTGGTGGGATGACTTTCACAATCAGAATGTAGAAATCAAAGGCTATAGCTTGTTCTGAAAGAATAAGCAGGACAGAAAGGAGAGTAGCTTTGTATGCCAAGAATGTACACACTAGAGATGTGCATTTCGTTTTTGTTATTATGAGAACGAAAATGAAAATTTTGGTTTTTGTTTTCATTATTGTAATAACGAAAATAATATAATAATGAAAACAAAAACAAAATTTTGTTTTTGAAATAATGGGAAAAACTAAAACACTTATTTCTGGCTATAACGTTTTCATTTCTTATTGACTTCTGATTAAAGATTGTACCCTCAATGGAGGGCACTACGTATACCAAATCTCAAAATGATTGGGTAAAGGGGACTGATTTTAGAAGCAATTGAATGTTGGGATTTTAAGAAAAGTTCCATACACGTTCCTGGCTACACATTTTTTTTAATCTTCCATCTAATTTGCATGAAACCTGGAAAGTTTATGTCCCTCCACTAGTGAACCAATCCTGCCAAAATTCAAAAAGATTAGATCAAGTGTCCTGATGTTATAAGCTATTCACTTGAAAATACATTCCTGGCTGTAACATTTCTATATTCTATCCTGTTTACAAGATATTTGGCAGACGTTTAGCACACACCTTCCCTGTCATCTCTGCCAACTTACAGGACGATTTGATAAATGGACCCAATTTTATAAGCAATTGAATTTGTCCCCTTGAAGACCATTATTCAGATAAATAGCAGCACATGCAGTGCCAGCCAGAGGCAGGCACCTGGCATAGCAGGGGGAGGGAGGCTGTAGGAGGGAGGATGGGGAGCATCAGACTGACAGACACATTCACTGGCCAATTACTACATGCTTCTAGCTTTACAGGACCAATCGGAGGTGGCTTTGATGCGGGTATAGGGGGTAGCCCTGAGGCGGGCATAGAAGGGACATAACTGGGACTTTGGGGATAGTATCACAGCAATCAGGAGACCTAGCTTACACATCCAGACTCGTCAATTATTATTACAATCACATCCTGCAGCACTGTGACAGAGGACATAAGAGAATCTCTATTGGCTCTTTCCTAAACAGTTGCTTCCAACTCCCCAGTAACAAGTGGAGGAGAGATGCTGGGATGGTCACAGCACAGAATGAGGATATTTGGTTGACATTTCTGCTGGTCAGTTAGTATCACAAACAGATCTTATATTACAGTGACACGTAAGAGAATCCCTGGCATAGGCTCTTTCTCTGCATATGCTGTGCAGGCTTATAAAATTTGAACCCTTTATCACATCTTTCTGATATTTGGCCGAGATGATCCTGAAGGTGTGAGATATAATATAGCCCTGCCAAATTTCATGTACACTGGTTGGACTACAAAGATGTTACAGTCAGACATACATTTATAAGTTAATTGCTTATACCACCAGGACCCTTTATCCAATCCTTCTAAAAGTTGTTGTAGATAGTAAGATGGGGAGGGATATGAACTTGCCAAGTTTCATACGCATTATATGGAAGGCAAAGAAGTTACAGCCAGGAATATATAAACAGATTTTTGCAAAACAACGTGATTCAACTGCTTCTAAAATCTGATTCCTTTATTCAATCTTTCTGGAGTTTGGTACACTTCCATTTGAGGTACAGTCCCCTTAAGTGCCATCCAAATATAATGAAAAACAAAAAGGTTACCGCTTAATATGTGTTTTCCATTGAAACCAATGGAAATTGAAAATGAAATCAAAAACAAAAACTAAATTTTGATATTTATAAAAGCAAAAATGAAATATTTAAATAACAAGAAACAAAAACAAAAAACAGCATGGATCCCTGGTGCACACCTCTAGTATACACCTGTACGAAAGTCTAAGACTGAGAATGGCAGGATATTTGGGTAAGGATAAAAGGATATCTGCGAGGATATTTGGGTAAGGATAAAAGGGAAAAACAGATGGGATATCATGGTGGGGTCTAATATAAACCACAAAACCAGGTAGAGGAGGTAGATTAGGTCTTTATATTCTGCCCTTCCCTGAAGGTTCAGCGTGGTTTACAAAAGCAGAAACACAAAATAGTAAAAATATAATTTTAAACCCCTACAAATCCCTATCCTCACCCCAAAAAACCCACCCAACTTCCCCACTTGCCAAAAGCTCCACCAAATGGAAATCTTTACACCACCTCCAGAATACGCTTAAGCTTGGGTTCTGGAGGACCCGCGAGGAAAGTGTACGGGGGCAGTACGGGGGCAGCAACTGAGAACACCTCTCTGCGGGCCCTCGTTGCGCGGACAACATTGGCCGGTGGTACCCACAAGAGGACACTCCCAGCCGACTGCAGGACCCACAGTGGAGCATGGAAGAAAAGGCAATCTTTCCGATACGTGGGGCCCAAGCCATAAAGGTTAAAACCAGCACCTTGAATTATGCCCAGAAAGCTATAGGAAGCCAGTGCAGATTATAGAGCACAGGTGTAACATGCTCACGGCAACTCACCCCAGAAAGAAGCCGGGATGCCGCTTTCTGCATCAGCTACAGCTTCCCAACAGTCACCAAGGGCAGCCCCACGTAAAGTGCATTGCAGTCATCTAGCCTCGAGGCAATGAAAGCACAGATGATGGTGGCCAGATCTGAGTCATAAAGAAAAGTCTGCAGCCTTCTCACAACATGGACTTGATGAAAGGCTCTCCTGGCCACTGCCGCAACCAGACAAGCCATATACAACAGAGGGTCCAGAAGCACCTGAGTAACTAGAGGAGGGCAAACCCCCTCGATAACAAGGATTCCAATTTCCTCCAAGTCACAAGATCGGCCAATCATCATTACTTCAGTCATGTCTGGATTCAGCTTCAATTGGCTCACCCTCCTCCAGTCCTCAATTGTCCTCAACAGCAGCCAGGCACCAGGAAACCACCGAGACTATAGGATGAAAAAGAGAGGTAGAACTGGGTGTCGTCAGCATGCTGATGGCACTTCATTCCGAACCTCCAGATGATCTTGGCCAGTGACTTCAGATACACATCTAACAAGAGGGGAGACAAGATGGAATCCTGCGGGACACCACAAGGGAGGTCCTGAGGGGATGAGCAATCTCCCCTCACAACCCACTCGGTCCTCCCTAACAGGAATGTACTGAACCACTTAAGAGCAGTCCCACATACCTCTGCCAGCTCCCAAAGTTGTGTCAATAATACCGCATCATGATCAATCTATCAAAAGCCACTGAAAGATCTAACATGATCAACAGGGCACAATTCCCTCTGTCAATCTCCAGGCATAGATCATTGACCAAGAACACAAGCGTAGTCGCCGTTATATACCCTGGACAAAAACCTAACTGATATGGGTCCAGGAATCCGAAAGCATTGAGATAAACCTGAAGCTGTCATGTAACCACCCGTTCAATAACCTTCCCTAAAAAGGGAAGGTTAGAGACAGGGCAATAGCCACCCAGGGATTCAGCATCCAAAAATGGTTTCTTAAACAGGGGCCAGATCACCACAATTTTATGTGCATCCAAAAACCTCCCCCACGAAGGGAGGCATTGACAACCCCAGCCAACAAAGGCCCCAATGTCTCCCAGATAGTTTTCACCAGCCAGGATGGACAAGGATCTAATTCACAACTGGTTGCCCACACTGCTCCAGGCACATCCTCCACATCGGTGGGTGACACTAATTGAAACTGATCTAACCAAATGGGAGAAGGCTGAGCTTCCACTAGGGGTGGGATTATCGGTATCAGATTAATCCGATAATACTAATAATGACCGGTATCTGATTAATCCAATAATACCGATACTTACCAGTATCGTAATACCGGATTTTTAACATTGCCAACTTCACCACCATTTAACAACTGCCGCAATGTAAAAAAAAACACGGTAAAATCAGCAATGTTAAAAATCTGGTAGTTCGATACCGGTAAATCCAGTATCAGGAGATCCAATACCCATAAATACGGTATCGGTAATCCCCCTGGATTCCCACCGCCTCAAACTTTGACTCTGTAGTCAAAGAAGCAGCACTCAACTTGTGGTGAATACAAGCAATTTTATCTGCAAAGTAGTTAATAAAAGTGTCACAATGGGCAGTAGATGACTCAGAGTCATGGTGAAGACAAACCAGATTCACCAGGCCGTTCACCACCTGAAAAAGCTCCTTAGGACAAGACTTTGCAGATGCTACAATGGTGGAGGAGAGAGCTTTCTTCAACACCATCACAACCACGGCATAGTCCTTTTAAAAGTTATCTATACCACAGTCGGTCAGCTACAGCGCGAGTTGAGTGCCACTCAAGGGACCGCTTCCATATGAGTGCTTGTGCATTAAACACAAGAGTGAAAGGGAGATCCATATAAAGCATGCGCCCTTCAGCACATATCCCCCGCAGAGTACCACCGGACAGGGTTGCGGGGGTCAGAAAGCACGTGGCGGGGTCAATCACAGGACTCCTTGTAAGTCCGGCTCCGGTGGCTGCCACTCCTGTCCTTGCTTCCTGAGCCCAACATCCAAGCAGGTGGCCCTGTTACACCTTGGGTAGCAATGCATTGGCACAACCACATGGGTGTATTGGAAAGATACACATGGAGACAAAAGATATAAGGAGCTGCCTAACCGAGTCAGACCAATGGTCCATCTTAACCCAGTATTGTAACAACCTGACACGGCATCAGGGTTCCAAATTCAGCTCTCCAGGGTCTCCGGCAGAGGACTCACCCAGGCCTGCTACCAGAGATCCTGGGGGTTGAACTTGGAATGTTATACATGCAAAGCAAGTGCTCTAACACCTGAGCCACAGCCCACCCTTCTTATTGGAGAGGTTCAATAAAACAAGGTATTTATTAACAGAAAGGGACAACAGTACCTTCACTTTTCCTTTTCCACCACCATCACCACGCGTTGGCCTCTGGTCCCTTTTGGCGACAGCTGCTCGCCAAGGCCGTTTGTAGCTTGATCCTGCCACATCCTCCTCCTCCAGCCGCTCCTAATCTGGGACTGGAGTGTTCTCATGTTCCTGTGGAAATATGTGGGACACGCCATTAGTCATGATGTGCAGAGGCGACCTTGTGTGCTTACACCGTCTGTTGTTCCTCACTGGGGCATATCCAGCACTTAATTTGTAAAATATGAATTGCCAGGGCTCAGGTCGGCCCCAGAAGCCACACTCCTGTACAAGAAGCCATGCCCCCTCAGCTGAGGGAACTGAACCCTTGTCTCTGGCTAGCACCGCAATCACTTGATCATCCTGCCACTGTACAGCTCTGTAAGAAACACTAGTTCTTGTCATTTAATCCAGCGGGGCAGGAAAGAGTGATGCATGTGCAAAACAGCTGCCCTCTTCCAAAATGGTGCCAATGCTGCCAGTGTCATTTTGGGAAAGGGTTGCACATGCGCATAATGGCGTCAATGGCCATTTTGCATGCGTGCGCTACTGGAGCAGAGAGAGCTACGGCAGCGTTTCCTCGTGGACCCAGACCTGGACGGCAGTGAAAAACGACCGAGGCCTCCACTGCTGTGGCTCCATCACCTGGCAGTGGAGAAGGCCCGGTTGCCTGGATCCATTGCCTGGTGGCCAGGCCCATTCCCCTGACTCGTTGCGGAGCTGGCTCCGCTGCAAGGCAGCCAGGCCGTCTCCGCCACCCTGGAGTAGAGAAGGCTCAGTGGTCTGGCAGTGGACCCAGCTCCTGCCACCACCCAACAGGAGAGGAGGCCCAGCCACCAGCAGCGGAGCTGGTAACCCTTCCTCACCCCCATCCTCCAGTCCCAGACCAGTGATGGTAAGTACAGAGTCCTGGCAAGTCAGAGTAAAGCCAGGCCCCCGTGAGGGGGTGCACTGTTAGAGTCTTGGATCTCCACCACTACCCTCCAAGGCTAGAAGTCTGCCCCAGGGAATGGGGGGGGTGGGGATTAGGGATGACCCTCCTGGGGGATTTCTGGTCCTGGACCCCTATTCCCTTCCAGTTCTTGGTTCTCTTTTCCACCACCTATGAGGCCCTTGGGCCCTTTGGGACTGCTGCCTTTGTCTTTTTGGGGGGGGGGCTACTGGGGTACCTTGTCCAGGGAACTTGGAGAGATTTGGAGACTGGGGTGTTTGTTTGTTTTTGGCCTGCCCTGCCCTACCCTAGAAGAGATTCAAGCAGGCACTGGGAGGGTGGAGCCTTTTCTTTTCTTGGGGGTTGGGGGCCCTTGGCTCCTTCTTCTCGTGAACTGTGGAGAGATGGAGCAAGTACTAGGCAACAGCCCAGCAGGAAGGAAGGATTCTCCTTTTGAGGAAGACAGTCAGCTCCGCTATGAGAGCCAGCAGTCCCAGTGGGAAAGTACAGCAAGTTCAGGACAAATGTACGTGTGATCTATTTTACACACTGTTCCCACACACAGTCAGTGGCACCCCTTTCTCATGCACCAAAAACCCGTTCCCCTGTCCTATCCTTCTCCTCCCCAACACGCATTGCCCCCTCTCTTGCTCATTGCCCCCTCTCTCGCTCATTGCCCCCTCTCTCGCTCATTGCCCCCTCTCTCGCTATTGCTAGACTTTTCTTCGGCCCATGCATCCTTCTAGGATGGTGGCTTAGAAGGAATGACCAATTGAGATGAATAGGTTGGGTTTGCCACTGACTTCAATGGGAAACTTTCAATGAGGCTCTCCCTCCCGATTCCGAACCAATTCAAATACGAACCAATTGAATCGGACTATGATTTTAATCGGATTCTGATTTTCAGTCTGATTTTCCATCCCTAGTGGTTCTAATATTTTTTCCCCATTGACTTCAATGGGAAACCAAATCTATTCATTTCAACGGGCCATTCATTCTAAGCCACAATCCTGGAATAATGAATGGGCCAAGGAAGAGTCTAGCAATAGTGAGAGAGAGGGAAACGAGGGAGAGAGGGGGCAATGTGTGTTGGGGTGCTGCTGGCTGTGTGTGGAAGCAGTGCATAAAATAGACCACAATTAAGCTAATCCTGATCCTCCAATTCCTCGATTTTTGTGCCCTTTTGGGCCACCTGTAGTCTTCTGAACAAGCCTTTCGTTTGACTTGGAGAACTGGGAGGACTGAGTTAGCTCCCACTGTCCTGTGCCAAATCAAATCAGAAAAGATGAAAGGAGACGGAGGAGGATAGGACAGAGGAATAGGAGGGAACAGGCTTTTGGTGCATGAGAAAGAGGAAGAGGAAGATTTGTTTCAGTATGGAAGAGGGGAAGGGGACTCCTTGGCTTGTCTGCCACCTGCTGCATCTAACTTACGGTGTCTGCTCTTTCTGTTGTACTTTTTTCACTGGGACTGCTGCCGTCTCTCATAGCGGAGCTGACTGTCTTCCTCAAAAGGCGAATCCTTCCTTCCTGCCAGGCTGTTGCCTAGTACTGTCCACACTCTCCCTCCTCACGAGAAAAGGGAGCCAAGGGCCCTCCACCCTGAAGAAGAGGTTCCGCCCTCCCAGTGCCCACGGCACCTCTTCTTGGGTGGGGGGCTGGCAAATACACTCCCCGAACCTGCTTTACACACCTGCAATGAAAGAAGGGGAGGGAGCCCAGACAGGATGCTCTAAGGAAGGCCTTATAGGATGTGGCCAGGAGAATAAAGCAAGGGCCCCCTGCTCCCAAGAAAAGGTTTCACCCTCTTCTTGCACTGAGCAGCACTGAGAAATCAGGGGACCAGGGCAGAGACCAGGAAAATGGAGGGATAGGGAAGCAAAGGGCCAACCAAAAATCGCCAACAAAATCCCGGGCTCACACTCAACACAACAAGGCCTCCCCCTTGCAAAGTCACCCCAAAGTCAAGGGTTTTTTTTACCTACCTTTGATGAGCCTGTCCTGTGCCCAACACTTAGGTAGGCCTGCGCAGAATCCTCAAAGTCCCAGTGGTGGCAGAGCAATGTGGCAGCAGAGCAAAATGGCAGAGCAGCTAGAACCATATCATGGATCATTTCTTACGCCTGAATCTGATTAATCAGAACCAATCAAAAATCGGATAGTTCGGATCAAACCGATTCCGATTTTCCCATCCCTAATGTTCACTGTGTTTTCTCCATTGCTGAAAATAGGGGGAAATTAGTGAACATGAATCCCTGCTTGCGCATAATATTCCTCAACAGTCCCATGGCAAAGACAGCAGGAAAGACACCAGCATACAGACAAGAGCCATACAAGTGCCATTTTCTGATCTCTTCAGTTTGTGGAAGAGACCAAGAGCCCTCAGCCCAACATGAGATGGACCCACGAGCAACGTTACATGGATGGTTATTTGTATGTTTTACAGCACTTTCAAAGTAACTTCTTTTTACTTCAAAAAGTGTCAATACATCCAAAACTGGCCCAGTAGAATTATTGCCCCATTTAGTACATCAGGTCGCATTTGGTAAGATTCCTTGTCGTAACAAGAGATTTTGCACATGATGCCAATTCCAGGTACAAGATGTAGAGGAAACCAAGGGAGCTCATCTAGCCCATCATTAACCTCATTTTGAGACAACCCCAGTGGCTCTTCTTTAGCCACTAATGCAGCCAGCTGTCAATTGTGTCAAACTGGTAACATATCAGTTAGCAGGGGAGCAATCTACGAAACAGTCATAGAGCCAACTGCCTACAAGATATCCTCGGATCGGGTAATTATGTCCTGCAGCTGCCAAGACTGTCCTTGGAGAGTTCACAAATATTGGTTGAACTAGGGAAACAAGGAAAGTAGGCACTGTTGCAGCCGCCTCAGGAGTGTTAACAATAGATAATACTTAGCTCCAATTTACACAGGTAATTTTCAAATTACAGCAAAAGCAACACTTGAGGGTTGTCGTCGCCATGTCATTTTAAAGTGTCCGCGTGCCCCAGTTCCCTTTAAAAAGTGGAGTTAAGGCTTCGTTGATCCCCTCAAAGGCAGAGCTGGGGATCCTTGGGACCCAGGGGCCAAATGTGGCCCCAGTTTAATTTTGATTTGGCCCCCTTCCAGTTTCAGGATCTGACCCCTGGATCCAGTTCCTACCCCAACAGGACCAGCCAGGGGGTGACCGGCCTGGGCCTTGCTCTTCTGGGGGGCCCCGCGGTGGCCCCCAACTTCACCAGGGCAGGGTGCGTAGGCCCCACTCTCAGGAGAGATGTAAACGCAGTCCTCTGTAGGGCCTTATTAAGGGTTCTCCATGGGGGCAGGGGGTGGGGTCACCAGAGAGCCTGCATTTTACTTTCGCCCTGGCCCCTGCAAATTCTACGGCCAGCCCTGGCCCCATGGCACTGAAAGGCTGAGCTCAGGGTAAAGGATCAGATGAGGGCATGCACATAGGAATAGGGGACCAATCCATGGTCTGGACACTCCTTTTCCTGAACACACCTCTCTTAAGCACCCCACCCCCAACTTCTACCTGGCCCTCAGAGAACTTGTACTGATTTTCAGAGTGGCTCCCGGGGCGGGGAAAAGGTTCCCCACCTGCACACTAAGGGTAGTCACTTTTTTCTAATGTACAGACATCAGCTTTCAGAAGTGGGTAGCGATTTGTGGTGCCCGAGTTTTTGGGATGTCCAAATTGAGAGAGCGTAAAGGGATCAGACTTGCAGAAGCGGGAACAGCTCGGGCACTAAACAACTGAGGACTGTAGGACACCCAAAACCTCTTTTGCAAATTTTGGCCTCATCTTTAAGAGGCACTAGAACAACAGTCTAGGTTTAGTCATATCTTAATGTCTCTAACTAAGCAAAGTCTTTACGCAAAAGAGAAGTTCTTCATAGTCACCTTTCTGAAAAACAATGGAGAATAATAGTGGGTAGGTAAGGCATTCAAACCGAAGTGGTGTCTACTACGGGGTGGGGGTGATGGTTGGAACCTTATTACCAGCAAGGTCACCATGCTCCTACCATTTACTCCAGAGTAACCTCAATGGGACTACTCCAGAGTAAGTAGTTTTAGGAGTTTAGCCTAAGTGAGAAGTTCATGCCACTAACAGCACTGTAGGTGTTACCCATATGTCATAATAGGATGGCAGGTTTCACCCCAGCGAACGCCAACCAGCATGCTTTTGGACAGCATGCCCCTGGTTTTACAGCTGACAGGGTGAGTTTGGGCACAGCGCTTCCAAGGCTTACTGAAACCCCAAATGTAAAACACTTTTCAGTGACCAGAAACCAGAACTTAATTTGTAGGAGGGTCAAATCCTGGCAATTAAATTCAAAGGAAAGGAGGAAGGGACTGATCTCTTGAAAATATTCCCAGTAGGAGTGTGCAGCCCAAAATATGAAAGACCAGGGAAGGGCTGGTATTGGCCATTTTAGGGTTGGAAACAAAAACCAGAAAAAGCTGGATGGTTCATTTGGTTTTCATTAATGACTTTCCTGCCCCACCTGCTGCACTCGTCATCATATAGATTAAATCACAAGAACTCCTGTTTTACATTCAGCTGTAGAAAGGTAGGATAATGCAGAGGTTGGGCTGTTAGCTGGACACTAGGGTTCAGTCCCCTGCTCAGACAAACTCTCTGCCAAGAGACATGGCTTCTGGGACAGGGGGCGTAGTTTCACAGGCAGGCTTGGGACCCAACAATTCATTTTTTTTAACAAACTAAGCGCTGTCAGGAATGAAGACCCTCTCTACTCAGTCCTAAGGGTAAACAGATAGACTTTGCACTAGGTTAAAAGGTCAAAATACTTGGGCTCTGTAGGACCCATGGGGATGAGTTGATTTCTTTGCTCAAGAACCTTCCATTCGATGATCCTACCTGAAATGGTAGATCAGTGGCAGCGGAGCGATAAATTTCTTGGGGGGCTGGGCTTGTGCTAGTGGTCAGTGCAGGGATGTACCAGGGAGTGCTGGAGCAGCTGCTCCCTGGACCGCCGGAAGTGTGTGTCTCTGGAGGGAGTGGGAAGGGCTGTCCCGGCTGAAGGTGAGGGTCTCAGGACAAAGAGCTCTACCCCAAGCTGAAGCCCTACTAGTTGCTAGATGCTCTAAACGAGTGTCCAATTTTTTTTTTTATTTTAATGACTCTGTTTTTAATCTGATAAAAATGCTGTTTTCATGGGGGGAGGAGGGGAGTTACAAATAAAATATTCCTGTTTCGAACTTATCTGACAAAAAGCTTCGTTGAAAGAACATTGAATAAAACAAAACAAAAAAATGTCTGAAGAAGTTCATATAACATTCCCCCTGGTCCCCTCTACGTGCCCAGATCTGCGTGCTTTCTGCTCTGAACCTTCTCTGGGTGCCCTGCCTTTACTCAGGCTATGATTTGACCCTTTTCCAGACTCTGACCACATCCTGCAAGGACTTATGGACCTGAGGGGCCTGAAATTTTGGGGTTATTTTGTGTTACAGCTGGTTGGTTGACCCCGAATGCTCCAAAATCATGTGCTTTTAGATTTTACTTATTTATTCAAAGAAATAAAATGTTGGGCTTTTTATCTGTCTTAAGTTTCCCAAATGTTAGGGACATGGCTGTTCTGTTTTCAAGTTCCCCTCCATGACCGTGAGGACCAGAATTAATTAATTATTAATTATTATTATTATTATTATTTTAAAGAAAGCTGGGATTTTCACTAAGTATTTTCCCACAATGGGCATTTTTACACACACCTTAAAGTGCTGGTCTTTCAATCTGCTGGGTTTACAAGTTCACAAGTCAGTTCCTGGATGCATTCTTCACACACACACTGCCCTGAGGCAGTTCCCGGATGCATTCTTCACACACACACACTGCCCTGAGGCAGCCTAAAGTAGCCACAGCTGTAGACGTGAGAGGCTGCCATGGAAACCAAGTGACCACAGCTGCCTGGAGCAAAGCAGTTTACCAGGAGAACTTTTTACACACACAAGTTCTGGGAGAAGATCTGCGCAGAAGTTCAAACAGCCAGATGTTTAAGATTTGGGTGAGTGATTTAGATACATGGAAAGTTCAGGATGTAACAGCAAACATGCAGAAGAAATGTGTGTGTAAAAACACCCAGTGTGAGAAGTTTCTTAAGATTTTAAGAAATCTTTATAATCCCAAAACTTGTGATCCCGGTACTGACTTCCATTGATTAAATTCCTAGCTAGTGGTTGGATAGGTTTATTGTTTTAAAGACCCTAAACTGGATAATAGGGTGGGTATTTGTGCTTTAGAAGTGAATAGAAGCCACAATTTAGCTAGATTAGGGTGAGTTCATACAGCCTATGGCCCCCTGCTTTTGGCAGAGTATAGTGCCGGACAGTGGCATAGCAGTTTACTTTACATACCATAGTCATATATAGTGATCAGGACGTCACTGTTTGTATCACACTGCCTCGGCGTGTAGCTAATTACAGAATGGTCCATGGACACATTCCTCCACCGCTAAAGTCAATGGTAGTTTTGCCATTGACTTCAATGGGTGGAGGATGTGCTCAGAGTGTTTGTTCTGTAAAATCAATGTCAGGCAACCTTTCCTATTAAGGAAAGGTCACTGTAGGAAAGGTCATGTGATAGCCCACGGTGCCTGCAGCTGTGGAGACTCTGGCAATGAAGAGACACAGAAGTGACAGTGGCAGTGAGAGTTGCAATGGCTCAGGCAGCAGTGGAATGCTTCTGGGAGTAGATGGGGTGTGGAAGGGAGAAGGCATCCAGTTTTTATGTTAGCATGACACACACACACACACACACCATAACCTTTAATCTGGTCCTGTTGATTCCTTCAAATCAGGGGTAGGGAACCTTTCCTCTACCGCAGGACACTTTGAAAATTAGTACAAGCCTCCCAGGCTGGAGACAGGATGCTGGGCTCGATGGACCGTGGGTCTGACCTAGTATGCCACTTCTTATGGTCTTCTGGATAGGGGTGCACTCAGGCTGGGGGAAGGAAGAGGGGGGTGCAGATCACAGATGTATTCCGTGAATCTACCCCTGTGTCCATGCCCTCATCTCTGCTCTCTTCCCATGAAGCTCACTCTTTCAGGGTTTGAGAGCAGGGTTTGACTCCATGGACCTGACTGAGGCACTGGAAAGGGGATAATTAGAAAGCAGCCACAGGCTCATGGGCTAGAGGTTCTCCCACCCCTGCCTAGATAATAATCTACCATTTTTGTGGGCAGTTCTTAACCACAAGCCCTGTTTCTACTAACCTTCCTGAAAGACAGAGGGATGCCTTCAGCTCCTATTGATCACGCAACTCTGCCCCCTGTTCCTCTCGGACGGGATCCAGTCATTTCCTTAAATGCACACAGTCCATTCTCATTCAGATACTGCAAAACAAGGTTCACCTTGAGAGGCGAGCAGACGACACCATGTAGGTGAAAGGAAACATGACAGAGGCCAGTGCTGCTCATCATTTCACAGAGATGGAAAAGGCCTCAGGGTACTCAGTAGAATGAGAAAACTTTCCCCTCCCCTCCCCTTTACCACTGATGTTTTATTGATTTGTCTAGTTCATAGGGAGCATCCCTTAATGTTCTGCTTTCATGTTTCTGCTTTGTTGCATGGGTGCAGAAAAGAATATTGCAAATTGATCTGTCTTCCCGGCCTTTGTTGGGAATGAACTCCTATTACGTTAGTTTCTCTGGCCTGTCATCTTGCGCTTCCCTTGCCCGGTATATAATCAGCATGGCTAAACACTGAGAGCTGAACTGATTAATTCCCAGCATTCTCCGCTGAACCCATTGATGGGCTCTCTGTTTGATGATCTATGCAATAGACGGCCACTTTTGATTGTTTGACCTCTTGCCCTTAAACCTCCAGCTGTCTGCTTCAGCACCTGTTTAAGTTAACAGCGCACACATTGTGTTTATCTTAGGTTTCAAGGAAACTATAACAATGGATTAGCATTCTCAAAACACAAAAGGCTCCGACTTTCAGTAGTGGTAAGTGCTTGTGGCTCACGTAGATTTCACAGGGATTTTGGGATGATCAGAACCTCTGGAGATCAGGTACAAAATGTATTATTATTTTTTAAAAATCAACAAAGCGTATCGTAGTCACAATATTTGGCCACTGATTCATAAACCAAATCCATTAAGTGGAAATAAAGGGGAGGCTAAGGGGGAGCTTGCATGATTATACACGTAGCCTACAACCATCCTTTTACTAGGATCTGGCATTGGTTTAGAATTAACAGAGGCACATTTTGATAAACTCCCATTCAAAAGAGTACAGCGTTAATTTACTATGATGCTCCAACGATTTCACCGTTGTACCATTTCAGCAAATAAATGTACATTTCGGTATATAAAGCCGCAAGCATTGATCAATGGAGAGAATTAAGCCTGGAGGAGCTGGGATTTTTAACGGCATTTATTTAAAAGACAAGAAGTTACAATAGAGTGGAATTTGGGGAAACACGAAATTACTTTGGAGGCCACGTTTTGAAAGCGGCACGAAATGGGAATGCCTGTACTAGGTACACGGACCCATCGTGTGAGAAAATTCTGTACCACAAGAGCAAAGGTGATTGGTTGGATGAGCAAAACAAAACCAAACGCACAATTCCATAGCATTCCTCTGTCTGTCTGTAATGCGATAACTTTGGGAACTGCATCTGCCAAACCAGAATTATAGTTAGTGGGCAGGATTCAGTTGATTTTGCTGAAAATTGGAAGCATCCAAAATACCTGCAGTAGCCATGACAATTCTTGATTTATCTACTTGGTCCCTGTTTGTATCCCTACAATGAATGCCAGTCCATTTCATCGTACCCAATAGAACTGCAGCATGCAAATTAGCCAGAGAGGAAAGGAAGGCAATTGATTCAATCACCATAGAACGGTCCGGACATGCACAGAAAGGGGAAAGAGAAGAGAAGGGAGAATGAAACCAGAAAGTTCAATGGCAGTTGTCAGTCACCAGCAAGCGGGGAATGGGCACTAACTTGGCAGGTGGAAGTTGCAGTGGTAGGCTGAATTGAGGTCCTGGTGTGGGCAACAGCTCAGACCCAGTAAGCTGGGGCATACTTCCCAACATTTCGATTGGCCAAAGAATAACAAGCCCTGCCCCCTTGGCCAATAAGTCCCACCTCCCAGCAAATAAGCTCCGCCCCTTCACACACACATACACCCCTTCCAACATTTCAAGTACATAAACGTACTTATTTAGAGCAGTGGTGGCATCATTCTTGTGCTGAAGCTGACGGATTGCGACATAGAGCCAGTTTACAAGCCTATGCCATGGCTATGTGAGCAGCAAAAAAGGAGTTTTTTGCTGCCCTCATAGCGTCCGCAAAATCCCATCCAGCGGACCTTTTCCAGGTGGTGCAGGGGCTGCTCAGTCCGGCCTCCCTCCACCTTGGAGTGGAGTCATCTGTTGCATGCTGTGACATGTTTGTGGATTATTTTGTGGACAAAATTTGTCGTATTCACCGCGATTTTGACACCACACTTACTATACAAGGGGACCTGGAAGCTATGGAAGATCCATCGTGTCTGCTTTTATGGGATCAATTCCAGTTGGTGACACCTGCCGATGTGGTGGATGTTCTGGGGGCAGTCAGAGCCACTTATTGTGAATTAGATCCCTGCCCGTCCTGGCTAGTTAAGACATGCCAGGAGACAATGGGACTGTTGCTGGCTGGGGTTGTCAACACCTCCCTTCAGGAGGGCAGAGTGCCGGGTTGTCTCAAGGAGGCAGTGGTGCGGCCTCTGCTCAAGAAACCATTGCTTGTTGTTGACTCCTGACCAGCTATTGGCCTGTCTCTTACCTTCCCTTTTTAGGGAAGGTTATTGAACGGGTGATGGCTCAACAGTTCCAGGGACATCTTGATCATATCAGTTTTCTTGATCCCTCTCGGTAGGGATTTTGGCCGGGGGATGGCACCTAGCCTACGCTTGTGGGCTTGGGTGATGATCTACGTCGTGAATGGGATCGGAGTCGTTCGACCCTGTTGATTCTATTAGGTCTGTTGGCTGCATTTGATACCGTTGACCATAAGATGTTGGTGACGCGCCTGCTGGATTGTGCAGGGGTGGGCTGAACTGTTCTTGAATGGTTCCGCTTATTCCTGACCGGGAGAACTCAATGAGTGGTGCTCGGGGCTTATTTTACATCATACCGGGACCTCTCGTGTGGGGTCCCACAGGGTTTTGTTCTGTCCCCTCTCCTGTTCAACGTGAATATGCGGCCGCTCAGCGAGATGATCAGGAGGTTTGGTGTGTGGTGTCATCAATATGCTGATGACACCCAGCTATGCCTCTCTTTTTCCACAGTTCCAGGCCCGGCAGTCTCGGTGCTTACCCGGTGTCTGACGGCAGTGTGGGACTGGATGAGGGCTAATCGACTGAGGCTGAATCCTGACAAGACAGAGGTGATGTTAGTGGGTAAGGCAATGGAGACAGTGGCCCCCATTATTGATGGGGTCTGTCCTCCAGTAGTCTCCCAGGTACGGAGTCTGGGGGTGCTCCTCGATTCACAGCTCCATCTCGATGTCCAGGTGGAGCCTGTGGCAAGGAGTGCCTTTTGCCAATTACATCTGGTGCGACGGCTTTGGCCATAGGCCTCAGACTCTAACCTGGCCACTGTCATCCATGCTTTCATCACCTCCAGATTGGACTACTGTAACGCGCTCCATGTGGAGCTACCCATGGTGATGGCTCGGAAGCTGCAGCTAGTGAAGAATGCGGCGACCCATCTCCTGGTGGGACTGGGCCTCTGGGAGCATATTACGCCGGTGCTCCCCTCTCTGCACTGGCTGCGGATAGCTTTCCAGGCCCAATTCAAGGTGTTGGTTTTGGCCTATAAAGCCCCAAACGGCCTAGGCCCTACCTATCTGCGGGACTGCCCCATCCCCCGGATTCGGGACCAGCCCCTGCGGTCATCCGGGCATCCCCTGCTCGAGGTCCCCTGTGTTTTTGGGGGGGCTACGCCGGAGAGGGCATTCTCTGTGGCTGCATCTCGGCTGTGGAACTCCCTTCCGGTGGAGGCCCGAATGGCCCCAGATCTTTTCAAAGAAACTGTCAAACCTGGCTATTCCACCAGGCATTTGATGAGAGGGGGTGGGGGCAAGGGGGAGGGATTAATGGGATGGGGTGGGTGTCTTTTTGCAGAGTTGATTTTTTTATTGTTTTCCAATGTAGATTTATTTTATTATGATTATGAATGTACTCTAATGTTTTATCATTTTATATGTGATGGGAGATGTCCCGAGTCGCCGTTTGGGTAGTAAATATAAATGGGGAACTCTCCTGCTTATCATTCTACTTAGTTTCTTGTCATTCCGTCATCTCCACATTGTCCTCTCAAAGGCTTCTCCTCAAAGGCAAGCAGGAAAGAGGTTGCCTGAGGTTTGAAGACCAGTCTTTTTTGTCTCTCTCTCCTGGAAGAGGGGCAGTGGGATTCAGCACGTAAAGAAGGACTGTCCATCCTAAATAGAGAATATTGTGAGGTATGAACTAGGGTGGAATAATATATAAATGTACATTGGTCTGGGAGCCAATTTCCTTTGATTTTGGGTTGGGTTCTGATGATTTTTAAAAAACCATAATCTGGCTTAAGGCAAGTGGTTAGGAACATGCTTACATCAGTGGGGTTACTCCCAGGTTTAAAGTTAAGCAGTTGCTTCAGTGGCTTTGCTGTCTCACAGCATAAGGTCAAACGCAGGGCTGGTCCTAGCTATTTTGCCATTCCTGTGGAACTTAGGTAGGTTTATGTAGGCACTTCTAATAAATGAGTAAAACAAGTTAGTAATGTCACAGGCTATTTATTGAAACACTGATTGGCAACACAAAGACCTTCTGTCCCCACCTTTTTTTAATCACTTGCCAATGCCATCACATCCTCTAAATCAAAATTTATTTATTTACTTACTTAAATTTCCATGCCACTCTTCCCAAACGTTCAGGGTGGCTTACAAATCGTAAACACATTAAAATACAAGAAACTCTAACCCCTCCCCACAACCCCCACCCAATACCACCACCCCATTCCCGATCCCGAACCCTCAAACCAAATGCCATTTCGAACAAAATGTCTTACACCATCTCTGGAAGATGCTCAGGTCCGGGTTCAAACAAGCCTCAAGGGGAAGGGAATTCCAAAGCATTGGGGTAGCAACAGGAACACCTCCCTGCGAGCTCTTGTCATATGAACAAGATTAACCAATGGTGCCCACAGGGAGGCACTCCCGGTCGATCGTGGGCAAATGCCAACAAATGCCCAAGTTAAATCAAATACCATTGAATGCCCAAGATGAAATGCCACCACATGCCATCAAATACCCAAGTGAAATCCATGCCCACATGTGCATTTTCTTTCACACACAGAAGACCAACACTAAAGTGCATGTGCTAAAAACTTGTTTAGGCGATCCCTGAACCTGGCAGCCTTGAGAAATTCCAACAGGGCACCATGCAGACATGGGCACCAGGAGAGAGGCAAGGGGGTGCAACTGTACACCCACCCTGACTCTCACATCATCCAAGCAATGGGACAGCACCTTCGCTACATCCCTCCCTAAGTGCCATGATATCATGACCCTTGCAAAGGGCATGGTGCTGACAAAAAGGAGCTGTCCTGTGCCTCTCCATTGTGTCAATTCTGCCAGTGCCGCCCCGCCCCCCGCATGCAGACCCTCTCCCAAAACACTACCGGGGCAGCTCATGCGCATTAGAACTATGGGCCTGACTTTCCTGAGACAGCAGTCGTGCGGGTTCTGCGTGACCCTTGGAGCATCTCATGTTGCTGGGATGTCCCTAAAGAGAGAGAGAGAAAGAGGGAGGGAGGGGCAGGCCAGGCCTGACCACACACTAACAAAGTTCAGAAAAGTTTTGAACCAAAACTTTTGATTCAGTCTGTCTTTAAATTTATTAACAAATAGATTTGGTTGATGGGGGAGGTGTTTAAACAAACTATATGCCAAGGGACAGGTTATCAAAAATTGCTCCGCAGTTTCAAAAAATTTTGAAACATTTCAAGTTTCAAAACAATGATGTTGCCTCAATAAGGAATACTCCGCGTATGGCAGATTATTTATCTTGGGTTCCGAAAGTAGGAGAACCAGCTGCTTATATGGCATTACCAATTTCAGTACGAGGCAGATTTCTCTTTATGTCTGCAAGCTTCAATGCTCTCCCTTCCAAAGTTTTGGAGGGTAGAAGGGGAGGAATCCCATATAGTGAGACACTTTGCCCTTTTGACCAGTCTACAACAGCGTCTGCCCAGCATATTTTATTTGGTTGCAGATTATATGATGGCATCAGGCTCCCCCTGGGAGCGGGGAGCATGGCCTGATGATGTTTGCATTGCAACACAAAGTGCCTGAAGTTACCAAATTGGTTGCTAAATATTTGGTTCACGCGTTTTTATTTAGACAACAATTTCTGGATTTTAAGTTAGATGTGACTAGTACGCAGTATGATCCTGGGGATGTTGATACCGACTGATATAAGTTTGGTTGCTATGTTGACTGTTATTTGTATTTTGTTGTTCGGTTATTTTGTATATTCTTTTATGCTATGGCCTACGGCTACGCTTAAATAAACTATTTATTATTGTTATAGTTTCAAAACAGTGCCAAATTTAAATCATTGCTCTGTTGCATCTACAACTGGGAATAGGAAAAGGATTTAGCTCCCACTTAAGCCAGAACGCTCCGCTCTTCTGAAAATCCAGCATAAATGGCATCGTGGGGGGCTTGACACTTTTGAAATCTGACTTCTACATTTGTACCTTCGGCAGGAGGAGCAGGGTGTAAAATTTTATAATAAATAAATGGAAGCCAAGTTTGATCTGGTCCCAATGTTAGGTGCTGAGCACACTCATGTCTAGCCTCGAACATATTGCAGAAGAGCTGGTCTAGCTATTGCCTGTCAGTCCACAATTGACTTAAATCATATTTATTGCCTGTATTAACAATAATGTAACAGATATGAGATGTTAGTGCTGTAAAACTTAAAACTGCATGGTTTTGAGTCAATGGATATTTAAAATACAGTAATTGTCTTAATGCATCTCAACTGAATCTTTGTGAGAGACACAATTTTGAAGGGTGACCTAATTTCTTTTGTAGATTTTACATAATGTAGCAGAGAATCTATGGTGTCCCAGATACCTGAAGCAAATATTTTAAAGATTAAAATCACTGATGAAATATGTACTTTTCACAGGCTTGATTCAATACCTTGGTGGATTTTAGCCTGTAAACTATTCAGCTAAATTAGTTCTCTATAATGAATAATGTTTCTAAGGAAAGTAAATTCAAAACTATGGGGGGAAAGTCAACGAGGAATAATAAGACAAAACCAGAGCTTGACTGACTAGAGCTAATCAAGTGATGCAAACTAATGAAGGAAGGTTTCATGCAATTACTCACCAGCATTGGGATTCAGTTTGAGAGGAACAGAATTTACTGCAATTCCCCATGTTAAACCAAATTAATATTTTAATATAAATGGTGAGTAGATATAACATATATAACACTGAACAGTATAGAGTCTGGCTATATTCAAGATGTGCTGCTCCAACTTCACCCTGTTGGCTATCTGTGCTCAGATACCACTCACTGTTTCGGGATCTTGCTATCGTACCTTAAAAGGGCGGGCAAACAGGCGCTTATAGACTTTGTAGGAGGTCGGCCCTGGAGAATAGATCTGGGCAAAACTGTAGGTGTGAAACCCAAAGCCATTACAGCAGAGGTTTCCAAAGTGTGAGTCATGACCTAAAATGGGGTCCTGCCATCTCTGAATGAGATACTAACTGATATTTTATCGTTACTGGGTTGATTTGGGTACTGGAAATTTGATGGGTTACCGTTTTTGCTGATACTCTCTTTCAGCTCCAAGCGTGGATACTGATAACTTTTAGATGACTTTTAGACTTCTCAGATTGTAAGCCCTAGGGTCAGGGACCGTGTCTATTTTATTACTTTGTAAAGTGCCAGGTACACTGCTGGCGCTATATAAATGTTTGTTAATAATAATAATAATAATAATTTGGGGTAACCAAAAGGACAATGATTGGTTACCAAGCAGTAAGCATTTGTTAACCAACCATTTAACTGAGTCACCGCATTACTGTATTTAATGCTTTGCCCTGTTTCCTGTCTGCTCTGCGGCTACCTGCTCGTTCCATTTGCCCTTAATTGCTTACACATCCAGAACCTCATTTTGAGTTTAAACTCAGTGTTTCCCATTGCAAATCTGCTGGATGCAGCTTTGCTATTGAAAAAAAATGTGGAAAAACAGTAAGGCGGTTAAACAATATGTCGGTAAACTATATGTTGTTATGGTAAATTGGTATTTCAGTTACCTGGCCAGAGTACTATTAACCAGTATTTGGAAGCTGGTTAACTGGCAATATGTGGTATGGGTTACTGATCGGTTAGCTGATTGATTATCCGGAATTAGAGAACTAACTATTTGGTTAGGGAACTGACTGCCCACTTCAGTTGTAGTTATCACACTCACTGTCAGAATAAACATATTCAGCCCTTACTGGTACCCCATGTCTGGGTGCTTTTTAAAAGCATTGAAAACTTAAGTTTCCTTTTAAAATACCGGAATGGGGAGGTTTCTGCAGCTTGTTCACATCTTCATTACTATTGTTTTATATAGTTGACCAAGTGCTCCAACATAGTGCCCAACCATGGTGTTAGATGTAGCTCACAAAAAGACAGTTCCTGACACCAAATTTTTACAATGGGTGTCTAAAGACATAACGTCAACGGGTGTCTGAACATGTGTTTTGACCTTGATACGAACACTGGTTTGACCCTGTGTTCACCATGTGGCGCTGCTTAGACTCTCAATCTTGGGGCAAATCGGTGGTTTGCTCGCCACCCGATCTCAGCACACAAGTGCTGCCACCTCGTTGCCGTGTTGTACCTGCTAACAAGCCACACAATAGCATTAGACACAACATTGGCCACGTGTTCATCTGGAACACGCAAATTGTCCTTGTGATGCAATGGTGTTCACATCAAGTGTTCAAAGGGTGGCCAAATTGGTGCTGGGATTGTTACGGTGCTTACACACCGTTGGGCCAAACACGTGCTTAGGGGTTTTGACACCCAATCTTTGTTATGTCTAAAGACGCCCAATATATAAGTATCAGAGAAGAAGAGAACAAATGGCCACAACAGGCAGATAGGACAAAGACTCATATGTAAGAGCTGATTCGGGCACTGCGGAATAAGTTGCCCCGGAAGGTTGTGGGATCTCCTTCCTTGGATATTTACACAGCCTGGCTGGACAAGAATCTGTCTGCAATGCTATAAGCAGAGAATATCTTACTTTGGAGTAGGAGGTTGTACTAGATTCCAACCCTACAGTTCTCTAATTCAGGGGGTTGCATCTGTCTTTAAAGTAAGCCTGCATCGGAGTGCTCTTTTAACTAACTTCCATTTTCACTGGAGTCACTTTACATTCCCTGTTTGAAGAACTTTTGAAATCCAACTCTACTCAACCTGCTGTTGCTTTTTTAAACAAGCAAACAAACTTTGATTTCATACAGGGCTGCAGACAGACTCTAATGGAAAAGGGAGCCAAACATTGCTGGTGTGGGGGAAAGTATCATGGGTGTATATCACATTACCATAATGAAATGGAAAAATGGATCTCTCACTAAAATGTGAACGTGTTTTAAACAAATATGAAGGTAGTTTTAAGGCAAGATGGCGGTTTCTCAGTGCCTGCTGCCTGCACGCCCTGCTACACCAGCAGACATATGCAACAAATCAGGACTTTAATTACCTTAAGGAGTTCAGATACATGCAGCCAAAAAAGCTACAGTCAGTTGGCTCTCCACTAAAACACTCCCTGTGCAGCTTAGGGGCAGCCTTGTTCTCCTGTCTGTAGCCTCTTTGTATCAAACCTTTTCGATTTAAACAACTTAATTTTTAATTGCTTTTCAGCAGAAGCTACGTGATGAAGCATAATATTGGCAGGGTGGAAAGAAGGAAGGGGATGAATCGGAGGTCTACAGGCTACAGACCTGTTTTCACTTCATGCCACTTTAACTATGCAAAATTGCAGTTTCTCCATCAGTAGTGCTACACAACCATATGTCTGTCTTAAAAGATTTGCTGTGCCACTTTTACCAGATAAGAGCACAGGCAGCCGAAACCACTGTTATGATGCATCCACATTTTAAGTTTTTCTAGCTCCCCACCCCCACAAACTGCTTACTGACGCTCCCTCTATTGTTCTATCATTCAGGGAGCCCTTCTCCCCTATAACTAAGTTGAGCACCTCCACCTGCGACTTTTCAACTTAATGAATGTATCCCTGTCTCTTCCTATGTTCCCTCCCCCCAATATCTCTCCTAGACTGTAAACTGCTTGGGGCACCTTGTTGTCAGCATGGTTGGAGTTCCATGTTTTAATGAAATGTGGAACCAGGTGAATTTCTAAGGCAGTTGTAGTGCTGAAATGAGAACGCCATCACGTTCTCGTGAGAATCCATGAGATTCTTGCAAACCCCAGTGAGGTCTCGCACGTTCTCACCAAGGTATGCAAGAATCTCGTGAGATTCTCGTAAACGGCACTGCGCATGCAACCAATGGCGACTACGGCCATTCTGCACACATGCGGGCCTTGGCAGCCATTTTGGCATGCACAGTGCCGATTCTCAGCCACATGGATTTTTGCACGAGAATGGCTCGAGAATTGGCCAATAAAAACAGCTTAATCCCAGCGAGAAGCTGTTTCTCACTGAGATTATGCGAGAACGCGAGGATGAGTTATAGTCCCAGGCAGTTGCTACATGACCCCATTTAGATACAATTGGAATCCCATAGTCTCGGATGGCCCGGGTTATGGCACGGAGACAGCATGTGTGTCCTTGGTCAAGTTATTTATGAGTTCTTGGTGACATGTCTGCAAGACCTAGCAGGGGTGGACGGAACTGTATTACAACAGTTCCGTTCCTACCTTGCAGATGGATTTCAGTGGGTGGTGCTAGGGGACTGAACTTCGTCCCCCTGGTGGCCTCCTGCATGGGGTCCCGCAGGGTTCTATTCCGTCCCTTCTCTTGTCCAACGTGTATACGAAACTGCTTGGGGAGGTCGTGTGCAGCTAGGGGGTTCATTGCCAGCAGTATGCTGACGACACCCAACTGTATTTGTCTTTTTCATCGAACCCAGGTCCTGCTGTCTTGTTGCATTCTCGGTGCCTGCCCGTTTTGGGGGACTGGAGGAGGTCGAGCTGATTGAAACTCAGTCCCGATAAGACAGAGGTGATGTTAGTTGGCGGGACCAGCAGTCTGAGTGAGGAGGATCCCCCCATTATTAGGGGTATTCATCCTCCCATCTGTGCGGAGCCTGGGGGTGCTCCTGGATTCACCGGTGTTGGCTGTGACCAGCGGCGCCTTTCGCCAATTATATTTGGTGAAGAGGCTCCACCCTTATGTCTGAGACTCTGATCTCACCACTATCATCCATGCATTCATCACCAATTTTTCCACATTTTTGTTCATATACCAACTCCCAACATCAATTTACCGGGTTTACATGAAATTCCAACAACCTTTTGGCAACTTTGAATCTTGGAAAACTACTTCTGGGCCCAGGCATTGTTGTTGTGTTTTTTGGGTTTTTTTACTTTTCTTTCAATTTTTCTTCTTAAAACACTTTTTATTAATTTATTTATATACATTTTGTATCCCGCCCCTCCTGCCCATAGGGCAGCCCGGGGTGGCGAACAACAACTATAAAAACAATAAAACATTTAAAACAATTTAAAAATCCATATTATGCAGGGGGGCGGGAAACAAAACAAAACAAAACAAACCACACACACACCCCCAATGGGTTTTCTGTCCCAGAAAACCAACTTTGAAGACCTGGGAAATGACTTCTGGTAACTTTTCTTATCTGTGCTGATTTTTATCTGTGTTTCTTATCTTAAAATCTGTGCTGATTTTTTAGTTTTACAACTTGATATACTGATTGGTATTCCAATACCCCAATTGGGAATTGGTAAATTGAAAAATCGGTACTGGAGGTACCGATTTTTAGGGTTTCCAGGTACCCAATTGGTATCCAGATAACCCGTTGAGTAGCCGATGCAGTACCTAAGCAAAGTGTGTATTATCCATGGTTACTAGGTTTAGTACCTCTTTCAGTTCTGTGACCCGTTTCCCAGATAGCACCTTGCGTCGCTGTCTTAGAAACCTTTGGCAGATTCCTGCAGTGGCCACCCTCCCAGTGAGGAAGCTGCAAACTCCTGCAAGGGGGCCTAAAGGTGCATTGCTGGGGGGAGAGGAGAACTGCTTTGGAAAACCTGGGCTTCCCTCACCTCCAGCCCTTCCAGTGAAGAAGCTGCAGAAACGGCTGATGACAAAGGCGAGGGCCATTAGCAGACCTTTAGCAGGCCTGTTGGAGTGGGGGTGAAGAGTTGTGGTAGCTTTGTCTTAAATTTATTTTACTTGGTTTTAGTTAGCTCAGTGGGGTGGGGTGGGGTGGGGTGGAAGGGGAGGGGAAGGGAAGGGAGGGGGAGCACAGGCATGGGGGAGGAAGGTGGGAAGGAGGGGGTAGGTGTCACGGGTTGGAGGTCCGCACCCCCACTTTACCGGGTTTGAGTGACTCAGTTTCCTTTGCGCACAGCCCTCTTGAATTAGTTTCTCTCTCTGGCTAATTCAAGTCTGACTCAGGGAAACTCCTTTGTCATTCAAGGCCCTGAGCCTCCCCGTTTACAGACTCTTTACTCTCTCTGGGTTCGCAAGAGCTTGAGGGCTCTTGTTGCTCACTTGTGTTCCAATGTTAGACACAGACACTTCTTCATAAAGATAAGAAGTAAGTTTATTGATTACATAAGCAAGATAGTTGATACAGAGTGGTTACTAGAAATCAAAGGTAAATATAACGCATTCCTGATCTATACTGGTTGAGTTCCTAAATTAGCATCTTACCCTATAAAGGTCCAGAAGCTTCTGGTTCCTCAGTCATAAAGGCACTGGCTTCTTGGTTGGCAGAGAGCAAAATCATGCCTCTCTGCTCATGGTTTCTCCAGCCTGCTGTTGACAGGCTTTCGTATGCAGATGTTCAAGATGGCTGTGGGAGAGAACTCTCCCAAGGTGACTCACTGGCCTCAAGTAGTCTCCCCTTGCTTTGTCTCTGTTTTCCCACCTTGAGGAAACATGACTGTTTTGCATCTCCACAGGTCTGTCTGGCAAGCGAACCCAAATACACATTTTGTATCGCTTTGTATTTCCTGTGGCTTGTCACGTGTTACATCTCTGATTTGGGTTTTACAGTTCTCCATTGTAACATTACATACATGTGGAACCTTTTGTATTACATATTTGTCAGACTTGTAGTCTACATGTATTGTAACATTGCATACAAGTGGAACGTTTTGCATTACATATTTACCAGACCTGTTGCCTACATGTGGGTCCATGTTACATGTGTGTGACCCCATGTTCCTCCATGACAGGAGGATTGTGCTATGTCCGCCCTGTGAGGGGGAAGGGGTATGAGCGCATGGGATTTTGAATGATGTTGGGGGTTGATGTGAGGGGGGATAAGGGCAGAATTGGGAGGGAGAAGTGGGTAGGGTGGGTTTTCTGCCTGCCTGCCTCCGTGGCCAGTACCTCTCTGGGGGTGTTTGGCTCAGGGTGCGCTCTCCGGCTTTTTGTGGCGCATGGGGAGGGGGTGATCTCCTCGTGGGGAGTGTTTGGAGCAGGTGTGGAACCAACTGACATCATGCTGGACATGGGGAGATATGGAGTGAGGAAGAAATATCATCATGGGTACAGGGGTAGCCACCTGGTGTCTTTTCCCCTGGCTACCTCTGTGCTCTGAAAAATGAACTCTTCTTCCAGACAGAAGAAAAATATTAAGACTGTCTTTGAGTGTTGAAAATCTCTCTCCATCGATCTCTCATTCTGTGTCTATATTTCTGGTATATTTCAGGATGGATAAATCTGTCTTGGAACAAAATGGCATTTGAGATTGACAACTGATTAGTATACAGGCATGATTATATGCAAATCGTCGATTTCTATTGACTTAATTGTGATCTGATGTAACAGGTATAATTAACACATGCATTTAAAATAAATGTATATTTAATTAACATGCATATTTATAAAATGAATATTTATATTTAGTGTGTAATTTTTTGTAATTTTTGGGTGGATTTAGGTTGCACAAAGGTGAGGGGGATGATGTCGCCGACTACAGACACAGACCGTGTGAAGAAGAGGTAATACAGCTTTCCAACAGCCAGCTAATACATGCCAGCAGGGCTATGCTTCTCCCAAGAATGTCAAATGTTCCAAATCACATGGGGATGCTGCTATAGGGTAAATATCTGATGGGGATTATTCAGAGACCAATTATTTTCACTGCTGATCTTATCTGAGGCCAAATTCTGTTCTCGGGCTTTGTGTGTAAAGCTGGATTCTAAGTAAACTTGATGACATGGGGGGGTGGGGAGGTGGTTTTGTGGTTATACTGCAGCCAGCCAGACGTGTGACACCTTGTTTTAAAGGTCTCGCCGAGACAACCCCAATATGCCCACCCCCGTGTTTGTGGGTCAAAGGTTTCCAGAGATATGAGGGTGTACTGGTTCCAGAGCTATTACTGGTTCCTGCCTAGTCATGTCACAATGGGCATGATGTCACAGTGCCCGTTGACCAGGGACCTTAGTGCTATGTGCCAGAGTGACTGGGAGGGAGGAGGCCAGAGCACAGCGGCAGCTAGGTGGAAGGGAAGAAGCAAGTGGGGGCCGAGAGAGGGGGGAATAGGCTTGCGGAGTCTAGAGGGGGTGGAGAGAATAGGCCAGTGGGGATCAGGGAATGTTGAGGTTGTGTCTATCTGTGACCCTGTGTCATGCATGTGACTCTGTATTGTCTCGGGACCGTGTTTTTAGTTGTTGTTATCTGATTGGAAAACAGCAAGGATGACCCGGTAGGGAGCGGGGCACAGGGCAACGGGAGCTGGAGGGGTATAGACAAGTGGGGCCAGAGGGGGAGGGAATAGGCTGGTGGGGCGCCAGGGAAGGGGGGCATAAAGAACGCCTATGCCTTGTATGTATTGATGCCTTGGGCATGCATCTTTCCTCTCTTGTTTTGTTACACATCCAAACCAGTCCAAAGCAATATTGTCCATTACCATCTCCTCTAGGATAGAAGTTATTTGTCTTTTTTTTTTTTTCCTATGCTAGCACTTCCTTTTGTATGCCAGGGCCACGCCTTGGAATCCCTCCCCTCTTCTCATTTAACAGGATGTGACTGCAACCCCTCAGAGTGACATTTTTTTGACCACCACCAGTTTCCAAGGCTATAGGATAAGTGGCCTCTGGGCCTTTGCTGGGATAAATGGGTTCGTTTACACCTTCTCAGAGTTGTTATTTTAGGTTGTCTGTGAATGACAACATATATTAATGTTTGGCTCATATTTCAAGGTTATCTTTGCATCCATATGAGCAAGAAACAGGTTTGCTTATTTATAAAACAAAACGGTTATGTTTTATAAGATGTCTCCTTCGCACCTGTGTCCCCCAGCTGTCAGTCTCCATGAGCGGGCTACGTGGGGGCCAGCCTGTTGCTGGGTGGCTCTGTAGCCTTCAGGGCCCAGCGGAGGGAACGGTCAGGCTGCCAGCCAGCACTTCCGCATGGCTCCTTCCTGACCAGCCCTGCCGATCGCTGTCAACAGAGATGACATCTCCAACTCCAGGCCACGGCAGCAACGAACAGGGTCTCTATCCTCTTCTCCTGCCTCCTAGCTTCCTCTCTGCCCAGGAGCGTCTGTGGTGTCCCCAGGGAGGCAACAACTTGGGATGGGTTGACTCCCGCCTCTTCTCCTCCCCTGTCCAAGAGAGAGTCCGGTTACTTGAACCTATTCCATCTCCCTCCCACACCTCCCTACCTCACCAGGCCTCCCTGCCAAAAGTGAGCTACATGAACTTATTCCATCTCCCTACCCACCCCCTCCCTACTCTGTCACCAGGCATCCAAGAGTGGGGTGTGGTGGGGGAGAGGGGGGAATGGATGTGTATGTGCATGAACATCTGCAGGTGGGTGATTGCCTACATCCCTCTGTGTGCGAGAGAAGAGGGAGAGACTGAGACCGCATTCATACTTACAGCAGCAACTCCCACAAGGCAAAGATTCAACGGGGGAGAGGAGCCGGATGCCAGAAGCACCGGCGGTGCAAACGGGGTTCTGTCACGACTTCACTCACAAATGACAGGGCAAGATTTTGACAGGGCTGTCCAGGGCTCGTGAATGACAGGGCATCCAGCTCCTCCCCCTGCCGCGTCTTTGCCTCGCCGGAGTCTCTGCTGTCAGGTGTGAATGCGGTCTGAGTGGATGCATGCATGCCTCTGCGTGTGCGCGTGTGTGAGAGAGAGAAAATGGATGTCTGAGTGGGTGAATGTGTGTGTGTATGTGCGAATGCCTGCATGTGTATGGATATCTGAGAGAGAGAGAGAGAGGCTGGATGGATGAGTGTGGGTCAGTGAGTGTGTGTGAGTAATATAATTGCCATGGGGATAAAGTATTGGAGTTGGACCTGGGAGACTAGGGAACGTATCTTGAGTCATTTTCCCATGCCTTCTCTGAGGAATTTGGTGATTTGTACCTAGTTCGCCAGCCCTGGGTTTTTTGGGAAATGGAGGGTCATACCCACCCAAGAGTAATGTTGTGTTTAAATAAAGAGTTGCTGCCTTTTAAACCCATATCTGTGTCCTATGCTCCCCTTCCGTCCATGTGCACACAAAACATTTCAACATTCTTTCACTTGCACACTGTAGTGATGGGTTAAATATTAATGTTTCAGGCACAAGGGCCCCACTTTTTTCTTTCTCCTGGCCCCACAAATAATAAAGCTGGCCCTGCTGCCACCCAAAACCCAGGGACATTCCTAGGACCAAGCGCCTCCCACTGCCTACCTGCCACTTGCCCTGACTCTGCACGTTTCTTGTATCTTAGGCTGGCGGTAAGGGTAACATTTATTGTGTCCCAGATGGCAAGATATTTACTGCCAGTCCTGGGAGTTAATCCCAAAAAGGCACATGAAAGAAAAAACAGGCCTTTGCTCTTGGGGAGGAAACCAGCTGAATGAAAAAAAAAAATCGTCTCTCTTGTCATGAGGAAGCATAATATACAATTACCTACCTCCTTTTCCTTGGATTGCACTAGCATGTAACAGGATTGTTAGATACAAATTGTAACCAACCTTTCTTACACGCACACCTCATTAGACTGGCCACATGATTTTCTCTTGTTCTTTCTTTCTCCGGATAGCTGTAGGAATCCAACCATATGCCATGATTACTGCCTTTCAGTGTAGGCAGGAGGATGTATAATCACATTGGCTCTGCTGGATGTGTGTAGATGTATGTATGTAATCTTGTTTTCTCATTTTTTCAACGGGCAGTTAAAGGTATGTGTGTGTAAAAAGGCTGTAGATTCACAGTAATAGTGTGACGTGCAGGGCAGTCAATTGGGCGTCTCTTCACATCTTCACATCCTGCATTATTTTCATAGTGAGGTTTTTAACAAAGATAGGCTGAGTTTAAAAAAAAAAAATTTACCCTCATCATACTCACATCTATAGCAAACTGTTTGGTTACCGTCTATAAAATACTTCTGTAAAATGGCACTTTCTGTAAAGGTTTCACAGTCAACATTTCTGACCTTGCAATGTCATTGCTGTAGACCCGCCTTGTCTAGAAATCACGTGAAAAGGAAGGAAGGTAGTAGTAGGTAGGTTATGATTCAGACAGGTACCTATGGCTAAAAACAATATATTCCAGGATCTCCTTTCTGTTAAGCCTGTTTGCAGAGCACCAACTTTTAAGTGTAATCGGACTGGGCCCCACATCTCTGAAAAACCGCCTCCTTCCAAATGTCTCATTGCGGCCTCTGATGTCAGCCACGAGCACTCTCTTGCATGAACCATCTGGACGTCAAGTTTGCACGTCGGGGTCATGCAGAGAGACTTTCTGTAGCTACCTCACAAAGCAGACAACGTTGGGCCATGGTGACCCACTTTGCACCAGACCACACCTGCATGTTTGTACAGGTGCCGCCAGATGTTGGCCCAGGTTCCCCGGACTAGGTCCATATCACGGCCCAGGCTAAGGTCCACCTGATTGGGCCAAAGTGGGCCACAGCAGGATATCACAGCTTGGATCAGGTCCACCATGGCCAGTCACCATGGCTGACTGTCATTGGCCACCACAGCTGCCCATTATGGTGGGGAGACGCATGAATGTTCCCAGCCATGGGTCCGTTTGTTTTGTGGCCCAACCCTGTCTGGACTGTGTCCGCTGTGGCTTTTTGTCCCAGGTCGGGCCACCGACACATGGCTGTACCATCTGTTTCCACCCAATTACAGAACTTTATCTCCCTGGAGGTTCATCTGAGACCGTCATCCAAAGACCAAGCCTGCCCTGTCTAGAGACATCGTAAGACTTTTTTATTTGGAAGACAGGGATAGGGATTTGTGATAAGAGATTTTTAACAGATTTTTTGTTGTCTATTTATTATACATGATTTTGTGTGTTGTAATTGGTCCAGAGCCCTTGGGATAGGGTGGAATAATACATTTCTTATTTCATAAAGAAATAAATGTTCTTGCTCATTTGATCTGAATATTTTATTTTATTTTTTGCATCCACCGGATGCTAAAGATCAATAGTTTACAAGGGCACAGTACCCCCGGGAGTCAGTGGAAGAAGCTGCCGCTTTTATGCTATACTGTGAGGAGAAAATACTATTATTTAGCACATAACCACCAGAGAATGACTTCCTACTTTGAAGACCTTCACTTTAATAAGTGCCTCCTGCACCATATGCTGATCTACTCTATTCACTGGATGACCTAGAACTCTCTGGGTCTGACTCAGTGCTGCGATGCCAGTGCTCAATTTAGCTTTATTGACTCTGTAGGTCCAAAGAATTCTGTTTGAAAGAAGAACTCTGCCCAAACATTTGAGAGCATTTGCCCCACTGAATGCACATGGAGTAGCTTTCCAGTGATAAGATTATCTGCCCCTCTTGTCGGTCTGTACCCAAACTGCTATTTGATTATTATTATTTTTTTCATAAAGAAAATGTTGCCACAACACAATTCAAATCAATATATTAAAATTGATGCATTATTGGATTCCTTGAAGTAAAAAGCACTGGCTTAATGTCTCGAGCTTTCTTCAAGGAGCCTATGGTAGTATGCCTGCCTTAACAAACCATCAATTTAAATGATTGGGGGGTGGGGGGGAAACAACACATAATAAGTGACAGATTTTTAAAATCAGATAAAGATGGGAACCAGATTATCTGTCTGGGGGTGATAGATTGCAGCAATAATAAATTCACTTTAAGACACTGGATCAATTTTTAATCAAGCCAAGAATTATTATTGCAGAAAGATAAAATGACCCATGAGGAGATGCCTTAATTTTCCACCAATCAAATTATAGCCTTTCTAAATAAGATGTAATGAGATCCATGGAATATCCAGGTTACACAGCCTACCTAATTACCCATGTTCCCTGTCATGTAGTGATCGAGTAGTGGTAAACTGACCTCTGAATTTACCAAGATGAAAAGGTAATTAGTTTTTTTTCCACGGGGCTGTAGTGAAAACAACAGCAATGACACATGTCATCTCCTTCCACCAAGTCACCGTCTCAGAGGTCTTTGTTTTTAAAATATACAGGATATGACCTTCTGGGTAATAAACTACACTCATTAAGCGAAGTATGCATCTGACAGAAAAACAACCACTATCTCCAAGTTGAGAACGCAGGGTCTGATGGTAAAACAAATCAGCTTGGATTCCACATTAAAGTTTATCAGTATGCCACCACATAGGAGCTCATGAGCTGGTTAAATAACTTATCATTAAATGTGTCATAGGGCTCTATAGAAGGCACATCCCTTGACTCAAAGACGGAGCGCATGTAATTTTCATTCCCCATTGTTATCATCTATCTAGGTACCTCCTGTATTTTTATGCCATTCCCATTACTACTACATCAACTTTACGGTAGCAAGCATAAAAGAAGGTCGGCATAGTTTAGGAATGAGAGTTTAGGAATTAGAGTTTTTTTTAAAATGAATTTCCATCCTTTTGGCAATTCTGATATCTTGGTATTAGTTTCCAACCCTGGGAGAAAAGAAGTTCCCAACCGTTATTGCTAAATTAATGCTCCTAAGTATTTAAACTGTCTAACTTGTTGCTATCTGTGGGTAGGCCTTTTGCCCTAGGTCTTCTCATAAACTATGACAATGTATTTGGTTTTATCTCCATTGATCATAAGACACAACATTTCTAGTCCTAAGATATAGCAGGACTGGAAAAGTTATAGAAAAAGCCAATAAAAATGATAAAGGGTATGGAACAGCTTCAGTACAAGGAGAGGCTGGATAGGTTGGGGCTCTTCAGCTTGGAGAAGAGACATCTGAAGGGATAGGATAGAAGTTCATAAAATCATGAGTGGTGTGGATCATGTAAATAGGCATCAGTTATTTACCCTCTCTAACAGTACTAGAACTAGGGGACACCCCATGAAACTAACTTTTAGCAAATATAAAACAAAGAACCTATTTTTTCACTCAACACTCAATTAACTTGTGGAATTTGTTGCCAGAGGATGTGGTCAAGGCCAGCGGTATAGCTGGGTTTAAAAAAGGATTGGCTAACTTCTTGGGAGGGTAGGTTTATTAATGGCTATTGGCCAAGTAGATTGGGGGACATTACCTCATACTGTCGGGACCTGGGAGTGAAGAACAGGGAATGGATTGCCCATTATGACCTGTTGGGTACTTCTCCCAAGTGAACGGGATTGGTCAGTCAGAGACAGGATGCTGGGTTTGATGGACCATTGGTCTGACACAGTATGGCACTTCTTATGTTCTTAATAACTGTTGATAAGTGGTCATCTTTTTTTATAAAGCTTGTTCCCATTTCCTATCTTGTCATCTTTTTCTCCTGCTGTAAAACAGTCTGGATTTGCCTATTTAGGATGACCCACTTCCCATCCACCTATTTGTTTGTAGGGCTGTAGTATGTAAACAAGCACTCGATCAACTGATCTATCACATTCTCAAAGGTTTCTAGCCCATATAAACTTTGGTATTCTATGTTCTTAACTTCCAGTAGCTGAGGTCATCTATGCATATTAGGGCTGTACATACAGGTTCCAAGTGACCCTGAATACATGTAAAAACCATGGTATTCAGGGACCTAAACCAGACCCCGGAATACCATACCATGTCGTCTGATTTGGACTGGGGTCCAGACACTGCATGCCACGCCCAGGCACCACTCACTGGTTGAAAATAGACATGATGCGAACTTCACTTTACCACTGCTTTAACATTTGTTACGCATGTTGCAGGGCTGTATAGGGCACCAGTACAGCCCTGCAACATGCATAAGAAATGTTAAAGCAGAGTTTAGCATCATGTCTGTTTTCACCCACTGCTTCGGGGTTCCCCTGCTTGCAAGGTTGCCATACCTCCCCGTTTAAAAGAGAACGCTTATGAAAAAGGCATTGTGCGGGACTGTATTTGCGCCAGTGCAGCCCTGTAACATGTATTTTTCAATAGCCTCCTCTTTTAAAGGGGAGGTATGGTAACCCTACCTGCTTGGCTCCACTCCCATGCATTACCGCTACTCCTCCCCCCATCCCCCAGCATCACTGGGCTGTGGGGGAGGAGACACGGCTAGGTTCTACCTTTTCCTTCCAATGGAACCACTTTGAAAATGAATACAATCTCTATAGGCCAGATAGGAGTTGGGGGCCAGGCTTGCTTAAAGGGAGATGAATCCCTTCCACTCCTTCTCCTCAGCTCATTCTTTCAGTGCTGAGACTAATGACTGAGGCCACATTCACACCCGCGGCAGCACACAGGTTTTGGCTCTGGCAAGCTGAAATCTGTGCGGAGTTCGGCCAGTGTGAAAGCCCCCGGCATGGCTTTGCCGGAGATCACCCGGAAAAGTATGGAGCAGGAGAGTCCAGCCCTGTACTCTTCCAGGTGATTTCCGGCAAAGTGGCGTTGGGGGTGGGGGAGAGGGGGACTTTCTCCCCAGCCAAACCCCACGCAGATTTCGGCTCTCGCAGTTTTTCCTGGAGACAAAATCTGCGCGGGGCCGGCCGCCGCCACAGGTCTGAACGTGGTCTTTGAACAGACCAAATCCAGGAATCAGACAGAGGTCAAAAGAACCCTGCTGTGAGTTGCATTTGGCCAACACAGTGGAGATTCTCCACCCTTGCTCTATGCCCTGCTCAACCCAGATTGCTCCTTCCTCCAACTCCTACCCGCTCATCTGTCTAGTACAGGAAACACTTCTGGTAGCAAAGCTACCATTGCTGTTGATCTCATGGTTATTATAGGAGAACACAAGACCATCCAACACATAGTAGTCATTTAATTCCTAAGAAGGGGTCCTCTATATCTAGAAAGAAAAGAAAAGAAAAGAAAATGCATTTTCCATTGATTAATACTTGATCAGAAATTTTACAGCCCTACTAGTTGGCATTTATAAATATATCCTGCAGAAGCTCTGTACCAGGGTACCTTTAAATCCCTTCAAGGTGAAGCTCTGGGTCTGTGGGCAGTCTTAAGTCATGGCAGGATGCAGCCTTTTGGGAAGCGTTTCCCGTTTCAATTAAACACCACAGGAGGGCTAGATTCTCTCAACTGGGACCTGCCAGATGAAAGGAATGGATAAAAAATGAGCACCAACCTGATAAAGAAGGAACTGCTAGGAAAAGGTAAAGGTCAAAGGCCTAGGTCTTAGAAGGGCACCAAGGCGAAGTGAAGGGAGGCTGGACATTTACCTCAGAGCCCTGCAGTTTGATCAGGGCTTATCCTGGGCCTGGCTGGAGAGGACAGCCAGGCCAGAGTCCTGGTCAATTGCAGCCTCCGATTACAGGGGCTGGGGAACTGTGACTAGCCAGATACGATGGTGGACCAGACACTTGGCAGAGGAAGAACATGTGTGCTGTTGAGTGCCTGAGGACCCCAGTCCTGCAAAGACTAAGGGACACTATTACAGAACCCAGTTTTCCAAACACTGCCCCAGTGGATATGAAGTGGGGTGGTGGAACCTCCAGCCCGGATTCCATTGCCAGACCGTGGATGCCTCCTTTCTGGCCCCTCGAGGCTTTTCTCTGTGCGGTGTGGTTCATGGGTGGCCTGCTAGCTACTGTGCAGGTGCAGAGCACTTCTGGGCTGCCAGCCATGTCCTCTATGTAGCTAGACCCCCCACCCCACCCCACCCCCGACCTCTCTGCAGGATTCTCTCACCTGTGGACCTCTTCAGGGGCACAGATCTGCCTTGCCCCCCGCCCCCCCCAAACGGGGTGAAGGTTCCCCGCCTCTGCTCTAAGTGATATGAACATTAGAGCAAATAGAAGCCCCATAACACTCTTGCTCAACACAGCATCAGCACCTCCTTTATTTCTATTTAGGTAGAACACTCTATTCGTGGGGATTTTCACGGTCTAATTTCTGCAGCCAAACGTTTGACCAGGAGTTGCAGAGCCTTTGGCTAAATCCAAAAGCCTGAAAGCCCTGAGCTGATTTGTGCTGCCTGCCTGCCCACTCGCCCTTTCTTTTGGGTCTCCCTGCAGCTTAGTGCTACAATGACAGATATAATTGGCTCATGCAAAGAAAGCCATCATCAAATTAATGAACTACAACAATTCATCCATCTGCTGTCCCTTCCTTGCTAATTTATTAATAACAACTGCACAAAAAAGGCACGATTATCAATTTCCATTTTTCTTCTTTACCTGAAAATTAAGTCCATAATAGCTTTAAAAAGTGATCTCATATTATTTCAATGAGATTGATGGTTTATTACCAGTGATGTGGCAGTAGCCAATTGACCATAAAAACTAACTATTTTAAAGTAACTTAAATTACCTCTCCTGAACAAATTGGATATTTGGTTTGAACATGAAACCCTTGTCACGTTGACAGCATATCACACCACTTCACCTGGCTGCTCTTCTTAGGGGTATCGTTATACCGCGGTGTAGTTAGGCAGGAACGGGACCTGGTACAAAAGCAGGAATGGGACTCTTCTCCCAGTGGCAAGAGGTGAAGATGCACCAGAACCGTTGGTCCCCCTGCCTGTCTCTATTATAACTACGCCCGTGCTAACATAGGATGCCAGTTGCCACAAACTCTTGAGTCTTATGTGATATGGCCATTGGCATTAAATGGTTGTGAGGGTGGGAGAGTATGAAGGGAGCATGTCTCCCAATGAGTTTGGAGCGCAGGGGGAATTCTTCTCCTGAATTTTGCCCCGCCCCAATTAGTCCTTCGGTGGTGGCAACCACCACTACGTCTTCTTTCCTTTACCAATCCCGATGGTCTAAAGCTTTAGGAGGTGATGGGACAAGGCTTTGAGGGCCAAGGAGAGGATCCCTTCCAACGTACTCACCAATGAACCATAAATTCTTGTTCTCTTGTGTACCTCTACCAATGTCCACATGAACGAGGCCGACCAGAGGTTAAATGGATCTTTCCCTCCACTGGTCCTTGGAAAGTCGTAGAGAGGCAAGGGGGGCTGAAATAACAAGCAGTCAGTGAAGCAGAGAAGCAGGGAACCTCCAGCCCGGGGGGCCAAATGCGACCCGCGGCAAGTTTGTATGTGGTCTCATTCCACTCCCTGAATCTGGACCCTGGATCCAGTTCTTACCTCCAGTCACTGAAAACTGAGCGCCAGGGAAGGGAGCAGAGATGAGGGCATGCAAACAAGGAGCGGGGACAGTTCCATGGCACAGATCCATGATTTGGGCCCTCCTTTCGTTGAGCGCATCCCTTAAGCACCCCCGCCCCAACTTCTGCGTGACCCTTGGAGCTTGTGCAAGCGTTCAAAGTGACCCCCGGGAGGGAAAAGGTTCCCCACCTAAGGGATTCCCCTCTAAGGGACTCAAAAAGGAGGAAGAGCTGAGGTTTTCTGGGACAACAGAGTACTTAAGGTGGGGGAAAGTAATTACCTCCCTCCGATACAGATAAGCAGCTTTCCCCCTCACCAAATAGCAGTCCCCACATTTTAGATCTGCTTCCTTGTGGAGGTAAGTAGCCCCCTTTATCCTCAATTTTTAAAAGCAATAAAGGGAACCTCCATCTTTTTTATTATCTCATGATTTTTTTTTTTAATCCAGTCACATACGCTTTGGACGCCTGACTCAAGCTATTGGAACATTTGGGGATGGCAACACTGCAGTGGAACTACCTTGAATAAAACTGAACAAATTGTTTGTTTTTAAGGTTGGATACGTTTGTGGAGGATAGATCCATCAGCCTCCAAACTCTGACTACTGGAAGCTGAGAGTAACTCACTCCATAAATGTCCTGTTTTTATAGGCTTCCTCTGAAGCAGCCGGTGCCGGCCTCTGTCGGATAGGGGATACTGGGCTAGGTGGACCTTTGGTCTGGCCCAATATGTCAGTTCTTATGTTCTTTCCTAAAAGTTATACATTTTTTATTGTGATGAACACAGAGGCCGAGATTGTCAAAAACATAGTGAGAAAAAGAACATGAGGTGATCTGTAAACTGACAATTACTCATTGCAGAAAATGAATTTTAACCATGGACCAGTTTGTGCCATCTATCAGAGGAGGCAGGTGATGGAGGAGGGGGAGAGACCACCTTATTCGACAGTTTAGGTTAAAGAATCCAGGAAAATAGAACAAGTATGAAAAGGACATGAAGATTTCACAGGTGTTTCATAACCACATAAATCTAACTACCCATTTAGATGTTTTGATGAGAACATGTCACCGAGATAAAAAGCAAAGGCTGTACATCAGTCTGTTTGAATAATAGAGACATTACTCTAAGACTAATGTCTCTGGCATTAAGAAAAAGATCTAAGCACTGATTTCCACTTGTGTAATATTTCTACTAATACTGTATCTCTGTCTAATTAGGACATTCATTAAAAGTAAGTAAAGTTAATTTAAAGGGAAATTTCAAACAGCGTTCCATTAGATTTCCCGGTAAATTAACGCTTTAAACCTCTAATGGATGTCTTCAAAAGAAAGTGTTATTAACAAAATATGTGATAATTAACATAATTAAAGCAGTCTAATGTACAGAATTCTTTTTTTTTTTTTTTTTAAATGTGGGATGTGTTTTATTTTAAAAGTATGTGAAAGGAGTGAATCAAAACTCTCACTTCTTTCACAACATAAGCATTCTTTAAAGAGCTTATCTATTGGACAGAATTCCTTAAAGAAGTGTAGATGACCTAGAAATTGAAAGCAATAACTCACAAAATAAGATTAGTTCGTGGAGCCATGGAGCATACACCTTTCCACTTCCTTAACTGCGATCAGAAAACACCTGTAAATGCTCTGACACATCTTTTTTAAGTTTAAACTTTACAATGGGTGCCTTTAGACACAACAACAAAGGTTGGTAGAATGTGTGTTGACACCATTCTCTGTCCCCACATTTGCCCCCGATTAGCCCCCGTTACGATTGTCCACATCCAGGGACTAATCAGTGTCCTCCCTGCTGCTCATGCTGGAAGCTCTCCTGTGGAATTATGGGAGTTGTAGTCCATGCGGGAGAGAGGTCAGGTCTGCTTGATCCTCAGTTCCATGCTGCAGCTAACCAGCTGATTTTTCACTGCTCTCTCTCTCTTTCTCACACACACACACACACACACACACACACACACACACACACACACAAAGTGCTCTGGGAGAGTGCGCAGATTGTGCGCAGCAAGGAACGAGCTATTTGGCAGAGGTGCCGAGTGGAGGATTTGGGGCAGACAGACCACAAACAGCTGAGAACACACCACCCAATTTCTTTAGACACAACATCCACGTGGGGACTGAATTACTGCCTGATCTCTGTTCTGACCCATGTTCCTATACCAGCCCCTGCTCTGTTCTTGTCTGGCTCTGACCCCCCACCCTGGACCCTGGCCATGACTCCCTACTCCTGACCTGATCCTTGATTCTGCTTGGACCTCTGAGCCCTTACAGTCTTTTACGTCTTCCACGATCCCTAAGGCTTCCACCTGGCAGTCCTGGTTTTCCTATGGCTGATCTATTGCTGTTGTGAAGGAGGAGGGAGCTCCTTTTGAATGGCAACATATCGTGACTTCTTAATTTTGACCCATCCACTTCAGCCATTTACAGCACAGGCTGTTCCTTCTCCTGATGACCTCATGCCCAGTAGCCTCTTTGCTTCAGTCCACAACTACTGTCCAGTCTCTCTGACAGGGCAGGACAGAGCAGCAGCAACATTCATCCATTTTCCCATTGAGAGCGAAGAGCTTCTCTGCTTGAGATTGGCCATGGCATGGTACAATGTTGGGAAGAGAGATCATTTGCTTTCACAATAGTGCCTAGCATTTGATTTGCCTTTTTGACTGCTGCTGCACACTGAGCCGATGTCTTCAAGGAACTATCCATGACTCCAATTTCCTTCTCCTGAGCAGTTACATCCAGATCAGAACCTAGCGTCTTGCCTCAAGATCATGTTTGTAAAGCGAGGATTATTTTTCCCTATATGCATCACCTTGCACATTGAATTTAATTTGCCATTTTATTGCCCATTCACCTACTTGGGCAAGATCCCGCTGTACTTCCCCAAAGTCTGCTTGGGTCTTAACTACCTTGAATCATTTGGTGTCATTTGCAAATTTAGCCACCTCACTCTTTTACCCTCTTTTCCAGCTCATTAATGAATATGTTCAACAATACTGGTCCCAGTACTGATCCCTGGGGCACCCCACTGTTTATCTCCCTCCAACTTGAAAAATGGCCATTTATTTCTACCTTTTGTTTCCTATCTTTTAACCAGCTACCAATCCATGGCAAGACTCTTCCTCTTATCCCATGATTATTTAATTTGCTCAGGAGTCCCCGGTGAGGGACTTTGTCAAAAGTTTTTTGAAAATCCACATGTAACAACAGGATCACCGCTATCGACGTGCTTATTAAAATAACAATCTTATAAAATTCTAATAGGTTGGTGAGGCATGACTTCCCTTTGCTAAAGCCATGGTGGTTTTTACCCAAATCATGCTTGTCAACATACTTCATAATTGCCGGATAGTGACGTCAGGCTTACTGGTCTATAGTTTCCAGGGTCACCTCGGGAGCCCTTCTTAAAAATTAGGGTTACATTTGCTAACTCCCAGTCCTCCGACACAGAGAAGAATTTTAGCAATAAGTTACATATTACATATTACTGATAGCAGTTCAGTGATTTCAAATTTCAAGGTAGGCAATTTCAACTCATGCCCACGCTAAGTGGTAGTGCCGGCAGTATCTATACAAAGGATTATGTAGCGAATGACAACTGAGGGTTTTCAAAAGTACTGGAAACATTTTTCACAGGCCAGAGAATCATAGAACTGTCTTATTTCCTATCCTGAGATTCACCCGTCTCTAAAGCCCAAACTTCTTCAAACTATGTTCATTACATTGTCTCTTTAGATATTTAATTAATTTGCACCAAAGTCCCCAGTATTCTCATTCCTTAATTATCCTTCTCAGTTTGGCCCCAGAGTAAAGAATACATATTCACACTCTTAGAAGCTGGAGAGCTTACCATATTTAACAAGAAGCATCTCTGACAGTAATTGGACATTCATATCAAGGTAAATAAATGGTAAGATCATAAGCACATACTCTAGTGGCTCCATACATCCTGCAAACACTAACATCAGAGAGTTAATTTAACATAAGGCCTCAGTGGAGATGAATTTTCTGTAAACAAACTATCTGAAGAAAGCCTCACTTTTGTCATGTGTTATTCCCACTGAAGAAAAATGAATATTCTGTTTCATATGTTTCTCAGCAGTCATGCCAGCTTCGTAGCCCTTTCCCTTTCTTGCCATGTGTGCGTTTGTGCAAAACTATAATATCCTCATTGACAGTGGAATAACTGTCTTTCCCCCAGGCTGACACTTAATGCAAATTATCCAAATTGTTAAGTGTGCGGGAATGTGCTAATGTTCCATTTGGATAGATTCACCGAGACACTACCTAGATCATTGCCCCATTGCCGCCAATGGGGGAAATGCAGCCAACACAGGGCTCTGCCTATATTTTATGAAGTGTCGACTTCTTGTAAGATATTAAAATGAAAGAGACCGATGTCTTTAAACCTGTACTCCAATCAAACAAACAGGACAGGGTAGAAAGAATACGCTTCTGACTGGGGACTGGAAGGAACACAAGAAACCTGAGCTCAATACGTGATCCAATTGCAGTATCCCCCTGTGACTTTGGGCAAGTCACTTAATAAATTGTGTGCTTCAGTTCCCCACTTGTTATTACTTATCATTCATATAACATTTTCAGTGTTCACATTACTTTACAATCATTATCAAATGCATGCTTACAACAACCCTTTGAGGGTTATTATTAGTCCCATTTTGCAGACAGCAAACTCAGGCTGAGAGAAAGTGATTTGCCCCAGGCCTTCCAGTGAGTTAATGGCTAAAGACTGGATCTGAACCCTCATTTCCCAGGTCCAAGTCCAACACTTGTCAGTTGTACATACCAGCTCCCTTTCAGAAGAGGACATTGAAAGGATGAAAAAGCTTTGATGACTGTGAGACTTTCAGATTGTATGGTGCTGAGAGCCATACAGTGTGGACACCACGGTAATGGTAACCACTGTGGTTACCTTGATGTGTAAATACCACCCTAGAATTCGAGATGCTGGACCACGAGACTGGACAATTTCAACACGCTCTATGTGTGGCTACCCCTGGTGACTTTTGGTGTGGGAGATGGGTGATGGGGGAGGGGGTTTACTGGGGGGGGAGGGGGGGTTCAGCTCCATCCTTGTGTTTTATATTGTCAGATTTTATATTTATACTGTATTTTATTATTTTAACGATGTATTGTGAGCCTCCCCAAGCTGTTAAAAGCAGGAGGGTGTGGGATATAAATTATACAAAAAATAAATAAATAAAATAGCTTTCCTGCCAGAGAATGTACATTTACCAGCTACCTCATGTACTTTTCTGTACTTAAACTAGCACAAATCATACTAGTTTGATGTAGGACTTGCCCCCTTTATGGTAATTTCACAAATAAATCAATGGGCCTGAGCCACAAAGTTTAAGTCCAAATTCCAATCAGATAATCTATAGAATTCATGGGAGGGTGCTCGGAAATAGGGTTATGGATCCGCCCTATCCAAAAATCGATAATTAGCACTTACAACCATTAGTAATTCCCAGTTGGAGTCAGGTTTCTAATTATTAAATTATTTCAATTGTGGCTTTAGTTAAAGTGGACAGCACTGAAAATTCAATCATGAAAAACATTATAGAGTTCTATTTTCTGCCAACCTTTCTCACATGGAGTCAATCAGTCCTGTCACCTCATGTATTATTATTTGTTACTTGAGTAAAATTTTAATTAGAAACAGAAGGAGCAACTTTGGATCTAGTCCTTAGTAGACCTCAGGATCTGGTGCAAGGGTGAACAGGGGTGGAGCCGCTTGGCAATAGCGATCATAATATAGTCAAATTTGACATTCTTACAGGAGGGAGAATGACAAATAAAACTACCATAGTTACATTTAACCATAAAAAGAGGAACGATGCAAAAATGAGAAAACCAGTTAGAGAGAAACTAAAAAGAGCAGTTGCAAGGATTAAATGTCTGCAAGACGCATGGAGACCATTTAAAAACCACCGGGTAGGTGGCTGCCCAGGAACATAGGCCCAGAAGGAACTGGGCCTACAGTCCGGGCCCCAGGGCCACTCAGGCAGACCATAGCAGACGAGCGCATGTATTCACCCTTCCATCCCCACCTCGGTGTGGGGGTCGCCATGGCGTAACATCATGGTGGGGGCGGGGCACCGGCCACAGCACAAGAGCAGACCAGCCAGCCTCACGTCGCTGCTGGCTCCCCCTCTCCCAACGGGTCGATCTGTGGGAATGTTTGCTCCATTCCCCGACCTGACGCAGCCACGGGTGGCACGCCGTTCCTGGGACATGTAGCCAGTGCACCAGCTGAGCGTCTATTAACACCCAATGTTGGGTGTTAATAGACGTGTAACAAACGTAATGGAAACAAACATGGTGAACTGATAGTTAAAGGTAGTTAAAACCCGAGTGGACTGTGAGGAATTTCAGGAGGATCTTGCAAAACTGGGTGACTGGGAAACTAAATGACAGATGAAATTTAATGTTGACAAATACAATGTGGTGCACATAGGGAAAAATAATCCAAACTATATGTATACAATGCTGGATTCTAAATTAGGGGTTATCACTCAGAAAAAGGATCTTGGAGTCATTGTGGCTAGACATTGAAATCTTGAGAACGTTAGGAATAATTCAGAAAGAGATAGAGAATAAAATTGATAATATAATATTTCCATATAAATCTATGGTACGACCGCACCTTGAATATTGTGTGTAGTTCTGGTCACACCGTCTCAAAAATATATAGTAGAGATAGAAAAGGTACAGAAAAGGTCAGCAAAACTTATAAACGGTATACGACGGTTTCAGTACGAGGAGAGGCTTGATAGCTTGGAAGAGACAACAGAGGGGATAGGATAGAATTTGATAAAATCATGAGCGGTGTGGAACGAGTAAATAGGGAGTGGTTATTGACCCTCTCCAATAGTACCAGAACTAGAGGACACTCCATGAAACTAATTGGCAGAAGATTTAAAATAAATAAAAGAAAATATTCCACTCAATGCACAATTAACTTGTGGCATTTGTTGCCAGGGGATGTGGTCAAGGCCAGTAGTATCGCTAGGTTTAAGAAGGGATTGGATAAGTTCTTGGAGAGTCGGTCCATTGACAGCTATTAGTCAGACTGGGAGAGAGAAACTCAGTGTCAGGAGCTGGGAGTGAACCGCAGGGAATAAGCATATGGCTGAGGCAGTGTAAACCTTTTCTTTTTGGCAAAGCATTTGGGAGGTGGGAATAGGGGTTGGGGTGGGTGAGTTTAAGGGTAGGGGGGTTACTGGATTTTTTATTGTATTTTGTGATTTTATTTATATAAGCCACCCTGAGCCTTAGGAGAAGGACAGGGTAGAAATTAAATAAACAAATAGATAAATTAAATGGATTGCCCCATTGTGACCTGTCGGGTACTTCTCCCAAGCAACTGAGATTGACCACCATCAGAGACAGGATGCTGGGCTCGATGAGCCATTTGTTTGACTCAGTATGGCACTTCTTATGTTCTAATAGTACGCAGGAGAATCCCCTCATACCACTCCTTTCTGGTATTGGCTAGACACGTAACCAGCTTTCTGCTGAAGCCTGTTCTTTCTTTGGAGGATGGTGACTAGGTGATTAAGGCACTCCTTTGCAATCCTGACAGGCATGGGTTCAGAACGTGTCTGTTTTCCCACTGGACAGCCACCTTCAGTCCATATGCTATTAAGAGGTCATCACCCTATTCAGGAAATGCAAAGTGCAGTCTTTGGGGAATATGTGGCAGCAGTCAGCTGGCCTCATCATTTCTTCATTGTGCTGTGGGCCACGGAAGTTGACATTCCTAGACTGCACTGTCCCAGTGAACCACAGCAGCCAATGCTTCAGGGCTTGGGGATGGACCTTTTTATGTTCATTATATTACCTCATGTTCCTCCCTGGTCCCAACCGAGTCGTTTTTTGGATCCACTGTGTTACTTGACTGTACAGTGTCTAGAACAGTGAGCCGTGACTGAGCTCTAGCCAATGAAAATAAGTAGCAGAATCTATCTCTTAGTACATTTATATTTGTTTCTTACTACCTGATTATAATTCTTTGTAAAAGCTTCTCACTAAACTGTTATTCCATAAGCAAACCAAGGAGGACAGCATTGTGCTAAAGTTGAGGGGCTCAAGTTCACAAGAGGAAGATTCAGTTCAGTTCCTCATTCTGTGACAGAAATAAAGAGAAACAGGTTCCGTAAAAACATTTTCCGTGTCCAAGGTTTCCTAAGGCTTCTTTGATGTTTTACTCAGACTTTGAGTCGGTCTCTCTTGGTTTCTGGTAGAGACTACAGCTGAAGCAAGTCTGTATTGAATTCCAAATGTGACAATTTTGGAATATTTGTTTTTGTTTGGGATGAAGCAGATACAAGCATGATTCGCTTCCCATTTCATTTTGGATATTTTGGTTCAGGTATTTTGGTCATTTTCTCCACTTTGGTATTTCGGTTTATTCACTTATTAATCTTGAGCACTTCAATAGTATTACGCTATTTGAGTGCCTAGAGTACACAGCATGGATGTTTTTTATACAGACGGGCTACCCCAGTGCTGTTGGTCCATCCATCAAAAGGCAGACCGCCAGGTGTGGAATCCACCTGCTCCAGGCCAACCCTACTTGCGGTGCTCGGCCTCATCCTGGAGCACTGCCTACAGAGCCAGCTGGCGAGGCAGAGCTGCGGTCCGTCTACTCAGTGGACCCACGCTGAAGCTCCGCTTCCGGCCCTTGCCTTGGGCAATGCCATTGTTGCCTGAATTGTGGGCAGCAGTCTAAAGCATCAGGCACTCTGCCAACAATTCTGTGGTGCAGGGGAGGAGCCACATGAGCAGTCCTGGGAACCTGCACTGGGTCCATTTAAACCTGACCCAGGCAGGGCTAGATGCACCCGCAAAGCAGCTCCGGGGGTAGTCAGTCGTGCGTCCATCTAAAAGGACTCAATGAATAATCAAATATTCAGATCAATCAAAATATCCCAAACAAAATACCAAAGTGGACCAAATCAATGAAGTATCTGAAACAAAATAACAGAAATAACAGATATACAAATTTAATTGCAGTGGACAGATATTCAAATTTTGGGAAGAATCTGTAAATATGAACTATATTCACAAATACAAAATTGCCTATTTCTTTCATCTATGTCCTTTGCAGAGTAAATGTATCAAGTCATGTAGAGCCATAAGAAGCCAGGTTTGACGAAGCATGGCTCTTAAAGAGATATCATCCTTGTTGATGCTGTTCAGGGCAACAAAAGAATTTCATGCATGCTAGATGAACTCCAAATGGCTTTTGCTCTTTTCATGGGGATCTTAAATTAAGAACCACACAAAGGCACATGTTTTAAAAATTATTCACCTGCAAAAGATAAAGTAAACTGTTTAGCCTGACTGTCCATGTACCGTGATTTATGAAATCTACCCCTTGAAGTTTAGCTGCCATTATCATTTCATAACAGATCTGCTTTAATAGGGTTCTCCGTAGCAAAACATTGGGACATCTTGTTGGGCTGCTTTGTTTATTTCAAAGTGTGGGGTGGAGGGACTGGATTAATGAGGAGTGTCCCTTAGAGTCCTTGCATTAATGACTCAGGACTGTTCTACATGCAGATCAAGTAGAGACATATCTACTCTTAAACTGGTTCAAACTGAAAGTGTATCCATTACACACTGTTGTGATCTGCATCATTAGCAGAGTTCCTAGTTTTCTCTGCAATGGAAAACCGGAGAAAAACCAGAGCTTTTGCCTTTTACTAGAGAATTTCACGGAACAAACGGTACAGGTTTGGACTCTGGAGGAGGAAACAGTGAGTGTGGTGTAGCGAGGACATAAAGAGGGGAGCTGAGGGAAGTAACCTGAAGACATGTGCTGGGGGCTCTGCATTTGGAGGGGTGCTACAGACCTCCTATGGGGAGGGGGACACAGGCACTATGAATTGGGGCAGTCAGGTCTTCTGGACCTTGGGAAGAGGGGACAGGAGGGGGGGCCTAACTCGATCCATAGCAGCTTTCCCAAGTGCCAGCCTCTATACGGTCCCCCTTTCTGGTTGGCAGAGCGGTGAGAGACCAGACTGGGAGGGGGCAGTGAGCACAGGGCAGCAGAGGGGAAGCAGCCTAAAGGTATGTGCTGTGGGGGGAGGGGAGGTGCCCTGCATTGGAGGGGAGCCACAAACCTTTAGTTTGGGGGGAGGGCTGTTGGTGGGGCAGGTAGCTGCAAAACTGCATAAAAATGAAAATATTCCAATAAAATGTGGTGTTGTAACTAATACTTATATATATTGTGGTAAGGGAAAGTCAACTAGCGTTTACATTTAATTGCAGGAAAACAGGGATTGTGTTCTTTTTAATAAGAGAATTTATAGGGGTTTGAGAATTTCCAGTTTTTTTTCATGGAAAACTAGGAACCCTGGTCATCAGACCTCCCCAGCAGTTTCCATTTTCTTGCGTCCTTTCTGGCTGGGTCCATCTAGATACAATGACAGGGGTAGCCAGATTTACAATGTATGCAGTCATCCATGCATAACTTACAAGTGATCTACCAGGCCCCCTCCTACTGGCTCCAACACCCTAGACCATCATCCACTCCATTGGCTCCCAGCTCTAGGGCACCTCGACAACTAGACTCATGAGTGGAAAGGAGCCACACCCCTTTAGAGAGCCTTCCTTGTTGCACTGTCGTCTTCTTCTGGGAGATGCTCCCTGGGGAGCTGCTCCCATTCTCCTTCCCAGAAGCAGCCTCAGAGAGGCTGGTCCCCCTCCCCATACCATAATCTATTGGAGACTAGCTTGTGATTCAACGCGGATCAAAACACAATCTACCTTTTGGTCACCCCTAAACTATGATAACCCCCTGCCAAAAAATAGGGTACAGATCCCCATTAATGACACTCGTCAAAGATTTCCCAGCCTAGAACTCCATTAATCAAATAGATATGGGGGATATCCATGACAGGGGGATGGAGCCCTTGTCATGGTCTGACCATTACCTCCTTAAGGCGTGCATCCTGGCACATGTCAGCCCACAACAGGGTGCAGGACTTATTAGATCGGTCCACCCCCGGAGACCTATGGAACCAGATCGGTTCCAGAATGCTCTGGGGGAGTTTCCCCTGGACCTTCACACCCACTCGGTCAATGATCTCATAGCCTTCTGGAACACCTTGTTGGCCGAGACCATTGACAGAGTGGCTCCCAGGCATCTGATGCCCTCCCGAGTCTCCTGCAGGTCTCCTTGGTTTACTGAGGGCCTGTGGTGTTTGAAGTGGGAGAGCAGGCGATTGGAGCACCGGTGGCACCGGACCCGCAATAAGTATGATCGATCGCAGCATAAGAGCAGTTTAAAGGCCTATGCTGTGGCGGCGCAGGCAGCAAAGCAGCAGTTCTTTGCTGCCCTTATTGCATCTGCAAAGTCATGTCCAGCAGAGCTTTTTCGGGTGGTGAAAAGTTTGGTCAGTCCTGCCTGTCTCCACGTGGACCTGGAGCAATCCAGTGACCGCTGTGACCAGTTCATCGAGTACTTTGTAGATAAGATCGCTCGCATCTGCCATGATTTCGGTACCGCAGATATTGCAGAGGATCATCTTGGGGCTATGGATGCCCCGTCCTGTCCTGTTTTGTGGGATTGGTTTCAGATGGTATCGCCTGCCGATGTGGAGTCCTTGTTGGGATCTGTCCGTGCCACCACTTGTGAACAAGATCCTTGCTCGTCCTGGCTGGTGAAAGCCAGCCAGGAGATGCTACGGCCGTTGCTGGCTGGAGTGGTTAGTGCCTCCCTTCAGGAGGGCAGGGTTCCTGAATGTCTGAAGGAGGCTGTGGTTAGGCCCCTGCCCAAGAAGCCATCTCTTGACGCTGCTGCTCCTGCCAGTTATCGGCCGGTCTCTAACCTTCCCTTTTTAGGAAAGGTTATTGAACGGGCTGTGGCACAGCAGCTCCAAGAACACCTAGACAGCATCAGTTTCCTTGACCTCTCTCAGTCCGGGTTTCGGCCTGGGTATGGTATGGAGACTGCATTGGTGGCCTTGGTTGATGATTTCCGTCTGGCGTTGGACATGGGTCATCGGACCTTACTGGTCCTGCTAGACCTTTCGGCTGCGTTCGACACAGTCGATCATGAGGTGTTGGTGACACACCTGCGGGACCGTGCCGGGATTGGTGGAATGGTCTTGGACTGGTTTCGTTCATTCCTGCCCGGGAGAATTCACTGGGTGGTCTTGGGGGAGTGTGTGTCTTCCCCCCCGCAACCTCATGTGTGGAGTCCCGCAGGGTGCCATTCTGCCCCCCCTCTTGTTTAACATCTATATGCAGCCATTAGGGGAGATCGTGAGAGGGTTTCAGGGTATGCAGTGTCATCAGTATGCTGATGACACTCAGCTCTACCTCTCTTTTTCCATCGACCCAGGCCATGCAGTCTCTTTATTTTCCCAGTGCCTATCGACTGTGGGGCTTGGATGAGGTTGAGCCATCTGCAGCTGAATCCTGACAAGACGGAGGTGATGTTGGTAGGTGAGGTCCTGGGGGGCCTGGGAGTGGTTGAGTCTCCTCTTGGGGGGGGTGTTGCCCTCCCATGGTCCCACAGGTATGGAGTCTGGGTGTGCTCCTCAATTCAAGGCTCAGTCTGGAATCTCAGGTTGTGGCTGTGGCGGGAAGTGCATTTCAGCAGTTACATCTTGTCCGGCGGCTTCAGCCATATCTCTCAGACTCTGATCTCACCACGGTCATCCATGCCTTCATCACCTCGAGGCTGGATTACTGCAGCGTGCTCTATGTGGGGCTGCCCGAGAAGCTGGTTCGGAGGCTGCAGCTGGTGCAGAATGCCGCGGCCCGTCTCCTTACTGGGGTGGGCCGCAGGGAGCACATGACCCCTGTGCTCCGGGCTCTGCACTGGCTGCCTATAAAGCACCAGGCAAGGTTCAAGGTGCTGGTTTTGACCTTTAAAGCCCTTCACAGCCTGGGCCCCACCTATCTGCGGGACCGCCTCACTCCCCATGTGCCCGTGCAACCCCTGAATTGTCCGTGGAGACCTTTTTGGAGGTTGCCCGGGCGAGATGGGTGGCCACCGGTTAGATCTTTTTCGGTGGCTGCTCCTGTGCTGTGGAATTCACTCCCGGAGGCTCAGTTGGCCCCCACTCTCCTGTCGTTTTGACATTTGTGTAAGTTCTGGCTGTTCCGCCAGGCTTTGGGGCAAGGGGGGGGGCGGGATGGGGGGATAGGGTGAGTTTTATTATTTGTTTTAAAATTTGTTGATTTGTTTTTAAATGTTTTATTGTTACATTTTTTGTGTTGTTCGCTGCCCCGAGCTGCCTTTGGGCAGGAGGGGCGGGATACAAGTTTTAAATAAATAAAATATGGTGGGGGGGAATGTGTAAAAAAAAAAAAAAAAAGAAAATTACAACTGATATGGGGTACTGAATTTACTCCCTTGGTGCACCGGCCAAGGCTTATAGTTGGGCAGATATACCCTTGGGCCAAGTAAAGATCCCCTTTCACCCTCTTACATAGGGTCTGGGGGGCACGGCAGTTGTGGCAAAGCAGCCCCTGGAGCACCACTTCACCCTCACCATGGTGCCCCCTATGTCCAAGATCACCCCCACTGCTGCCTCACCACTGCCACCATGCCCCCTCTGAACTCCCGGCAAGCAAAATAGTACCCAAAATGGGTACATGAACTGAGACAGATGGTTTGGGCACTGCAAATTTGACAGGTTTGGTTTACCCATTTTTCGGGATACCCATTTCAGCACCAAAACAACTGTATGTTTCCTCACAACCGTTTCAAAGCGAAGCTATGTGGCTTCAGATACGCATGGTAAAAGGTTCCATTTCTGCACAGGGATATTTCAATGCAAGATTATTTCAGGTTACAATGAACTATGAGAATTTAATTCCAGTCTCTGAAGCCTGGGAGAAAGTCGACATGTAACCTGTGGCGATTTGGACATTTTTTTATCCTACAGTGAATACCGCAGTATGGCTACTTCAGAGAAAGAACAGGCTTTTATATGCCTGCTCCACAGCCTACAGGTTAATGGACTAATGCCACAAAGCAATCGGTTCTAATAGGAACCTCAATACAATTAAAACCATAAAGCTAACGATGATCTGTTTCAAATGAAGCCGTAGATGAAAATAAAACATTGAAAGCCTCTATTCATTAAACAGCTTTGCATTGCTTATATAAGCACATGGAAGTCTTTAATCATTTAGAGCAATGGTTCCCAAACTTTTACAACTGTCCCCGCTTCCTCTTCTTTTTCTCAGTTGAAGCTCCTTCCCTACCACATACACAAACTCAGGGCATTTTTAGATGAAACACTAATGCAGATTAGAGAAATCTAATGTGCATCTAAGGTGGAATTTTCAAGAAGTAAAATCGGTTTCATAAACCCCCGACATCAGGGTTTTATGAAACCGGTTTCACAAATTTACGGATTAAAATGCGTTTTTAAAGTTTAAACAGTTAATGTGGATTTAAATAGTATTTTCATCTACATTTCTGCTCGTGAAAACATTAAAAGTGGTTTACTTTATTTATTCTAAATCTGCTATAACACACATCTAAACATTAAATCCAGATTAAAATAAGAATGGTTTCAATGCACGATAAGCACTAATCCATAGTATTTGGTGCTCGTCTATAAACACCCTTGTACATCGTGCTCCACACCCTCTCCCTTTCCCACATGCTGCACAAATGCTATGCCTTGTTATTGATAGGCAATATGTTGGGAGCCCCCTACTGAATCATTGCAAAACCTCTCAAGCGGAGTCTTCCCATGACTAAGATTTTGGGGGCCCGTCCTGAAGGGGACGGGCCGACACGAGCACATTACACCGGTGCTTTGCTCTCTGCACTGGCTGCCGATAGTCTTCTGGGCCCAATTCAAGGTGTTGGTTTTGACCTTTAAAGCCCTAAACACCCTGGGCCCCACCTACCTGCAGGACCGCCTCACCCTCCAGATTCTGGATCGGCCTCTGCAGTCGGCCAGGGGCGCCCTCCTCGAGGTCCCCTGGGCTTCCTGAGTGTCAACCATGAAGAGGGCGTTTTCTGTGGCTGCGCCGCAGCTGTGGAACTCCCTCCCGTAGAAGGTCCACTTGACCACTGACCTCCCCTCTTTCCGTAGACAGTGTAAGAACTGGCTGTTCTGCCGGGCCTTTACCAAGGGAGATGGGGTGGGTGGGTTGGGTTAGGAAGGGTTTGGGTCTGGGTTATTTTAATCTGGAGATTTTATGTTGTTTTAATTGTATTTTTAGTTATGTATTTTAAATTTTTGTTAGCATCCCCGAGATGCTTATAGCAGGAGGGGGTGGCATATAAATTTTAATAATAAATAATAAATAAATATTTCACATCAGTACTTTTCATATTGATGTTGCCATTTCAAATTTATTTAGCTAGTCCATGTATTGGGGAGCCCAGCAGGTGGGGGGGTGTCAGTGTCTGCACAAACGTCCACCATCCATCCAATCCACCTTTAATTTGTACCCCGCACTCTCTCGCCTATGGCAACTCGAGGCGGCTTACAGAAAAGGAAGAGCATACAAAACAACAATGCCAATTCAATACCAGACACACTGGCCAAAAATATCAATTACAACATATTTCAATAACAAGGCATTTCTTAACACAAAACCTAACCTAGCAGAGCATATAACATAATCTCCCCCTTTACCCAAAACCTCCCCCCCCTACATAACCCAATACAACAATAACCAAAAACCACCCTATCCATACCCACGATAGCCCATCCATATGCTCCCTCCCTGCTGCCACCAGGGAAGGAGCCCATCAATTCCCACCCCCCCATCTTCCTGCTCTCACCAGGAGAGGAGGGACCGTCATCCACAACCCAAAACAATAATATAATCGTAATACAAAACATCACAAAAACGACAATCATAATAGAACCACATCAAAATTATTAAACGGCATCACACACCCCACTTCCCCGCACCCTCCCCTGCTGCCACCAGGGGCAGGCGCCATCCCCCCCTTACCTCCCCAATACAAAACCAAACTTACAATACCCCAGCCCCTACACCCCAAAGCAATTTTTTGGAAAAATAGTATCAAGCTCAAAAATTCAGGAGTCTGTGGCTAAACAAAGCTAGCAGACTTAGGCAGTTCTCTGTGATGGATACACAAGTGGCATTTTATGCTGCTTCTTATTGCACAAACGTGCAGGTGAGGTCTGATCTAAAGCGTGACAAGAGGGCCGCAGTAGGCCGCTGTCAAGTCTGTTTTTACCCCTTGATTCAGAATGCTTGAGAAGAATATGCCATTTTTAAGTGGCAAGATGATGTGAAAAATAAGGATGTAAGATGTTGCACTAAACAGCATAAGGTGTCACGTACAATAGCTAAGAGAGGACTATTTGGTTGTTTCATGTTGAACATATGGAAAGATCGTGAATTGTAAAGCAGGTGAATCTCTGGTCCCAAGAGGTAAAAGAAAGGAAAGATCAGCAGACCAAGAGAGACATGGAAAAACACAGTTGCAGAAGATGCCAACGTATTGGTGTTGGCATGGCATGCCAGCAAAAGAACCTCAAAAAGAGAACTACATGGCAAAAGATGGTTGCTGCCTTATGCACCTGTCAAGAGATGTCAAGAGGAAACATGTGTATGTCTGTATGCGCTGCTATGTCTTGTAATTTTGTAAGAACAACAACAAAGTGAATAATGTATCGGCAAATCCACATAGCTCTAGCCATGACTTCCGCAGACTACGATCAGGGACCTGTGCCCACTGCACCACCGTGATTCACACCTTTTCTTTTTTGTGATTTCAGCTAAGCTTCACAGTGATACGGTGATTAGCTTTAATTGCTTTTAAAAGACTCTTTTAGGTATATTTATTGTGCAGCCAATTTGGCTAGTAGAAATTTTACAAATATAGGAAAAAATCCACCATACGCACAGTTTAACATGACTAAAACAAATCATTATTCTAAGATTAAAATAAATTATTGTAATGAACAAACTGTCATTCGTAAAATCGGAATACTAGAACATCATCATAAGCGATTAACCCCAATCCCAGGAAAAAGAACATAACCATTATCTCTTTAGTAGTTCATTGGAACAAGGCACCTCAGTCTCTTAGGGATGCAATGCTTCAGCTAACTGAGATGGAAACTTCTTAAATTAATAGCTAGTTGGCAGAAAGTAGCCACAGATCTTGTAACTCCCAAGTCTGCCCAGCTCAGGAGTTTGGGAAGCTGCGAAGCAGGGCTCAGTAGGGAAACATGAGCACTCAAGTACTGGAGTCTAGATGCGGCATACACTGGACACTTGAGAAAAATGTGCTCGACTGTTTCTACAGCCGAAAAATCACAAAGAGGGCATAACCGAGCTGCCCTGGGAATACCCAGGAAGCGGCCCTCCAACAAGGCAGGTGGGAAGACATTGCATCGATCTTTAGTAAAAGCACGTCTGCAAATAGGGTCAAGCCAAGTCTCAAGATAGCTCGGACTATCACAGGAGGTGCTAATCTGCAGATAAATCGGTGCAACTTTCTGAGAGACTCTTTTGCTTTCCAAACCGCTCCTTTGCTCTTGCCATGGAAGGAGAGGCTCTGATCTGAAACAACGGTCCTCCCACTCCACCTTTTCCCACTGTTCTCTGCTGAAAGAGAGGGACTGCCTCAGTTTAGCTGATTAAAGCTCACCAGCCCCACTGAGGAGAGGCAGCTTCTGGGTGACCTGCATCCTGACTTAGTTTCTCTGTGCTTAGAGGGGGAGGAGTACGGGCGGCCTCCATTTGTGTGTGGTGAAGAGAGGGGCCGCCTGTGTGTGTGATAAGCTAGGTGTTGCTACATCATGTGGGGATCTGGGCAATCAGTGTGTGGTATGTATGTGTGGTATGTGTGGTTGGGCTTGGGGAGGTGGCCAGTATGTGGGTGAAAACAGAAGTGATGGCTCCCCCCTACTGCCATGGACTTACACGGGCAGTGGTGGGAGTTCTCACTCTGGTGGGTATCCAGCCCACCCGCCGAACAAACATCCTCAGTTTTATTCTCTATCCCCTTCTGAATAATTCCTAACATTGTTTGCTTCTTTGAGTACTGCTGCGCACTACGCTGTGGATTTCATTCTATTGTCCACAACCACCCCCAGATCCTTTTCCTGAGTGGTAACTCCTAGCTTAGTACCCAGCATTGTGTACACATAGTTTGGATTATTTTTCCCTACGTGCATCACTTTGCACTTGTTCACATTAAATCTCATTTGCCAGGCACCCAGTGCCGTAAGATCCTGTTACAGTTCCTCACAGTCTGCTCGTGTTTTAACTACCTTGAATAACTTGGTGTCGTCTGCAAATTTGATCACCTCACTCTTAACACCCTTTTCCAGATCATTAATGAATACATTAAACAGCACCGGTCCCAATACAGATCCCTGAGGCACACCCCTTTTTACATTTCTCCATTGTGAAAACTGACCATTTAGTCCTACTCTTTGCTTTCTATCTTTCAACCAGTTTCTGATCCATAGTAAGACACTACCGCCTATCCCATGACTTTTTAATTTTCTCAAGCGTCTCTCTGAGGGACATTAAAGCCCACTTTACTCCAGGTCCAGCGGCTGTTTCTCGGGAATGTTGGTGCTTCCCCCAGGCTGTGACTCGGCAATATGCTGGCATCACAGCCCAGACTAAGTGCCAACACCCCCCGGGAAATGGCCTGAGCTAACATCTAGCAGCGCTTTCAGAAGTGACGGTGGCCCATGATTCAATGCAGGTCAAAGCGTGGAAATGCAGACTATTGTCAGATCTGACGTGTGGTCACATCTGTGTGTGGTGGGGGAAGGGAGGTTGCTGGGGTATGTTGGGGAGGGGCTGCTTTTGTGCTGGGGATTGGGTTGTGGGGGGCGGTTATTTATTGCCTTTTTTGTGTATGTGGATTTTTTTCCCCTGTGTGTTTCTGAGGTAGTATAGGGTTTGGGGCAAAGGATGTGTGTTTATTTCTGGGTGACTGCATCCTTGGAAACAAATTTACATAAACAAACATTGCATAATTATGCAAAGGAAGAAATTATGCAACTTTTTATGCTCACAGCGAACCTCCAGAATTTGGCTTTCCACATTGCAGAATTTAGGGATTCTGGTGCAGTGAACATGGGTCGCTGCCTATGACTATTTTTCCCCACACATGGCCGTCCATTCAATATATTGCGTATGATGATGATGGATGATGATGATTGCAATGAATGTGCCTGGTGTCAATCAGTTGTGATAACAGACAGGCCCTTTTCCCAAGGGACTTACAGTCTAGAATGGTCAAGGGAGGAGTACAGAGAGAGAGAGGAGACATTGCAGGTGTACACACATGAATGTACACACATCATGAAGCTGAGAACTTGCAGGTGTACACACTTGGCTTAATTACAGAGCAGGAGGGGGATCTTTATAAACAGTCATTAAACAAGGAATCTAAAGGGGTGAGAAGCAAGGGGGAGCCTGACAGAAGGGGTGGGTTTTAGGGGAGATTTGAGGCTCAGAGGAAGAGAGCAGGGAGTTTCAGGCATAGGAGAAAGCATGAGAGAAGGGGCAGTACTTATAGATACCCTAATACACTAGGCCAGATGTTGTTACAATAGCAGAATTTGCACTGACTTCAGTGAGAGCAGAAGTAAGCCTGTAGTGTCAGAGTTCTTCTTGCAAACCTAGCACTATCTGCTGAATCCACAGGATCCACTTGGGTAGCCAATACCATAGAGACTCACCAGGTTGCAAATGTACTGGCCACCGTTTGCCAGCATTGGTCCACACTATGTCCCTTTGGGAGGACTTGCTGTCACCACCATAGCAGAGAACGAGTGATTAGTGATGGGGCAAAGTGATATATCTGTTATTAGTAGGGATGTGCGAACTCGGTTCGGATGTTCGGAGTTCGGACCAAACTCAAAAACAGCCAAATAGTTTGGTCATGTTCGGGTGAGTTCAGATAAGTTCGGGGGCGGGAAAAACATGACTGGAAGGGGAAGGCTGATGAGGAGCAGACTTCCTGGCACCAGGGGTGGAGACCAGGGGGTTTTTCAGGGCCAAATGATACCAATACCGAAAAAATCTTCGAATTCAGTATCGGTATTGGTATCGATAGCGCTATTTTCGAATGTTTGGCCAAGTTCAGCCAAACCGAACTCCGCCGAACTGAACCTGAACTCAGGTTTCGAACTGAACGACCAAACGTCCAAACCGCATTCTGTTCGCACATCCCTAGTTATTAGACCCATTCATCTCTTACATTTGGGACCTACATAGCAGCCACACACTTTCAAGACTGTTTACGAACGGGATTACAATGGCACCTAGTGGTTGTGCTGCTAGGCACTACAAGGACAGCAGAAGTGAGAGAGAGTCACCTACTCATCTGCATTGATGCAAGAGATGGAGTTGGGGGGCTGCTTGTTCAGTCTTTGGTGCTAAACTTCTCAAAATATAACAATGCAGGCAAGCAGGCTGAAAACTGAAATCTTCCAAGCTTCCTTTTGATAATCGCTTTTAAAATTCTTAGCAATCAGTTGTTACCTTTTATCCCAGCAAAGCGTCCACTGAAACCATTTTCTGAGTAAAATTCAGGACTTCTCCCATTGACTTCAATAGAGCTTGTTCAACTGCCAAAGATGCTGTGTAGAAAGGGTTTTACATTGATTCAGTTAAATTATTACATGCTGATTCTCTGCAACTTCCCTTTTAAATTCAGGAAGACATAGCCATCAGTGCCGTCTACAGTTAATGAAACATCACAGCTCATGTGTTTTCTTACTGATATATAGAAAATAATATAGTGAGGTGGCCTAGTGCAATATTTATTTATTTAGATTTATACCATGCCCTATCCCAATTACTACAAGCAAGTAACAACATAAACCTATTGTCTTCCGGACTCAATTCAAGGTGTTAGTAATGACCTTTAAAGCCCATATGGTCTGGGCCCTGCCTACTTGCGGGACCGCCTCATACCCCATGCAGTAGTGCAACCTCTGCAGTCACTTTTTCATCTGAGTCAACTGAGGATGAACCCAGACAAAACTGAAGTGATGATGGTTGGCCAGCCCAGCCCAGCCATCTGACTTGGGGAGCATTGGGAAACCCCATCATTGTAGTTCTTCATCATTGTAGGTCCCTAATGCACCTGGAACATCAAGTTGCCGTGATGGCCAGGAGGAGTGTTTTTTGCCAACTGCATCTGATGAGAAGGCTACAACTCTCTTTCTGATTCAGATCTGGCCACCATCATCCTGTATACAACCTCAAGGCTAGATTACTGCAATGCGCTTTACATGGGGCTGCCATCGTTTCAGCTGAACAAAGAGGACATGTGAAATAAAATCACTCATTCAGAGTAGGATCAAAGTTCTGTTCTCCTTACCTTGATTTTGGGAGGGAGAAAGACAATTTTCTTGCTCAAAGGTCCAGTCTTTGGGAAGTAGAAGAGTCATTATTTTAGGCTTCCTCAGTTGCTGCAATCATGCTATTTTGGAGCTATCTTGACTTTAATTTAAAGTAAGTTTCTAACCATCAGATCTGCCAGAAAAGCTTGAAAGTCATAACTTGCACAGGAAAACTTGGAAATTTAACCTTTATGATAAAAAAGGCAATAAAAGCAATAAATATGTTTTTAAAATTATTCTTAAATATATTTGATTTTTAAAGAGACTCATGATTGGGAGATACTACATCAAGAAATATTGTAAGACAGCCTGGAAATTTGAAACACACAGCTTATAAACAAGACGTTAAAGATTTTTTTGATTTTTAAAAGGCAAATGAAAATAATAAATATATTTTAAATTTTATTTTTTTAATATATTTGATTTTTAAAGAGAATTTCATTTGGGGGCAGGGGGATACCGCTTTGTGAAATAGCCAAGACAGAAGCACCCTGTGTTATCAGACAGAGGAATTAAAGGCACAATATTTCTGTCTTGTTGTTTTCATTATATTTTCATTTTCTCTGCTGTGCCTGATGTTATAGCCTGGGGTTCCCCTTCTATAAATCTTGCATTTGGCAAAGGATCTAATTCAAAGGCACACCAAATATTAATTGCACCAAAAAGCTTGCAACGAGATTATTCAAATAACTTAAAGAAACTTGTAAAAATGACTTTGTTTGTAAGCAGGGCATGTCAGTGAAGCTTATAACCTCTGAACAACATTCACATTGATGTGCTGTCCCACCAGACTTTGAAAGATTTTTCCCAGGTATAAGATATCTTTTTCTAGTTCTTTTTTTTTTTGTTAAAGTACATTTTGTCAGAGATATGAAACGAAATATCATCATCTTCCATTTATGAGCTGATTACAGCTAATGGACTCAACATAATCAGAGAATCTCCCCCCCCCCACCTTTTTTTTTTTTTAACTTTGTATTTTCCAATTGCGGAATGTAGCAGCACAAAATACCAGTTTTCTTCTGTATTTCATTCAGTATAGCTAGTGTTCTTCTGACTAGCCTTTACTGACAATCAGCATTTGCCAGGTGAAAGATGGATATTTTGTGAAATATTTCACTTGTCATCAGTTTTGTGTTCTTATATCTCCGGCTGAGACACCCTATGACAGATAAATTCAGTCAGCAGATGAAAAAGAACAGCAATGCCTTTCTCAAAGGCAAGACCACACTGCTCCCTTGTGGTTTCTGAGGAGAAACAAAAAAGAAGCACAGCACTGAAAAGAGAGAGAGAGAGAGAGTGCAAAGTCTACCAACAAATTGGGGGCTCTCTTTGGTTTTGTGCTGGCACAGCACAAAATAATTATGAAGTTCAGGCAAAGAGTTTGTCTGACATCATGTATGTGTCAAAGATTAAAATAGTTGTGAGAGGGTTTGGTTCTACCCCTTTTGCTTCATTAAACAAGGAAATTCTGTTCAGATTTTAAATTAGATGCCACCTCAAATGCCGAGGTCATCGGTGGTAATTCTGAGGAAGTATAGTGGCAGCCACCCCACGACCCTGCCCAATTTTTTTTTCATGTCACCAAATATTTCACCAAGCCTTTTTATTTATCGATTGATTGATTGATTGTTTCATTCAGCTTTATACCCTTCCCATTATGGCTCAGGGTGGCCAGTGGCTGAGTGCACAAGCCAAGGCATGTATCCTCCATACACCCTTTCCTCTCTTTGCAAAGCCTGGAATTTGCCCCTGCTGAACATCCAGTTGTTTAACGCTGGCAGTAGCATTCAGTGCTGGCACGTGCCCCAATGGCGTGAATAGGACTCACACTGGTGCTAAGGACTAGTGCTGCTGGCAATTTAACAGCTGGACATGCTAGGCACATGTTCTCTCAGGACCTCTGCCCTGCCAATAGAGGTTCATGTATGTATTTAGCCTGCTTGATCCTAGCAGAAAGCTTGATTTGTTGCTAGTTGCTTCCCAATACAAATCTGCGGAGAAAGGGGATTTAAAACACTAACCTGGTTTGGTTTTGGTTATGTAAAGAAAAACAAAACAAAACAACCTGGAGCAGCAGAGTATTCAAGGAATGGGTCCAACCAATAGGGATACCAATGGTTTCCTTTTAACATGGAAAGGAATAAGCATCTGCTTCCACAAACAAGACCCATTACTTATAGGGCTTTGAGTTCCTTCAGAATAATAGTCCTTGGAAATATGACCTATTGCTGATTAATGTGCATTAGTACAAAATGAAATGGGGGGAAATCAATGTGTGTTATATCCTGGTCTATTTAGTATAATTGCTAATATCATTGCATTGCTATTAAAAGCAGAAGAGGATTCCTACTAAATTGCCCTCATTCAGCTCTTCTGATTCTTATAGAGGTGATTCTATATCTATACAGTGAAATCAGTTCAGGGGTGTACTTAAAATGCAATCTCAGGCTCCAAAGAGGCATTCGTTACACATTCTTTCAGACAGATTTAAGTACACAAAGGCAGTTGTCAAGAGCAGATACCTCTTTGCACTTTCTCAAAAACAGTTTCTTTTTTAAACTGAAATTTTGCTTATTAATCCCTTGTGGGTTTTTTGCAGGGTGCATTGAAAAAATACGACTTTAAAAAAAAAAAAAGATTTTCACTTGTAAACATGGTTTATACAAATGCTGCTTGTCAGAGTCTCAGAGTGAGCTGGTTTCTCAGGAAATTTAAATAGACTGACAGCTCATATGAATAAAACCGACAGGATCAACATGCACAGGGAGAGAGAATTGTGACATACACCTACCTCTGTGATTACTGAGGGAAAGAGCTATCCAGGGTTTGTTACCAGGATTTCAGCAAACATAAAAACTGTAATTCTACAAACTGTGTATGTAAGCTGCAGCCCTGACTTTTAGATATTTAAACAATGAAAATTGTGAATTGGAGTAGACTTTGGGAAGGTAAAAACAGCATCCTTCAGGGGAGCAATCTTGGAAACCAGTAATTTCTGCTGATATTTTAAACTTTAAAATTGTACCAGGTCATAAAAAAGATTTTAAAAAACAAAAACAAAACCAAAAACCCCTCCACCCTCATGCACACAAATACAAAGAGTTATAGGAAGGAACATAATGAACACCGACTTAAAAGTTCAAATGGTTAGCAGGCCGACTAAAGGCCCTGAATGGCTCTGAAGGAGGCATTATGGTGCATCAGGCAAATCCTCTTTAATTCATACAATTATTGACCCGAGACATCACAATTATTCCTCAAGAGCCATTAAGGTCAAGTGTGTTAATCCCATTGCCACTGCGGATTATCGGGTACAGTTTATCAAGCAAAATAAGGAGCATATTCTAGGAGGGGTATGCATGCATGTTAAAAGGAAACCATTGGTATCCCTATTGGTTGGACCCATTCCTTGAATACTCTGCTGCTCCAGGTTGTTTTGTTTTGTTTTTCTTTACATAACCAAAACCAAACCAGGTTAGTGTTTTAAATCTCCTTTCTCCGCAGATTTGTATTGGGAAGCAACTAGCAACAAATCAAGAACTTCAAAGTTCCTTCTAATATGGTCACTAACATGCCAGTTTCCATTCATCCTGTTAGTGGTGTTACATAATCTTTAGCTGCCTTTAACAGCATTTATTTACCTAATATACATGGGGTCATTTCAAACTGATTCATTCATCTAAATTAAAATTAATTCAATTATCTAAGGCAGGGGTAGGAATTCTGTGGCCCGGCGGCAAAATCCAGCCCGCTGCTGTTTATCTGGCCCCTTTCCAGTTTTTAATCTAACCCGTGTATCCACCCTCCCCTCAAGCACTGAAAGAGTGAGCCCAGGGGACGGGAGAAGAGATGAGGGCCATGGACTCAAGGATAGGGGATGGATTCATGGGATGGATCCATGATCTGGACTCTCCCCCTCCTCCTTCACCCCCACAACCCAATCCCAAGTATACATCTTAAGCATCTATCCAACCCTTGGAGCTTATACTAATTTTCAAGTGGCCCCAGCCAGGAATGAAAAGGTTCCCCACCTCAACCTAAAGTAAGAAGTAGTATATTTTTCTATGGGATGTTCCGCAAGAATTCATATCTATTCCTTATGGATAGGGCTACGATTCTGTCAGGGAATTTTTTTTCCTAAAAAGTCATGACTAGGTCATGGTAGAAAAGATAAAAAGTCACAGGAAAGTCATGGGTAAAAAAAAGTTCCATTTTACTTTTATTCAATGTTTCTTAACATAACATATGATTAGATTGTACGCCCGGGGCAAGAGGCAAGGGAATCCACCCCCCTTTCCCTTCTCTCTCTTCGAATGAAACCCCCAGGAAGGAGGGAACGCAGGACAAGGTGCGATGAAAGGCAGAGGAAATGCTGCCATCTCCTCCATGACGCCTTTTCTAGCTCTGACCCCACCCTCTGCCCCTAGCGACACTGTGCTCAGAAGGGGAGGGTTTTGGAGCAACACAAACACAGCAGCCAGCGCTGAGTGCGGTATCCATGCTGCTCTTCTCTAGCTCCGCCCCTACCCACGCCGTGCTCTGAAGGGGAGGGGTTTGGAGAACTCCAGAGACGTCAGTGCAACAGCCGGTGCTGACTGCGGTCTCCACGTGGCTCTTCTGAGCGGCAATTCTCTTCTTCAGGGTGAGTCAGAGGCAGCTCCTCCAGTGTTTTTTAGGCAAAAGTCGTGGAAGTCACAGAACAGCTGTAAAAGTCATGGTGAGTGAGGAAATTCACTAAAAAAGTGACTCCCGTCACTACCGTGACTAAATCTTAGCCCTACTTATGTGACACAGGCATCCAGTTGGGTGAATAAACCACTGGCAAGTAAAAACCCTAATAAGTAACACTGGCCTGGCCAATATTGTGCCATATTTATTTAGCGAGAACTCTTGATTGACTTTAGTGGGATGAAGCCTTCTGCTTACGAGGATTGTACCATGTCACTCATTGGGCCAGCTCTTCAGTTTAAGTCTATTGTCTTCACTCTGGAGCTATGCCAGTTTCAACCAACAGAGGACACATTCCATCAATCAGAGCAGATTCAATACGGTAAATGATGTTATCAAAATAAGTCTTCTACAACAGTGGTCCAAGATACTACACTTCTCTGTAGCCTGGTTGCCATCTAATGAGCCATTGCTGTGAATACTCTAGTATATTTTTAATAAGGTTATAAAGTGAGAAGAGTATGGTATAAAAATAGCACAAAGCATACGGACTGGAGGCAAATAAGCCATTTTCTGTATTTTCTCTCATTAAGGAAGACCACATGTGGCCCTGCCTCGCTCCGCTACTCATGAGTTATGCCCCATGACAACAATGTTTATTTTGCCTTCCTGTGTGCTGTAGATGCCCACACAGAGTATACTAATTACACTGTGTTATAGAAGATAGACAAATACACAAATATGAAATTAATTGGATAATGTCTAGCCTATTTTTGGCAGAGACTTTTTTTCTTTACGTTGGAATTCGCAGCCGCAAACTTTGGTCGGTATTGTTGCAGAGTGACTTTTTTGAAACTGGTTTTTAGCAGTTGAAGACATCCTGAAATATTCTCCTCAGGGGCTTGTGTTGACCAATTTTGGTCTCAGCCTGAAGATGTGTGTGTGTGTGCGCGCATGTGTGTTTGTTTTCAATTTGGGGGGAAATCCCATCAGCTATTTTTAGTTTTCCAACCAGGAAAAAGCACACTCTTCTACCTAAAAGAATGTTGGTGTGCAGGCAGGGCAGAACACGTGTACGTTTTCTGGAAATACAGCTGCGGTTTATTGTGCAAGAGCATACGTGAGTGAGTCTTTGTGCAGGAGAGAGGGGGAAATTAAACAAGAAAATGATAAAGCCATTAAGACACAATTCTACTGTGTGCAGTAGGGAATTTTACTAAATTGTAAAGGCACCTTGTTTCCTGCAGCACCACAAAGCCCTGGGGAAAAAAATCAATAAACAGCACAATGTAGTCCCACAGCTATGGATTGTGCACATACTGAACGGTTAAATTCGATGGAACTGCATAAAATAATGTTAGAGGTTTTAAGCTCCGCAAATGGGGGAAGATGTTGGGAGTCACTTCTTTCAAGTCATTTATCAAAAGGAAAAGAAATTAAACACACACCCACACACACAATAAGGCAATGCTAAGGTGAAAAACATAAACATAAAAAGATAAAGGAACTTAAGGGTTTCAGAGGAATATTCACTTACAGTGAAAACATGCAGAATTGTGATTAATAAATTAGTTACATAGCACTTGCAGTTCAAAGTGCTTTACAATCCTTGTCTAGGACAGCCTCCCAAACAACCCTGTAAGATAGGCTATTATAATTCTCATTTTTCACAGATGGGGAAAGACAGCAACTTGCCTACAGCCAGCACATTCAAAGCTAAGACAGGATTTCAAACCTTGGTCTCCTCCTGTGTCCAAACCAACAGCTTAGCCAGTGTCACTAGGCTACACTTATTCTCAAGTCATACAGGTCTTTAAAGCATGCTTAATATAAAGATCCAAATAGTCAAAAGGACCTGGACTTCATTAAGGAAGCTCCCCAACCTTTGTTAGGGAAGGAGTAATTACTGGAGGAGTGGCCCATGCTACTCAGGCAACATCAGAGGGGATTGCAGGCAATACAGGTTGGGGAGCATGGCAAAGACTCCTGATTCAGCATGTGTATAACCCTAAGAATGCGAGTGATCATATACGTCATAAATGGGATGAGTCCCATATATAATTAGGCATGTGCTTGCATGCATTGCTGTACAGTGCTCCTGTTTTTGAAAATGTGACTCTAAATTTACTTGAAACTCTGGTTCTGAATACTCTCAAAATCTGTCCTAGCTGCGGAGATTTAAATGGCTCCAGAAATCACCAATGTGTTCAACAAAAGATATTTGGAATCAAGCCAATTTGTCCTTGATAGTAACCGCTGGTCAGCCTTAGGTACTTGAATGGCCCTTACATGTAAAAATCATGAAGTCTCTTCCTTATATTTGCACAGCCCTTCAAAGGACAGCCAGGAATCCAGATCCCTGCTGATATTTAAAAGTCAAAGGCCACAATCCACAAACTACTTACCAACTACTTCCTGAAGTCCAATAGGGCTTCAATGGAGCTATTCCAGAAAACCTTATTTTTGAGTTGTGGCCAAAGACATGTTGTGGGTAATGTTCAGCAGGACATAGAAAAAGGGCTCAATCCTACTCCCAGTTTTGCTGCCCAAGCAGTCGGTCCAACTGGAGTTACAGAATTGTAAATGGAAGTTAATTTGGCTCCAAAACTTTAAAAACTTTCTGACACAACCAAAAGGCACATGATTCAATGGCTAGGGCACTAGTAGGTAGCCAGGAGACATGGGCTCCAATCCTCAAAATTCTCAGCCAGCATAAACCCTGTTGCCGTTGGTGGGACTCACACTGGTGGTATTCTTTGAGGATCAGGTTGCTGAGCTCATTCCTGGCTCCGTCGCTGGCCTGCTGTGGAAGCTTTGGCTGTTTTTACATGGACGCCCCCCCTCCATGGCCTGGTGTTTGGGCAGGGGTGTGTGTGTGGATCCGTGTAAACAGTGGGTGAGGGGATGGGTGTCTGCTCGGTGTTCTTGGGGGGCGTGCACGCGCTCCCACACAACACACAACACCCACCTCCACCCACAGAGCCCTCCGGGAAACCAGCCCATAGGTGCAGATGGGTGTGTGTCCGTGTAAAGGGACACACACCGCGCCAGAACACCCATCTCCCCCCCTCCCAGCCGTGTAAAAAAGGCCACTGACAAATCACTTCACTTCTCTAGATCTCTTTTTCGCCTTGTACCCTTTGTCTTCCCTGCTTAGTTTGTAAACCCTTTATTGCTGGGACATCTCTCTATGTAATACCCGTGGATGTTGGGAGGGGGGTGCAGGAGGTACCCTCGCACCCCCTGGACTTTGTGTGGCCCTGCATCTTTTGAGTGACATGACATCACAGCCCTCTTTAAGGGGCAGGGCCATGTCGGAAAAGGGCGGAACAACGTCAGAAGGGGCAGGGCTGAGAGGCTCTCTCACCCCTTTCTGATATTCGCAGCCTCATCATATACTGGAAGGGACCCTTTGAGCCTCTCAGTCCAGTTTGCATTTAATACAACAGCTAAAAAATATTTAGCCAGTTCAGTAAAGAGCTTTTACGTAAAGAAGCAAAAATTAGCACGTTCACATAAGTGCAGGGTCCCATGACGTCCGTGCTGCCATTATCATGGACGGCAATCTTCATGGAATTTGCCACCCAGACACATTTTTTTTTTACAGAAATTGCCTCTGGCTGAGTGGGGAGCACTGTGAGACAGCAAATGGGATGCTAGTACCGTGAGCTGCCGGTTTATGTTTCAGGGTCAAAAGACCCTCTGCCACAACGTGCTGAAGAAGAGTATTGCACATTGGTCCTTGCTGAAAGACGAGTCCCTTGGAAACATCTGTATGACATTTGGTGAAGCATTAGATGCCTGAAATTGAGGTGAATGGTATGCTGGGAAAGTCATTGGCATTCAAGGTATGGCTCATTTAGTTAATATGCATGAATTATTTGGGTAGTGATATTTGCCTTGTGGATACGTGTGACTAAGTGCTCCATGCGTGGTCCCACTGACTTCAACAGGAGGTTTCATGTGCAGTGGACCTGGTGCCCCAGAGGACAAACCAAGTATCTTTACCTCCCCTGGTTTCAAGGGCAGAATTTGCATCTCATTCACCCGCCTTCCAGTCCCATACATCCCCTCTGCCCTGTACCTCCGGGGGGGGGGGGGGGGAGAGAATTCAAGTAGTAACTTGGGAATTAATGGAGTTGTATGAATTGACCTCCTCTGAGCCCATGCAGTTCCTGTGTTGCCAGCAGGGACTGAAGTGGGAGAAGTAACAGTTGAAAAAAGATGTCTACTGAGATGAAACCACTTCTGTACGTGCTCCTGATTTCTTAAGCAGACTAAACCTTTCCCAACTTACAATACTTCCATACTAGAACTGAAACAAATTAGTCATGGCAATTATTGTGTCATGCAAATTCACCCTCTTCAATTCAGATCCAGCAAATCAGATGCAAATTATCATTTGTTCCAGCTGCATTGGATATCCATTTGGGTTCTTCTGGTTTGATTATTTTGGGGTTTTTTGGCATCTCAGTCATTTTGGTATTTTGTTTTGGCACTAGATGTGCAGGGAGTGCACCTACGCACCACAGGACTCTGTTTCAAAAGACTTTGGGATTTGTTTGTGTGTGTGTGTGTGTGTGTGTGTGTGTGTGTGTGTGTGTGTGTGTGTGTGTGTCCACGTTCCAATGAACAGTGTAAACCAAAGCAGCTACTTTGATTTAATTCAAGTGAAGTAACTACTCCCTTTCTGTAGCATTCATACAAACAGGATAAACCGAAGTAGTACTGCATCTATCTCCTCCCTAGCTAAGTTGTAATCACCACTGAACCGAGGTCAGTACCTTCCCACTGATAAGTGTTCATACAAACTACAGTTACTTTGGCATACAAACCAAACAGTAGGAGTAATAATAATAATAATAATATTTATATAGTGCCTCCTCCCCCCGCCTTACATGGCACTCAGAGCACTTTACAAAAACACATTTAAAAAGTTAAAACCAATATAAATAATATAGAGCAGTTTAAAACAGTTATTACAAAAATTAAAATTGGTAGGGAAAAAAGGGAGGGCAAAGTAACATTGAGAGAACTGTCCGTGAATCCTAAAAGCACCTAGAGAATAAATACATGTTCAGGTGCTTTTTAAAGGTCAGGAGGGAGGAACTGAGATGAACATCTGAAGGGATCGAGTTCCACACCGAGGGGCCCGTGGCAACAAAAGCCCAATCGTCTACCGACTTCAGACGCGGTGGCGGAACCCCCCGAACAGCAGGTTGTTCCTGAGCGCAGATACCTACTCGGGCGAGGTTCCAAGAGTAGGTCTCTAATATAGCCAGGGCCTAAACAATTCAGGGCCCTAAAAACCAGCAGTGCAATTTTGAACTCAACTCCTGGTTTTTCAGAAGTACACACTTCTCTCCCTACTCCTGAACAACTTTGGTTTAGCACGCTGTTCGTATGAACATTTCTTGAGTAAAACAGACGCAAGGCCCAACTGCATCAAATAAACTGTTCATCAGAACGTGGCCTAAATGACTTGTTCAAGGTAACACAGGAGGACATTTATGATGCAATAAGGAACCGAGTCCAGGTCTACCCAAGTCCCATACTATTGCCTGGCCTTTGATTCATCTGGATATAGCTCACTAAATTTGCTTCCCGTCATTTCAGGCATTGAGTGCACTGTTGTCAGTCCTTCTCTCAACACACGATACCAGGGATAAGGAGACAAGGCCTATATGGGTTAGCATCCCCGACAAATTGATGCTCATGCACATGTGGCCCCTTGTGCTGAAGGTGCCGTCCTGAGCCCTACAAGTAGCCGGAGGCTTTGTGGCACATTTTAATCTAGTTTGATCATAGGTCATATTGGATTTCATTTGTCGGGGTGGCTTAGATGCAGTGCATCCTGTTATGGCGCACGGGGTTGGATTAGATTACCCTGGAGATCTCTTCCAAGCCCACAATTCTCTACCTCTCCCCAACCATTGGACCTTCCTTTCTGCGTGCATGTCAACCCCAAAGGGACAGGGAATGTGACTCTGGGCACTTTCCGATGATACTTACAGCGCACGCTTTGCCTCTGGGAAAGAATCCGGAAGGCAGCATGCATGGGGTTTGTAACATGGGAGCATGCCCCACGTGCAGAGCTGGATTTCCCTACCCTGTCATCCTCTGCAGGATCACTAGCAAAAATGTGGCCGGTGGGGGTGCGGCCCCAAGTTACAAATCCCGTGCCTGCTTTGCCTCCCGGATTCTTTCCCGGAGGCAAATCGTGTGCAGTATGTATCGTGGCAAAGCGCCCTTTCTCAGCTTTCGGCACTGATGGCAGCAGACAACATATTAGAAAGAGTAATGCAAATTCTCCACTACCATGCCCATTGCCAAGCTGGAGGGGGGTCTGAAAGTTGAAACAGCAGGAATCATTAAGGCTCTACAGTTCTGTATCGTTTTTACTAAGAGTTGGCATACTCCTTGGGCAGTTTAATTTGGACAAGCTTAAACACAACTGTTTCATATAAACAAGCTGTTGTGGGGAAAATTGCTTGGAGAGAAAGTCAGTCACTTGGTAGTGTCAGCTTTATGAGGGGGTGGGGTAGAAAAGCCTGCTGTACTTGGACCAGGAGATGGAGGGGGGCAGTTCTAGTTTCGTCTTAGTCAGAAACTCACTGGGGGACCTTGGGCCAGTCACAATATTCTCTCAGCCTAACCTACCTTGCAGGGTTGTTGCAAGGATTAAAAGTTGTGTTACATGTAAAGCACTCCGAGTGCCATGGCCGGAGGCACTATATAAAATTAATTAATTAATTGGCATCAACCCAGGGCCCACACTGTTCAGGGCCCCCTCAGGAAGTGCTTTCCTGGGAGCCTCAGAATAATGTGGGGGGGGGGGCTCCAGAAGTCCCTCCCCTCTCCACCACCATTGCTTCTGAGGAGCTTTGGGAGGTGGCGACCCTGCTCTGGGAGGTGGGTGGCAAAACCTCTGCTGCTCTTGAGGTTTGTGGTGGGGGCCCAGAGCCCCAACGCCCCTCAGGAGCGGTGGTTATGGCTGGGCTCAAGGGGTCCTGCCATGCCACTCCTCCGACTCCCACAGCAGTCACATCTCGAATGATCCACTGCTCCCCAGCACCAGTGACCCTGCCCCCCTTCCCCAGGCTCCACCTCCCCTGCTCCTGGTCTCATCATTTTTAAGGCGTCCCCCACAAATTTCTCAACACACAATATCAGGGACAAGGAGACAAGGTCTATACGGGTTAGCATCCCCCACAAATTTGCGCACATGCTCTTAGGGCCTCTTGTGCTAAAATTGGTGGCTTTCCCATTAGGGAGCCCTACAAGTAGATGGAGGCTTTGTGAGCATACCCCATGGGGCAATTTACCTCAGAACAATTGCAAATTTGCTTTGGGGCAGATCATCCACACAGCAGAAGTATCTTATGGCATGTATGCCTAGTACAGCCTCATAAAATCCCCAAGCTAGGAGAAACTCCACTAGGAGTTTCCCCGATATTTAAAAAGGGATCCAGAGGTGAACCTGAAAACTACAGGCCAGTAAGCTTGACGTCTGTGCCGGGCAAAATGGTGAAAACCATCATTAAGGACAGAATCACTGGGCATGTTGATAAAGATGGTTTAATGGGCAAGAGTCAACATGGATTTAGCAAAGGTAAGTCGTGCCTCACTAATCTGTTGAAATTCTTTGAGGGAATAAATAAGCATCTGGACAAGGGAGACCCAGTAGATATAGTGTACCTGGATTTCCAGAAAGCATTTGATAAGGTCCCTCATGAGAGACTCTTGAGAAAATTAAAAAGTCATGGGATAGGAGGTAGTGTCTTACTATGGATCAGAAACTGGTTAAAAG
>QEPC01000564.1:330726-355708 GCA_003113815.1 Sphenodon punctatus
GCGCCTTCGGCTGGGGGTGCCTGTACTGGAGGCGGCGTTGAGCTGCTGGTGTCGGTAAGGGGGTTCTTGTGTCTTGGGAGGGGCCGCCGCGCCGGGCAGTGGCGGCAGCGACTGACACCTGCCTAACTGAAATTGCTGGATTAAGTAATGTAATGTCCATCCAATGTTAAACTGGGAACTCCTTGCTGCTGGCTGGGTTATGCCCTAGCTCCACCTACCGTATCCCTGGCTCCGCCTAGCGTATCCCTGGCTCTGCCCCTAGGGTAGGCTCCGCCCCTAGGCCCACCGGCCTTACTACCCAATGCCCCTCCAACATCAAAACCCACCAGCCGCCCCAGTATAGCCAGGGCCTAAACCATTTAGGGCCCTAAAAACCAGCAGTGTGATCTTAAACTCAATCCATCGCTCTACAGGCAACCAATGCAAAGAACGCAGGGCGGGTGTCATAGGACCACGGCTGTCCAAACCAGTCAGCAGCCGTGCTGCCACATTCTGAACAAGCTGCAACTGACTAGGGATGGGTGAACACGGTTCGGAAGTTCGGACCGAACTCTGTCTGTTCGGTCGACCGAACCAAACTTCCAAACCGAACTCTAATTTCAAACCGAACCGAACCGAATTTCCAAACTCCGTTCACCCATTTCTACAACTGACTGATAAGCACTGCTTGTAGCAATAACATTCTCGTATCAATTGCCCATTTCCACCATCACCACCTCATTCTTCCCCAGATTAAGCATGAGGTAGTTTCGATACATCCAGGCGGTTATGTCATTTAAGCATTCCTCCAAGGCAGAGGCCAAGTTGGCAGGGCTCACAGGGCAAGAGATATACAGTTGTGTATCATCAGCGTACTAATGATGCTCAACCCCGTGCTTAATTGTGACATCCCTAAAAGACTGGATGTATACTTTGAACAACATGAGCGAAAGAATAGAACCCTGAGGAAAACCGCAATTCAGGCCCCTCGGGGATGATGCGTATCCATCCTTCACCACCAATTGGCTCCTCCCTTCCCGGTATGACTGAAACCACCGACCGGCAGCTCCCGTCACACCAGTGACATCTCTCAGCTGCCAAAGCAGCAACCCATGGTCAATTGTATCAAAACACTGCCATAAGGTTCAGCTGTCCTCAATCTAAGATCATCAGCAGATCATTCAACACCCTGACAAGTGCAGTCTCTACCCTGTGGGAAGGTCTCAACCCAGACTGGAATTTTCCTAAAATATTGTTGGAGTCCTGGTGTCTCTGTAGCCACAGATTTCTCAACCACCTTCCCTAAGAAAGGCAGGCGTGACCCTGACCCAGTAGGGCCCACTTTGGTCCAGTGTCACGGCAGTACATTTGTTCTGGGCCCGCCAGATGTGGGTCACGTCATGGCCCACAGCTAGGCCAAGCTACAGTACCTCTTCTCAAAGTCCGCCGTGGTGCTCACTGCACAGTGGGCCAGAAGGAACCCCGGTCCCTGGCACATGGGTAGCCACGCCTTGGGCAGTCTTCTGCCTTTTGGGGCAAGGCTGCTACATGACACGTCCTCAGATTCTTTCTGAGGATACATCGGGTAGCACCATCTGCTCGCTCCGCCACACGACAGGCAGAACATTTGGCAGCAGTCAGGCACACAATGCACTGCATCGCCTGCCCAGACTGCAAGCCTGCCCAAGGGCATCTCGTGTGGTACCCGCCCAGGGGCATCTCGTGTGGTTGCTTCTCCTGTTGTTTCATGTGAACAAGGCCATCCCTCCACCTGAATTTGGTCCAGGCTTGTGAAGTACCATAGCAGGCATTTAATGGATCTGTCAGTTTTGATTTAAAAATTCCCATCTTTGGTTTAGAAAATGCAAGAAAATAATATTATAGCCACCTTTTTATTAAAAGAGAACATTTGCTTTAGGAAATAATCAAATGGGAAACTCAGCAATGACCTTTCTGGTTAAATAGTTCCTGGGTTTGGGGGGGGGGGGGGAGGTTCCTTTCAACATGATCCCTAGCACTTTCCCAAGGGATTTCATTGGTAACACAAAGAGCATGACCGTTTATTTGGCTTAAGGAACACATTCATTTATCTGGTCTATAGAATTTAAACATCTGACGAATGACAGTGCGGTTGATTTTATTCATCAGCTAATTGCTTTGCCACCTGGAGCTGAAGCTTTATATATACAGCTTATAAAAGATCTGAAAAGGATCTCAATTATTCTTTAATTTGTTCCTTGAATATAAAGTAGGAAAATCTGGCTTAATCAAACATTGTCTCAATCCTATTGGGATATGTCTAGTTACCTTATAACAAGGTAAGCTTTCATTTAATCATATGATATGATAATTCCCCACTTTCAAGCCAAGTATCCTCTTAGTTACAATCAATTTTCCCCTGAAAAAATAAACACAGTGTCTCTTTACTGAAATCCCAGTAGAGTAAAATAGCCCTTTTAACGCAACTTGCTGTTAGTTCAGACACACTAGAAATTTCTGTGTTAGAATCCATTAACCTCCCTCCCCCCACCCACACACACACAACCACATACACAAAACGCCCACACACACACACCAAACACATGCCTCTCAAACAAATTTGCATCCCAAGACACATTTACACAGTTAAATGACAAACAGCAAAGAGACCAAGAACATGTTTCTCCACAAACTGTATGAAATATGAACGATAATTGTCTGGAAAAAAGAGGAAGTTAAGGAAGGAGAAGAAGAAGATGTTTTCAGAGGAGTTTTAAGATTAAGTGGAGAAATACTGGTGAAATTATTCAAGCTAGCAGGATGAGGGTGTTGCATCAGTAGCAGTGGGAATAGGGTGGATGGACAGAAGGAGGACTGGATTAGCAGAGAGTCCAGGATGAGGAGCAGATATATTGCAACATTGGGTCTCAAATGTTTGGCCTGTGTGGCCCAATCTTGAGACTTACATATTGTGCTGGAACAGTCAGTAAGTTTGTTATTTGCAGGTATTACTTACATTTTTGCAGGGGCAGATTGGGAACTTAAAACGGCCCAGGAAAACATTCTGAAAGTGGCCCATGTTGTGCGGGGCCAACTCAACGGTAGGTGGGGCCATCTCAACGGTTAAGCCAGTGGTGCGGCTTAACCGAGCAGCAAGGAGTTCTCAGGGTTAACCCTGGAGGGACAATATAATATCATAATAATATTGTTTATTTGTTATAACCAAATGGTTGTACAAAAGAAAAGCTTTCAAACCCAACAAATAAGACACACACAACATTAAGAAAAATGTATAATATCCTATATATAAAACATAGAATATAATATATATACAGTATAATAGAATATACAATAAAACAGTACAACCACTACAATATCAATAGAACACCAACAAAAAAAGCTGACGCCCCCCCAGGACTGCGCTGCGAGTCTCTCTTACCTGTTCTTACCGCTTTGCTGACCTGCTACTCCCGGTCTCTCAAGCTCTGTTGCTGGGCTGGATCCAGGGAAGTTGGGGCCCTGCGTGGAATTGATAGGAATTATTGTATGATAATAAATCATCCAACGTCTGTATAAAGTGTCTGTCTAAAATGTATTTCTTGATCTTTTTCCAAAAAGAGTGCTGTATTTTGGGAAAGGGGGTGGCAAGCGCAGAACAGCCTCCACAGCCATTTGCTTTTTAATAAAAATAATTTTAAAAATAAAAAATCAGCTGCCAGACCATTCTGCGCATGCACGCGCCATTTCCCAAAATGGCACCAACGCTGCCAGCACCATTTTGGAAAAGCATGCACAGAATGACCATAGCAGCCATTTTGCACAGCCATTTTGCACAGCCATTCCTCTCCTGGCAGCGGCATAGCCCTCACCCTGCCATCCATGCCAACCCCCAGCCCAGTCCCCTCCCCTGCTGCCAGCACCCCATAACCCCCACCCACCACTTTCACCTCCAGTTCCCTTCTGCAAACCCCCAGCCTGCCCATGCCAATCCCAAGCCCAGTCCCCTCCTGCCAGCCCCCATTCTCCTCCTGCCAGCCCCATTGTGGAAGAAACCCTCCTGGCTAGATCTCCCCTTAGGTTCCTCCCTGACCCAAAGCAAGGGACTCTGCCAAACCATGTAAGGAGATGCACTCCCCTCAGCCCATCTGACGGACCAGTGATCACACCTTAAGAAGGAACCCTAGGTCAGATAACCTAACTGATTGGCCACCTTGAACAGGGTCACCTGGGGCTGGGAGCCAATAGCTGAGACGCTAGCGTTGCCCTTTAAAAAGAAGGCTAGTCAATTTTCACAGACGGAGACCTCATGGCCAGCACCCGGCAGCTGTGCTGGATTAACTTGCAACACCCAGCTTTCTCCATCCAGCTGGGAAAGAACCGAACCCTGCAGAGCTAAGACATCCGCGCTTACCCTGCAGAGAAGAGATACCGTGAATAAGCCCTTCTATGCAGAGAAGCAGGGTTAGGGACCATTTAGGCTTAGACACGCTCTAAACGGGTCACCATACCTGCTTGTAGTTGCCTGTGTTTGCTCACAAGTTCAAGGCTTTCCCTACGTTTTTGTATCCTTGTAATTTGGTTAACTTAGCTAGTAAAAACTATAAATCTTGTTTTCTCTAATCAAGAGTGCCTGGTGTGTGTGTGTGCTGCGACCCAAAACGCTTCCCAAGTTCGGCTTATGCTGGGAAAGCAATCTCTGATAAGGAGCAGGGTTTGGGCTTCCAGAGCAGCCCTTAACCCCGGAAGCTCGTAGCTCTGGTGGTGGCAGCAAAACCCGGGTGTTATGGTGATGGGCGCACAGTGAGGGAGGGGACTAGAAGTAGAGCACCCCCCAGAGCAACCCCCTACTGGACCCATTACATCACACACATAACCCGCCCACCCCTGCCAGTCCCCATTCCCCACTTCCTGCTGCCAGCCCCCCATAATATAACCCCTACCCCTGCCAGTCCCAGTCCAGTCCTCTCCTGCCAGTCCCCATAGGTAGCCCGGTCCCTGACCCTGACATGCCAGTCCAGCAGCCCCCAGCCCCCATTCCATCCTGCCAGGCCCCTACAGCTCTGAGCTCCCCACACGCCTGCAAGCCAGAGAGAGGGGCGGACACACACACACACACACACGGGCCTGACTGCTGGCAAGAAGTCCCCTTTGCCTGGTCTTGGCACCACTGGCCTGGCCTCACTCACTCCCCTCCCTGCCCTGCCCCACCCCTCCGCCCACGAGAAGGCCGGACCAGGGCTGCCCCCCCACACACACACACGGCTCGTGCACACACCCCAGCTCGCAGCAAGGCCTGACGCGCTCACTCCCACCCCCAAGCCTGCCATCGAGTGAGCATGGGTCAGGGTGTCCCAGGCGGGCCAGCAGCTCCTACCTCAGTGTGTCCTGTGTTGTCAGCACTCTGCACCGCCGGCTCTGCCCCCACTACTGCCACTCAGTGCCTCGTCTCCTCCTGCTGCCACAGCCGGCCCAGCCACTTGCCAGCCCAACTCTCCCACCAGCTGCCACCTCCTCCTCGCCTGCCGGGCCGGGTTCTGCGGGGCTGGGTTTGGTTACTGTACGTTGCAAGCAATGTGTGCTCGCTGCTGCTGGGATCAGGAGAATGGCTCAGTCACCTCTCCTCCTCGTTCCTATCCCCGCGGTTCCAGCCACGCTGCTCACACGCTCTCAGTCAGCGCCAGCCACAGTGTTCTTTCTGTTCGCGCCACAGGAACTGCGCCGTGAGCATGCACTATGAGAGGACGGGAGGGAACCAAGGGAAGGGGCTGCCAGCAGCCACACCAGTGTGGTGCATGGGGAACCGGCCGGGCCCCGTCCCCCAGCCCGAGTCAGTCATGAGTCAAGGGGCCGGGCCAGTCGCCATAGGGAAAAACAGGGGGGGGGGGAGAGGGAAGAGCAGTTCAGCCTCCCAACCGGCCCCATTACATCATGGGGCCCATCGACCCTTCTGAAAATCTCCCCGTAGAGAGAATTGCCAATCCACCTCTGCATTTTTGAGCAGTCATTCGGCTACCCTAACACTATCCATGATCAAATCGGTATTTATTTTAATCTACTTTTTCAGGTATTCCATTTCCAGTTTTTCAGGTTTCGTTCCTGTTATGTCACTTTTGGCAATTGCACATGTGCAATAATGCAAATATCGCTAAAATGATGTGGTCAAAATATCAAATAACTAAACTAAAAAAAAAAAAAGAAAGGAAGAAACAGCTTAACCGAAATGGATTCTCAAAACAGCATAAACATCCATCAGTTATTACTCAAACTGCCATTTTCTATTTGGGTCATATAGATTTGATGGGTTTATCTGTTTTTTTCCAGGTACCTGTTTCTAGGAATGGGCATTTCAGATTTGGATTAATCTATAATGGCCCACAACAGGCTGTTATGTATTAATCCGAAGCAGTCCGTAACAGGGTCTGCCATTTGCCAACCCCCCGTTATGGATCTGGTTTCCTCAAAACTCCTATCCCTGGGGTCATGGGCCCCAACCTTGGAAAGCTTGACTGAAGCTCTGCTGCCCCATCACTGCTGTGCGGTGCTTCCCGGCAGGCCCCCCTCACTGCAGCAACCTGCCGAGCAACCTTGTCTGGAGAGTGCGTGTGCAAAAAGGCCGTTGCCCTTTACTAAAATTGTGGCAGTGTCCTTTTGGCCACCGCCCTTTTTGCACGTGCCCACTCTGGAACAGAGAGCTCAGCAGCACAGTGCAGTGAGGGAGCCTACCAGGCAGCCCTCCACAACAGCGGCAGGTCAGCAGAGCTTCAACAAAGCCCTCCAAGGCCAGTAAGTATGATTTGAGGGTTTCAGGGGATGGCGGTGGGAGGTCAGACCCACTACAGATGGGAGTACAGATTGGTTTCCCACTCCCTTCAATGGGATCTGAATCTGGATCTGTAATTAATCCATAAATTACGGATCCGAATCTGCAACAAATCCAGATCCATAATTTAAATCTGAATGCCCGTCCCCTGCCTGTTTCATTTTATCTTAAATATAAACCCACGGCCCAAACAGTAACAAATACATGCAACTACCTCATCTCCCCATTCCTGCCCTAGAGGAAAGATTAAGGGACGGCATATTGACAGTTTTCAAATATCTAAAATGATGTCATAAAAAAAGGTAGAAAGCATTTATTCTCTTTTGCTACTGAGGACAGGACAAGAAGGTAGGTTTAGGTTAAATATTGGGGAAAGCTTTCTGACTGTTAGAATGATTCAACAGTGGAACAAGCTGAATGAAATCTCCTTCCCTGGTACTTTTCAAGAGAAGACTGGACAGGGATGCCTTAGGTCTCGAGTATGCTGCCTTTGGGCAGAGGGTTGATGAAGAGGACTCTCGAGGTCCCTTCCAACTCTTCAGTTCTGTGGTTCTATGCCATAATGACACCGGATTATAGCAGATGTACCAACATCAAAATGTTCACTCTCTGCTGCAAAACAATTAAAAGACTCATCAGTTCAGGTAGCTCTGACAGAGACATTTCAACATCTAGTAAAGCACTATAATCAGTCAAAGCTTTTCAAATTCAAGATGAAAACCAGTAGACCTGGCGTGTCTTGACTTAACCTTTCTTTGATTAGCCTATTACACCAAAAGGATTAATGCAACATTAATCCACAGGACACTGGATGTTTACCCTTCCCGGGGTCTGACTCTTTGTCAGACGCTGCACGCAATGTTTGAAACTTGTTAGGTTGAGAAGCATGTCTTTGAGGAGGATTTCATTCAAAATCACATACACTTAATAAAGAGAAACCTGGAAAACAGCAATGCTGAAAGGAACACAGACTCCTAAATGACCCCGCTTGGGCTCAGGCTAGAAACCTTCCTGGCCCAAGCTCCTCATACTCATGTCAGGGACCCTGAGGGGGAGCCATCATTTTACAGTTCTTCACAGGAGTGGGACTATCCATCTCCGTAAAAGGGCCAGGAATGCCTGAGCCCCACCCTTTTCTTTAGCATCATGAACATCAGGTCCAGGTTCCAAAGAGCCCAGCAGCATTTGGACCTTGAGTCACTGCTTGAGTCACTGCTGATACAGTCAAGCTAGGCCCAACCACCCAGGCCTGATTTTGCAACCCAAGTAGGGCTCTAACAGAGAGAATAGGTTATTAAATATAATTAATTGTACTTTCTAAATGTTATAATGTGTGTGTGTGTGTGTGTGTGTGTGTGTGTGTGTGTGTAGGAATATTACTTTGTCCTCATTTGAAAATACATTAAGGCCCTTTTCAAACAAGACATGTCCCCCCCCCCTTGCCCACATCTGCAACTGCGGGGTGCATGGGAGGGCGTCGGTTTGACCACTGGTGCGGACCACTGTTGCATGTGCGCTCCCACGCTCCACCGATCCTCCACGCATGGAGGCATTGGACAAAAGAGATGCCTCCGTGCGTTGAGATCGATGGAGATGGGTGTGCACCTGTGGCCCTTTTCACACGGGCGCCTCGCACACATGTGCGGGTGAGGGGAGCATCCATGCAAACGCCACAGTGGGTGCAGGGGGGATGGGTGGGCGCCCGTGGAAACACTGCGAGCGGTGGGTGGGGAAGCATACGCGCTCCTGCGTTCCACCCACCTCCACCCATCACCGACGCACGGAGCAACGGGCACCAATGCCAGATACTCCATGCGTGGAGATGGGTGGGGGTCTGTGGGAATGCACCCCCATGCACTGCCCACCCCCACCCCAGCACCCCCCACCCCCTGAAGTCATGTGAAAACGGCCTATGACCATCCGCCCACGCAACGTATGCCTACCACCCCCACCCTCCACGTGCGCACCGCGGCTCCTCCCAGCCCATGTGAAAAGGACCTACGTTTGGGGGGGCGTAACGTTCCTCTTCAATTAAAACAAAACAAGGATTTTGTACTCTCCTGTCATCCTCAACTGTTGCTTTCTTCTGTTCTCTAAGCGAATAGCTGTTCTATGGGGTGAATGAATCCAAAGCTGATCAGCGCAATGCTCTTTTTTGATGGCTGGGAGATTCCACTTTGAGTGAGGTAGAAGAGACTGGTTGGACTTGGAAAGGAATAGGAATGGAGCTAAGATGCTATAAACCAGGGACGGGAAAACTGTGGCTGTGGAGCCACGTGTGGCTCTTGGTCAATTCAAGTGCCGTTCTCAGCCAGGGCCAGTCCCAGGCACCACACTTCCTTAGTGAGTCTGTGTCTCATTTTATTGCACCCGAGTCTCAGCAGCTAAATCCCAGCTGCTTCTCGTAATCTCAGCAGCCAGGATCGAAGAGAACCAGCTTTGCCAGCCAATAACGAAGTAGGAAAGGTGGAAAGGAAGGAAGTGAAGCTCAGCCTGGAAGATGCTTCCACCAGTGGTGGTCCTTTAACCACATCAGTTACCTTCTTTTAGCTGCCTTGTGGCTGTTACCCATATGAAGATTTTGGTTAGGAGTGGTTTGAAAAACTATTCCATTTTCACAAACATTTCTGAAAAAATGGAACAGTGACCCCTTTTTTCAACTGAAATTCCAGACAAAAAAAAATGGGCATCGCCACCATTTTGGAGATGGGCAACAAATTTGCGCAAGTTAAAAATAAGTACTGGACTGATTTGCTCATTTTTAAAAAAAAAAAATGTTTAAAGTCATCCAATCGGAACCGGGTGGAATTTTTTCGGTTCCAATTTCTCATCAGAACGGATGAAATGCCCAATTCAGATTGGAAATTGGAACAGGCAGAATTTTGCTTTCAGGCCTAATTTTGGTATACAGCTCTTAGGGCTGGAAACTTTGCCCACCTCTGCTATATTCAGTTCCCCTCACCCAGTTCATCCACCCTAGACATCACTGGAATGGGGAGCACAGGGGAAAGCTCCATCCTGATTTGGAGGAAATCTCTGAGTTTTGAAGGTTGCTGCTACCACCACCAAACTAAAGCACTATATGTATCTGTATTATTAATATTATTTATTATTATTATAAGCATTTATATGGTGCCAGCGATGTACCTGGCACTTCACAGAGAATAAAATAGACACGGTCCCTGCCCGAGAGCTAACAATCTAAAGACAGGGGGAGGGGAGACGGGGAAGGGGGAACAGAGGGAGAGACAAGGGATGCAACATTCATGAGGATGCAAGAACTCAGGTGCACGTTCTTGGCTTGGTTACAGTAAATTGGGAGTTTGCAGATAACTGGTGGGGGATAATCCTGGGTGGGGATGATTAGCAGAAGTTAGGAGAGGTGGGTTTTGAGGACGGACTTGAAGGTACAAAAGGAGGGGGCAAGGCGGACGAGGGCAGGGAGGGAGTTCCAGGCATGCGGGGCAACGAAGGAGAAGGGACAAAGGTGGTTGGGGGAGCAGGGGAGGCGTAGTAGGATGAGGGAGGTGATGGAAGAGGAGAGGAGTGCTCGAACAGGAGGGAGATTAGGGCAGAGAGGTGGGGGCGAGTGAGGTTGTGAAGGGCTTTGTAGGTGAAGATGAGGAGCTTGTTCAGAATACACTCAGGAAGGGGGAGCCAGTGGAGAGAGGAGAGGAGAGGAGAGGCTGCACATGGTAAAACCGACAGGCTAGGTGGATGATCCTGGCAGCAGAGTTTTGAACAGAGATAAGGGGAGAAAGGTGAGAGTGAGGAAGGCCAGCGAGTAGGTTAAAATAGTCGAGGTGTGAGATGACTAGGGCGTGGATAAGAGTTTTGACAGAGGAGACAGACAGACAAGGGCGTATCCTAGCAACGTTGCAGAGGGAGAAGCGGCAGGATTTGGCAACCGAGTCAGTGTAGGGTTTGAAGGTGAGGTGCAAGTCAAAAATGGAGCCCAAGCTATGGGCTTGGGGGACAGGGAGGATGGAGACCCCGTCAATGGCAATTGACAGGGAAGACTGAGAGGAAGGATTGGGAGGGAAGATCAGGAGTTTAGTTTTCGCCATGTTCAGTTCGAGCTGGCGTTGAGACATCCAGGCAGAGATATCGGAGAGAGAGTTGGTGAGACGAGCTTGAACAGAAGGGGAGAGGGAAAGAGTGGAGAGATAGAGTTGAGTGTCATCAGTGTATAGGTGGTATTGGAAACTGTGGGAGGCAATGAGTTTGCCATGGGATTGGCTGTAGATAGAGAAGAGGAGAGGGCCAAGGACAGAGCCTTGGGGAACCCTGACCAAGAGCAGGAGAGAACATCCAGTGTCATTGGAGCACCTAAATTATCAACAAGGAGAGCTCAGTAAACAAATGCAAAATATTGAGAGAGAGAGAGGAGTAAGACAGGAAGAGCATGCATCTCAGAACCAACAAGGAAATGGTTAAAATGTTCCCAGAGCTCCTTAGGCTCTCGGCAGAGAGGGATGCAGAGACTGGGAGAAGCCCTAAACTGCTGCTGCAGGGAAAACAATTGTGGGGTTTTTTAATCATCTTGACTAGGGTTTCTAAAGAACTGGAACAACAAGGGAAAACAAGCGGCCACTAATGGCAAAATACCAAAAAACAAAACAAAAAAAACCCAAAACACAAACAAGGCTGCTAATGAAAAAATATATAACAATTTGCTATAATTATTATTATTATCATCATCAACAAACATTTATATAGCACCAGCAGTGTACCTGGCACTTTACAAAGTAACAAAATAGACATGGTCCCTGCCCCTAGGGCTTACAATATGAGAGACGGGAGCTGGGGAGAGACATAGGAAGGGGCACAGAGGGAGAGACAAGGGGTCTAACATTCATGAAGATGCGAGGTCTCAAGTGCACGTACTTGGCTTGGTTATGATGAGAACAGCAGCAGGCAGGTCCATGTGGCAAGGATAAGGGTACACAGGCCATAGGTATAGGAAATAGTGGATCAGTAGGATAAAGGGTCAGACAGAGCAGAGCGAAAGAGGTGAGTTTTAAGGAGAGATTTGAAGGTATGAAGGGAGGGGGCGAGGTAGATGTGGACAGGGAGGGAGTTCCAGGCATGGGGGGCAGCAAGGGAGAAGGGGCGAAGGCGGTTAGGGGAGCAGGGAAGACGTGGAAGGGTGAGAGAAGGGACAGAGGAGGAGCGAAGTGCACGGGCTGGAGTATGGAGGACGATAAGTGCAGAGAGGTAGGGGGAAGCAAGGTTGTGAAGAGCTTTATAGGTGAAGACTAGAAGCTTGTGCAGGATTCGTTCAGGAAGGCGAAGCCAATGAAGAGAGGAGAGGAGGGGCTGCACATGGTCGAAGTGACGGGAGAGGTGGATGACCCTGGCAGCAGAGTTTTGGATGGAGATAAGGGTTTAAAAGAAAGGGGTGAGTCAAAGATGAAGCCTAGGCTACGGGCTTGGGGGACAGGCAGGATGGTGACCCCATCAATAATTATTAACAGCGAGGTGTTAACAGGAGAACCCCCTCCCACTCGTGACTATTGGGGGGGTGGGTACCCCAATATCCACCGTTCCCTAACTTTGGGGGGGAATTAGCTTAATTTCTTAAACTGGGGTCCCTGCGTGTCCCAAGGATCAGTCCGAGGACAGATGCACGCTACAGTTTACGTTACCCTCCCCAAAAGTGAAGAAAAGGATGGAGACAAATATCCAATTAAAAAACTAAAAAGGTTTATTTAAGTACATAGATAACATAGGGAAGCACAGCCCCAGTCTGACTGGAGGCTCAAAGGTAAAATACAAGTGGCGGCGAGGGAAACGAAAGTACCTAGAGAGAAAAAAGGGGGGGGGGAGAGCGAGGGAAGGGAGATCCGGTGGGGATACAGTGAAAGGGAGAGATAGAGCAAGAGGGAAAGTCTGGACCTATGGGTTACCTTTCCTTTCTTGTTGCAGAGGGGACAGGTGGCCCACGGATCCAGAAAAGTCGGGGTTGGAAGGGAAGGGGCAGGCCAAAGTCTGGGAGACCCTTCGAGACACAGGCCCGCACAGAGTAGCCTGCACGTGTCCGTATCCAAAGCCTCTCAGTTTGCATGGGGGAAGCGAGGGGCAGTTATAGGGTTCAGGATAAAAGATTTGGGATAGGCTCAAGGGTGTTACAAAAGATACACAGGGAGGACAAAGGGAATCTGCATTTGGGAGCCATGGGAACAAAAGACATGTTTTTTGACAGATCGGGTGATCTGGGAGGAGTTGTGAGAGCGACCCAAGGTTAATGGCTGCACCTGGGTTTCTGTGCTTGGGGGGGCGGGGGGAGAGAATACTAATATTCCATGTCTTTGAGGCTGTTGCTAGCCTGGGTTCTATTCACCAGTGGTTTCTCAAAACAGAGAGAACACCCTTTCTTAATGGCCCCGTACTTACTGAGGGCTATCTCCCCTTAATCACCTCCTTCCTGGATCAGGCTGGTATCCACCTGGGTGAACTCCCTTTTCCTAGGTCCCATGGTGGCTGGGCCCAATCTGACTTCTTTGGGGGGGAAATCCTGAGTCCAGTGCCCACCGGCCCATACCCTTTGCCAAGTATGGGGGGGGCTGCTCTAACAATTCCCCCCATTGGGGGCATGGTTATTTATTAACCACCACCACCACATTACTGTCAGGAGTGCTTTATGGTGCCACAACCACACCATGGTTTGCCTAGTTCAACATACTAGCTCACACTTTGTGAAGTACCAGCCCGTTCCAGAAGACTAAGATCAATGTGATCAGGTGGGGCCTGATATTGAACACACTGGTGCGTTGTGAATCCCAGTCCAGCAAAGACTCCCAATAGACATGAATGTCGGGTGTGGGGTTACACAACTAGATCGGGGGGAGGAGAGTTTTTGGGCAGAGGGAGACACAAACCTCATGGCTAGGGAAATGAACGCTGAGAGAGGGGTGGGGGGGAAGGAGGGGCAACAGGGGAAGGGAACAATGACTGTGCAGTCTAGACCAGGTTTACTTATTTAAACAATAGACATGCTACAATCATTACTAAAATACTACAATACTACAATTATTTGCAACACAGTATCTAAACCAAAGAGAATAAAAGGGAACACAATATCAATTAATATACATATTTATTGGGGGGGGGGTCCACCTGGGAGCTGCCTGTAACATATTCATTCTGGCTAGATTCACCTGGGTTTCCTCCAGAGAGACCTGAGGATTTCAAATTGCGACAGGCTGGTCTAGTTTGGATACATGCGAGCTCATGGCCAGGGCTTATTAATTTCTAGAGAGATTCTGCATGCTTGGATCTCTCCTTTGTTTTGGGTCCCTGTTCCGAATTTTAATTCATCCACCCATCCAATACCCTAAAGGGAAACATTGAAACGAATTACCAGTCTGTATTTGTCTCAGGGAGCTCCGTTCAATGGAATAATTCCGTTCAGGTGTACCTTAATTTACATAGTTGTCCTTAATTTCCTGCTGCTGGACAAGCTGGGGTAATTAAAAAGGTTTCTTGGCTATTAGTTCAGGAGGTATTGATGCCTTCTCCTTCCACCATGCAATAGAGGGTCCAATTGTCCGGGTGGCAGGGAGCTTCTACAAAGTTACTAGTTCCAAAGTCCTTGTCTGGTGGCTCTGCTGAAGGACTTGCATCAGACCCAGAGGTGAGGAGTTCTTTCTTTTGGAGTTCTGGCCAACTCTTAATCCTTTCTCCAGGGCGGTGGCTTGTGCTGGGGGCCGTGTTCTCCCGGGTGTATCCCACCTCATTGTCCCTGTCTGGAAACTGCACGCCGAGGCAAAGGCCCAGGACTGGTTCCAGCATGCATCCAGGGGGAGTATCTGACCCATAAACTCCACTCCCGGCAGCACTCTCTGGGGTGACGCCTTTCCATCTCCTCCAGGGCTCACGAAGCTTCTCACCGGCTCGTCTCCTGGTATGGGTCCCAACGCTACGCTCATCCAAACAGCCACTCATTCCCTGATGAGATAAAAAGTCTGGTGGGGGGGTGTTTCTCGCTCGGGGCAAGGGTTAACAGAAACCGAGGGAGAAAGACAGAGGGGAGGCAAGGAGGGCCCTTCCTCCCACAAGACAGTGTTTGCTTCACTGACTTATGGAACTAGGGCAGGATATGGACTCTGGGGTGATTTTAAGGGAGGGCATGGGACAGTAGGGAATGGACTTTTAGTTGTCCCCCCGTACCTTCCCCGAGACTAACCAATGCCTGTTGCTCCCGGGATCGAAAGCCCACCACACATCATTGTCTCTGGTGATTGTGAGCTGCCCTGTGCTGTCTTTTCCCTTTGCGGCCAAGTCTTCTATTTTCCTATCCCCCTCCTGTAGTGTCCCCAAGTCTAGGGTAGTGACTCCTGATCCTGGAGAATGGGCTCTGGTGGTGACTGGGGCGAAGCGTATTTCAGAGGAGGTATCTTCTGCGGGGTCGGGGGGCTTGCTCTGGGTGGCGGCTTCCTTTGCTAATCTCTCTGCTTGACTATTCCAGAAAGCCGAATCTGTAGGCTTCCTGGAATGTCCCGCAGCGTGCGCAACCCAAGTGAGGCCGGTTCTGGTTTTTAGTAGCTCCGCATTTTTTTTCCATTTCTCTGAATGGGCTACTGGTCTCCCATCAGAGGCAGTCATACCTCTACCTAGTCAGATTGGAAGCCACGTGGTGGCTGTGCATGCAGTCCCAATCGGAATCTGTGTAAATGGCTAGGGAGATTTCCAGGGGCTCGAATTGAAGGACAGCTAACACCGCCTGGGCTTCAGCTGCCTGGGAGGAGTGTGGGCATGCTGATCCCTGTAGAATCCGCTCATCTAGCACCCGAACAGCCGCCCAGCCTGTCTAAGCCTTTCCTTGATCATAAAAAGATGACCCATCCGTATACCACAGTTAACCCTTTTTCTGCTACTTCTGCCTGACTCTTTCCCCATTGTACTGGCCACTCGGTGTGCTGAGGTTCTGGAAGGGGGCATATGTGTTCTTCCCCTTCTATGAGTAAACCATAGGAGGCAGGGGTCTCTTTTTGTTCCTTGCTGAACCCCACTCCCCTATTTACCAAAGCCAGGATCCATTGGGCGATGCGGGGGCTGCTGACTTGCCCATCCCGAATTTTCCCAGAGATAATGTATTTGAGGGGTGAATGGGGTTTTTTCACAATAACCTTGGACCCACCAATGATGAACTCCCAACGTTTCAGGGCCCAGACCAAGGTTAAGCAAGCCTTTTCACAGGGGAGAAACCTTTGCTCCACCTCATCGAGTAACCTAGAGGCGTAAGCTACTACCCTCTGTCTCCCCATTTCCTGCTGATTTAGAGTGGCTCCGATGCATGTTTCGGTTGCGGCTAACTGGATGAAAAAGGGAAGCTTGGGGTCCAGATGGGCAACCGCGGGGGCTTTTGCTAAATCAAAAGTGGGGTCCCAACCAACGTGTTGGTCAGGACCCCATTCCCACATGCACCCCTTTTTCAGGAGTTTGTATAGAAGTCTTGCCTTTTCTGCAAAAAACTCTATAAAATCCCAGGAAAAGTTCAGGGTGCCTAGTATTGCTTGGAGGGAATGCAAATCAGTGGGGGCATGGATTTTTGAGATCACCTCTATTCTTTGGGTCTCTGGGGACCTTCCCTCTTCCCCCAAACTAATCCCCAAGTACTTCACCTGTTTCTGTACCAATTGTGCTTTCTCCCGGTTAACCCTGAACCCAGTTTTCTGTACTATGGAGAGTACCTCCCTGGTGATTTCTAAAGTTTTTTCCTCTTCTGGAGAGTGTACCAGAATGTCATCCACATAAGAAATCACAAAATTCCTTGAGTCTGGCTTCAATTCTTCCCACATTCTTGAAACAACAGAATGGAAATGCTAGGGGAGGAATGGAAGCCTTGGGGTGTCCTTGTAAAAGTGTATTGCTGATGTTTATAGGTGAAAGCAAATTTCTCCCAACAAGTGGGGTGGAGTGGAATGGCAAAGAAAGCGTTTGCTAAATCAGTGACTGAGTACCAGCGAGATCCAGCGGATATCGCTGTAACTATTTCATTGTATTTAGCCACTACCGGGGCAAAAGGGGGAGTCACAGAATTCAAAGCCCAATAGTCCACAGTCATTCTGTAAGTCATACCGTCTGCCTTGATAACAGGCCAGATGGGGGCGTTACAGACGGACTGCATTTGTACTATAACTCCCTGTTTTAGCAAGCTATCTATGGTAGCCTGGATTCCCTCCTCTGCCTCCCCTGGGTATTTGTATTGTTTCTGGAGGGGCGGGGGAAATCATCTCCCTGGATTAGCACTTCATCCGCTACCTTCCCGCACTCTGCCTTGTCCTTGATCCACACCCGGGGAAATTCTTGGGTCCATGGGTCAGCAGTCAAGGGGAGAACGGGAAGGGGTGCCTTAAGGGCTGCGCAGCGGTATATGGTGGAGATTTCCGGGGGCCCCTCCAGGGCTTCCCACAGTACTCCATTGGCCAAGTCTACTGTTAGCTGGGATTCCCTCAGAAATGGAGTCCCTATGATGCCTTTTTCTTTACCCTTATGTACACAACTGTCCATGGTCCCTTTTAGTTTACTCAATTCAAAGGAAACCTCCCGCCATACCGGGGCTTCCTGAGTTTCTCCACCATACCCGCTGAGCTTAACTTGTTTGCCGGAAGGCTCCCTTGCATTTACCCAGTCTGGGTCCAAAATGTTTACAGAGGCCCCTGTATCTACTAGAAGCTAGACATGAGTTCCAAGATTCCAAATGCTAGCCCTGACATTGGGTCTCCCCCACCTATCTGGGTGTAGTTTTGCAACTACCTGAGGGGGACCCTTGGGAATCAGGCAGCCCTAGCAGATAGTATGGACCTCCTGTAGCACCTGCTCTTGTTTCAGTGTCCAGGTTTGGTGCCCGGATCCTCCGACCCCACTGTGGCTACTGGGTTTTTTTTGGGGGGGAGCCATGGTTAAAGCCCTGAGCCTGCTGTTTTTGCAGTTCCCCCACTGCCGCTATCAAAACATGCAGTGGTTGGAGGTGGTACGGCCTCATGTCTGCCCCTAATGCTTTTAACTCCCCTCATACATAGGCACGAAGGGGATTCCTGGGCTCCCGGTTAGGGTAAACTCGGTGGGGGAGTGCCACCAGTGTTTCCCAGCTGTCCCTCCTGGGGGTTGGCTCTAGGTAGGGGGTTCACTGCCTGTCCTGGGGGAGCTGAAGAATGAGGGCCATTATTCTGGAAGGTGACTGCTTGTACCGGCTCTAGCTGTTGCTTGCGAGTGGTACGTTTGCCTCCCTCCATTCCCCTCATCAAATCAGTCACCTGCTGAATGCCTATGGCTAACTCATCCCAGGTAATCTGCGCTAGGTCTATTCTCCCCAATGGCATTTTACTTGGGTAAGCAAGCCCTGCATGTACGGCCTCTATAAATTCCCTGTTGTCGTACTGCATTAACTGCCTCCCATCCCTCTGAACAGGAACCACAACCTCCGCTAGGGCTCCCCAAAGCTTTTTCCTAACCACATTGGCTGTTCCCCCGGGGCCTCTCTCTCTAAAAGGAACCACCTGTGGGGGCTCTGCCCTGGAAGCATAACCCGCAGCACCGCTTTCATCCACTCGCTGCAGTTAGCGCAGTGGAGGGCAGCCATGCCTAGCCCCACTTCCAGAACCTGCGCATCTGCCAAGGATGTGCTGGCCCGAGCCAACTGTGTCAGATCTACCCCATCTTCTGTGGGATACATCTGCCACACCCTGGCCATCCATGAGACCACAGTGTCCTGGTTCAGTAGACCCAACTGCTCGGCAACTGCTTTTTCATTTTTCATTTCATTTTCCATTTTAATTTATACCCCGCACTCTCTCAATCAAGGTCGACTCAAGGCGGCTTACATCCATACACACAAAATACAAATATCTAGGTTTTTTATCCCACACGGGAAAACCTAGAAACAACAATATAATATAACAATAATATTTGGGTCAAGGGGACCCCACATCATAGAAAGAAAGAAAACCCACCCCATCATTTTACAGCGACACATAATACATCATATTCAACCCACTCTCCCTCCCACCGGTATCCACTGCTAACATTCTCAACCCTGCTCTCACCAGGGATCCCCCTACAAACCACTTCCAGCTGCCCCCTGCTGCCACCAGGGGCATCCTTCTTCTCAACCCCACTCTCACCGGGCGAGAAGACGGCCCGCTCATCAATCTATACCAGTAGAGATTTACATTCCCTTATCCCACTGACAGCCCCTCCGGCCCCACCTCCCGGCCCGACCGAGCCATGCCCCCGACATGTGCCTCCAGCCACCCCTGATGTTATGGGGAACGGTCCGGAAGAACGCATCCCCAAACCCCACCCCCACAAAGGTGGGAGGGGAGGGAGAGCCGTGCCATAGCCCCTGGCTGGCCAGGTTTCAGTGCCCCGCCCCCAGAACCAGTCTCTGACCTCCAGTGTCATCAGAAGGGGGGGGGTGAAGTTCGCAGTTCCTCAAGTGTCCGCTCCACCGCCTCTGGGAGCCCCGACCGGCTGCCGCCCTCTCTCTGTGTGGCCGCCCCTGATGTTATGCTGTGGGGAACAGAGGAGTGAAGAGTCTGCTGCCTCCAAGATCTTCTGGAACAAGCAGAATTAGAACTTCAGCCTCTATCTTCCTCATACGTCTTGCGGTGGCTTGCTTTTGCCTGAGTGGGGGACCACTGAACCATTTCCCTTACTTCCTCATGGGTTGCGCCCCCTTTTCCCCCGGTACACTCAACATCCCGGCTTACAACTGGGGCCAGAGGCTCAGGTGCTTGCCATGCGGGGTTGTAAGGGGGCTCTGGAATGGCATCTACAGGCAGGTGGGCTTTCCAAGTGGAGAGAAAATCAGGCCCCACCCCAGGGAGATCTTCGACTCGCACGGCAGCCACTAAACCTTTGTGCAAATCAAGCTCCCCCCGCAGCTTCCGGATAGTCTCCTCGCAAGCTTCATGGCTAGCCGCTACCTTAGTGGTCCAGTTCTGATCAGCCAAGAAGCGTGCTGCTGACCAGACTTACCCTAATTGTTCCCTCAACCTCTCCAGCTCCTTCTCAGCCTGATCAGCCCTCTCCACTGCCCCACTACTCTCTTTCTGGGCTTTTCTTAGGAAAGAGGTCAAGTTCCATTTTTCTGCTACCAACTCACATTTGTCCTTCTCCAATTCTGCACATTTTGCCTCTAGCCTCTCAACCCTCTCCCCTTCCTTTTGGCACTGTTGTTTTGTTTCCTTCAGTAATTCCTGCAAGTCACAACATGCATACCATAATACCCAGGCAGCACAAGCGTCTCTCTTACTGCCTCTCAGTTTAAACCTCCGGCAGTAGTCTGCATATGCCTTCCCTACCAGGTCCTCACCTTTAACACACCCCGGCTCCCATGGGCACTTTCCCTTTTTGGCTGCCCATCTTTCTAATTTCACCTTTCCCTACTCCTTTCGGAGAATGCCTTCCACCTCCCAGGCACTAACCAACCATCACTCCAGACCCTATTCTGGTATAGCTCCCAGTTTTGTCTTTTACCACCTCCATATCCCAGTGGTACACTTCCCTGGCTGCCGAAGCAGTCCTGTGCCAACCACTTCTCACAAGTCGTGGGACCCACACTAGGGCTCCTAGACACAACAATCCCAAGGCTGCCCATGCAACCCCAAGACCAGCGCTCTCCCACTGTCCCAAACCTGACACTATGGGTTCAAGACCCCAAAAATTCCAGGGCTGAGGCTGTGCCCCCCGAGACCAGAATCCTGCTATCATTTTCAAATGCCCCTGAACTTGTAGTGACAGGTTTAGACCACTTCTTCTCACACACCCCTGGACTGCTTCCAACAATCCCAAGATCCCAATTCCTTACAAATCCCTGAACTGCCTCATACAGTCCCAAGATCCCAATTCCTTACAAATCCCTTAACTGTCTCATACAGTCCCAAGATCACTCCACACTCCCAGACTAATTCTCGCTGACAACCCACTCCCTGAACATTTAAATCCACAGGTCCGGAGACATACACACACCCAAAAAGGGTGTAGAGAAAAGCAGAGAGAAAAAGTTTTGGGGTTTCGGCTGACTGTAGCTACACACGCCTCTGTGGATTTTCCACATGTGTCCTGAGTGGATTACCACGTGACTGCCCATGTTCTCCACCCATCTGTTAACAGGAGAACCCCCTCCCACTTGTGACTATTGGGGGGTGGGTACCCCAATATCCACCACTGCTTAACTTTGGGGGGAATTAGCTTAATTTCTTAAACTGGGGTCACTGCGTGTCCCAAGGATCAGTCTGAGGACAGATGCATGCTACAGACAGTTTACGTTACCCTCCCCAAAAGTGAAGAAAGGGAAGGGGACAAATATCCAATACAAAAACTAAAAAGATTTATTTAAGTACATAGATAACATAGGAAAACACAGCCCCAGTCTAGCTGGAGGCTCAAAGGTAAAATACAAGCGGCGGCGAGGGAAACAAAAGTACCTAGGGAAAAAGGCGGGGGTGGGGGAGCGAGGGAAGGGCGATTCAGTGAGGATACAGCAAAAGGGGGAGAGAGAGAGAGAGAGAGAGAAAGTCTGGACCTATGGGTTACCTCTCCTTTCCTGTTGCAGAGGGGACAGGCAGCCTGCAGATCCAGTAAAGTCGGGGTTGGAAGGGAAGGGGCAGGGCAAAGTCTGGGAGACCCTTCAAGACACAGACCTGCACAGAGTAGCCTGCACGTGTCCGTATCCAAAGCCTCTCAGTTTACATGGGGGAAGCGAGGGGCAGTTATAGGGTTCAGGATAAAAGATTTGGGATAGGCTCAAGAGTGTTACAAAAGACACACAGGAAGGACAAAAGGGAATCTGCATATGGGAGCCATGGGAACAAAAGACAGTTTTGGGTGATCTGGGAGGAGTCATGAGAGGGACCCAAGGTTCATGGCTGCACCTGAGTTTCTGTGCTTAGGAGGAGGGGTGGGGGGAGATACTAATATTCCATGTCTTTGAAGCTGTTGCTAGACTGGGTTCTATTCACCAGTGGTTTCTCAAAACAGGGAGAACACCCATTCTTAATAGCCCCATACTTACTGAGGGCTATCTCCCCTTAATCACCTCCTTCCTGGATCAGGCTGCTGTCCATCTGGGTGAACTTCCTTTTCCTAGGTCCCATGGTGGCTGGGCCCAATCCTTGCTCTGACTTCTTTGGGGGGGGGGGAATCCTGAGTCCAGTGCCCTCTGGCCCATGCCCTTTGCCAAGTATGGGGGGCTGCTCTAACAGAGGGAGAGGAAGGATGAGGGGCGAAGATAAGGAGTTCAGTTTTAGCCATGTTGAGTTTGAGTTGACGTTGAGACATCCAGGTAGAGATGTCAGAGAGACAGTTGATGAGACGAGCTTGAACAGAGGGAGAGAGAGGGGGAGTAGAGAGATAGAGTTGAGTGTCATCAGCATAGAGGTGGTATTGGAAGCCATGGGAGGCAATGAGTTTGCCTAAGGATGAGGTATAGATCGAGAAGAGGAGAGGGCCAAGAACAGAGCCTTGAGGAACACCAACTGAGAGGGGGAAGGAGGAGGAGGCGGAGTTGGAGAGAGACACATTAAAGGAGCGGTCAGAGAGGTAGGAGGAGAACCAGTTATGGACAGAGCCACAAAAGCCAAGGGAGTGAAGGGAATCCAGCAAGAGTGAGTGGTCAACAGTATCGAAGGCAGCAGAGAGATCAAGGAGGACAAGAATGGAATAGAGACGTTTAGATTTAGCCACCAGAAGATCGTTGGTGATCTTAGCGAGAGCAGTTTCAGTAGAATGAAGGGGGCGGAAGCCAGATTGGAGGGGGTCAAGGGAGGAGTTGGAGGATAGGAAGTCAAGGCAGCGGGAGTAGACAACACGTTCAAGCAGCTTGGAAGCAAAAGGAAGGAGTGAGACAGGACGATAGCTAGAAGGGTCAGAGGGGTCAAGAGTGGACTTTTTGAGAATAGGAGAGACTGTGGCATGTTTGAAGGCAGAAGGGAAAGAGCCAGTAGAGAGGGAGAGGTTGATGATGTGCAGGAAGGAAGGGGCGACAGTGGGAGTAATGGAGGTGAGGAGGCGGGAAGGAATGGGATCAAGGGGGCAAGTGGAAGGGTTGGAGGAGGAGAGCAGAGAGGAGATTTCCTTAAGGGAGGCAGGGGAGAAGGAGGACATGAGAGAAGGAGGGGGAGGAGGGAGAGGGGTGGGAGTGGGAAGAGAGGAGTGGGAAGCGATGTCGAGGCGGATCTTGTCTATCTTGGAGGTGAAGAAGGAGGCAAGATCCTGAGCAGAAAGGGAAGAAGGAGGGGGAGGACAGGGAGGCTTGAGGAGGGAGTCAAAGGTAGAGAACAGGCGGCGAGGGTCCCGAGAACAGGACTCAATGCGGGAGGCATAGTAGTGTTGTCTAGCAAGGGAGATAGCAGAAGTAAGGGTGGAGAGACAGAATTTGAAGTGAAGGAAGTCAGCGTGAGAATGGGATTTGCGCCAGAGTCGTTCAGCAGCACGAGTGCAAGAACGGAGGTGGCGGATACTAGGGGTGAGCCAAGGACGGGGGTTGTGGGAGAAGGCAGGGCGGGAAGAGAGAGGGGCATGGGAGTCAAGTGTGGAGGAGAGAGAGGCGTTGAGAGCAGAGACAGCGGAGTCAGGGGAGGAGGAAGAGAAGACTGTAGGAAGAAGGGGAGAGAGAGAGGAGGCAAAGTCCAGGGGATCAATAGCTTGAAGGTCACGGAAGGGGCGTAGAGAAGGGGAAGAGGAGGGGGGACAGTGGGAAATGTTGAAAGAGGCAAGGAAGTGGTCTGATATAGGATGAGGATCGAAGGAGAGATCAGCGACAGAGCAGTTTCTAGAGAGGACAAGATCAAGAGAATGGCCATTAGTATGGGTGGGGGAGTTGGTCCAAAGGTAGAGGTTGAAGGAGGAGGCTAGGGAGAGGAAGTGAGAGACTGAGGGCTGAGAAGGGTTCAGGTGGCAGGCTGCCTCTCTCTCTGCTGCCGAGTCACCACAGACCTGCCTTTGGAGTCCCATGCAATCTCCTCACCTTGCTGCTGATCCAGGTCACCGGCCGTTACTCCTCACTCCACGGGTGGGGTGGGAGAGCACTCGCAACTATCTGTCCTGCTTCGAGATCCCTTGCTGTCTCGTTCCAGGGTCCCTCTCTGCTCACCACCTTGCTGCCACCAGCCGCGTATTGGGTTGACGTCCTGGAGTGCGTCCTGCTACCGCCGCTGTTGTTCCCACCCAGAAGTCATCAACTGACAACTTCCTGGCCTGGCAGTTGGGCAGCTGAGCGGACCACAGTGAGGAAGGCTACAGAAGCAGGAGAGGACTCTGAAGAGTCATGGGGCCCTCACGATTACGTTCTGGGCTCCGCTGGAACAGAGTGACGGCCTCGTACTCTGCCCAGATGGAGGCAGGCGGCCACTGTATGGCCCCCAGAAGAAAATTGCGCAGGGCAATTGCTGCAGGTCACCATGTGGTAAGGCAGCCTATAAAATAGCAGGTTACTGCAGGCAGGGCTTATAATTTCTGTGTCGGATCTGCATGATCACAGTACGATGAAGAATGTAGGCTAAGAACCAGTAGGGAGCTCTCATCTATGGTAACATTTACTGGAATGTTGCCTTCATCATACGTACTAAGTGCATCCTGTTATGGGGTTGTAAGTGGTATGCCCTGGACAAAGCATTGGACAGTAGTAAGGTTATGCCCAGGACAAAGCACAAGTGCTAGGTGTCTAGAACCACAGCCGTTGAGGGCACCAAGCCAGAACCTTACAACTTGCACCACCACAACCCGAGGCCACACCAAAGAATTACATCCCACCGAGTGCAACCCAGCCCGAACCTGCTGCAGCAGGAGAGCATCTTACAATCAGGAGGCTGTTGCTCATTGGCCCTTCTCCTGTATTTATTTCCTGACTTTGCCACACCTTCCCTTTTCTGAGCAATCGGTCACCGAGGCCTTTACAACAGGCAGCCCACTTCAGTAAAACTCCATTCCAGCCTGATCTTGAACCCAACTTGCCCCAACCCCGTTTAGTTCAGCCTGCCCATCAGTTATGTCCCTGCCCTGCAGACCCACAGACTGTCTCCTTGTTGGCCTGGATGCTGACTCTGAGCCTTGATCTCCCCCCCCCACCCTCACCCCCTTGGAGCTGCTGCCTGGCTGGCCCCAATCATGAAAAGTTAGGGTTCCAATCCAGCAAAACGTCTCACTCACACACACACACACACACACACACACACACACACACACACACACACACCA
>QEPC01000564.1:356788-410514 GCA_003113815.1 Sphenodon punctatus
GGGGGAGGGAATTAATTTTAATTGATTGCATTGGTTTCAATGGGGACACAGCGCCCCATTGAAACCAATGCAATAAATCCGGTACCGGTATACCGGATTCAATCCGGGAATCCGGTTTTTGTGAAACCGGTAACCGGTAAAATCCGGTGTACCGGTACCGGTACCGGGCCCGCCCCTATCTGTTACCATACCAGTACTGGTGGCAGAATAAACAGGTACCTGGTGGATCACCCCCACAGAAAAGTGGTCCAAGTGCTTGAGGTGCTCATGACATCTCATGGCGGTCAGACATGGTATTCTCAGACCCACAGCCTTTCTGAGAAGGAAAACTATTTGTTCCTACAAGATTTGCAGTCTGGGATTTCCAAGCATCTGATAATCCCTCTATCTGGGCAGGGGTCTGCTAGCCTGTAAAGCAGCAGGCAAATGGAACTAAGGAAGCTGCATTCAGGAGAGGAATTTAGGGGGATCTCCTTATGAGAGATGGAGATAGTGATGTGACCCCAAAGGCTATACAACCAGGCATGTGACCCGTCTCCTTGCTCTTTCAAATGAGTTCATTCACAGCATGAGTTGGTGACCACAGAGGTGGAGCAGAACCTGCGCCCCTTGAGTGCATTCAAGGCCCTAAGGGGAAAAATTAAACTACAGGTTTTCTGCCACAGGGTACTGTGTTTGGATCTTAAGATGCTTGTCAAGCAAATAAAGTTGTGGCCTTGTTTAACCCAAAGATTTGTGCCCTGAGTTTTATTATGTGGTGCCCCTGCAATATCATCGACATTAGTACTCTTAATTTTAAAAGCTTATTTTTTTCCCCTCCCCTCTCCCTGTATGTTTTCCCCCACACACAGTGGTGTAAAGCAGGAATATATCCACTGATGTCAATGGACTCATTTCAGTGTAAGACCATTATGAGCAAGAGCAGAATCAGTCCCTACAAAGTGGAAGTGGTGCATTAGCAGAAGGCAGATAATGCCACCGTAAATGGAAGTATGTATAGTGTGTGATAGCTGCCTCATCAAACCAGCACACAATGTAGAGATAATACGATGCTACAACCATGTACTTGGCCACAACAATATAGTCAGCACTGTAATTACAATAATGACCTCCTAGAGCTATTGTGTCTTTAATTAAGTCTTTATCAGTAGGCATTTGCCACTTATTCCTAACTCACTGTAACTACTGCAGCGTATCATCTACATTTTCACAAAGAATTACTGTATCACATTTCTGTCAAAAAGATGAAAGGGGAATATTTTAGTTCAAGTGCCATTCAAGGAATGAAACCGCGTGAAGAGGCCTATAGATGTCCTTAACGGCACTTCATGCCAAGTAAACTCCTCTGATTTTTCTTTCCTCCCTCAATGCCCTCCTTCTTCCCTCCCGGTGTAAATGAAGAAAGAGTCCATAAAACTAATATCACACCTGATTACATGGGTGATAAAGCTGTGACAACAGATTTTATCCAGCGATACGGTGCGCTGCACCAGAACCACCAGCCCCACAGGAGTCAACTTTCACTTCGGCCATTTACCACTCATCGCAAATTAGCCGGAAGATTGTTCTTATTGCCCATGGACGATACCGGTAATGCTGTCTTTCAACAGGAAACTACTTGCTCCTTCAAATCCTCCCGACATGGTTTTAACCTACAACCAACGGAATGCATTTTTTTAAAAATGTTACTAATTTATTCCCGGAATTGCTCACAAACAATCCACAGTGGGCATGAGCACATAGTCCTGCAAAGGTGAAAAAGCCCTTTCAGACAATGAGGGGTTAGGGGAGGGGGAATCCTCTCTGTTGTCTGAATGGCGCTACTTTTAATATGAACATAAAATCTTTGAGTAGCTCTGTCAGTTCTACTTTACTTTGACAGACTCGCAGGCACCAGAGATGAGAACAATTTTCTGCTTGTTTATTTGAGGGATTCTTATCCTGTCTATGGAAACCTGACTCTCTGCCCAACTTCCACCGCTTTTTGCTGCTTTCTTTGGAATGAGTATTGCTTTTCTTAAAACAATGCACTGAATGAGTCTAGGCGGACTGAAGCTCTAATAAAAACTATTTGTAACACGCAAATATGTCGGGCTTGTTTCTGTTTCTTTACAAGTTATTCCCAATGCCACCGCTTTGGGTGTTACCAGACGAAACGTGTGCAAATCTGATGCATGTTCCGTTCAGTAACATCACCCTGGGTACGTACCTGGTTGAACAGACATTTATGCTATAATGCGTTGGCACAGCTACATGGAGCCAGCTCTATGGAGGTCAGGGCACAGTGTAGAGGCGGGGGTGGAAGTAGGCTAGGTATGGGGTGGGATGCATGAGTGGGGGCGCCAGAGTGGCCCCTCCTGCCACCAGGACCAGCCTTAGAATAAAACGCAGGTCCCCTTGACTCGGCCCTCCCTAGCCCCACACCTTTAGCCCCTCTCTGCAGGGCCCTGATCCCCTACCCTGATAAGGGGGGTGGGGACAAGGGCCCGCAGGACGCAGCCACCCCAGCGGTTGAGTGTCACAGGAAGGGAGAGGGCCCCACAGAAATAGCCCGTCTCAGGACCGCAGGAGCACTGGTCCTGAATCTACCAGGACGAGCTTCCCTGTGGCCCAGGCCATGGCTCTACTGTTGAAAACAGGCCCCGCTGCCCCCCTCCACCGTGGTGCCCCTATGGCTCTGGCCAGGACTTCCAGGATGAAGGAGTCACGGGAGTGGCACTTTGGGGAGGAGGAAGGGATAAGATGCGACGGCTCCAGCTTTCTCTTGTGCAGAGCCCCATTCTGGCCCCCGCCCAGAACCTTTGTGGGGCCCTTTTCCTCCAAGAGGCCTGGGGCAACCAACTCATCCGCCTAGCCTAAGGCCAGGCCTGTGGCTACATGAGAGACACTCCCCACATCATAGCCCTTCGTGCAAAGTGCCCAGTTGGTCCAAACAGCATTCTGGACGATTTGCTTGGCACACGATGCATTCTGGACATGCGTGATTGGTTTGGGGGAAAGGATGGCAGGTGAAGTGACTGCTTTGCACCCAATGTGATGGAAAGGCACCCACTCCACCCATCCCCTCCTGTTTGAGCAAAAACAACCAAAATACTTTCCCCCTTCTACCTTTCCCCTTCCCTTTTCCTCATGTGCAATGCAACCCACTGCAGCCCAATCCCCCTGCTCTCCAGGCAAGACCAACACGTACATCTGCTTGCAACTGCTTACGTGCAACGTTATTGCATTGTCTGTCTCAGCTCTTGTAGTAGCAATGGCTTCAGGAAAAGAGGGGTGTATACAAGGATTATCTGTCGGGTGCCTGGCTGGCGGGTCCTGCAGGCATGCTCAATAGGAATGGGAGTTCAGATGGAATTCCAGATTCTCATCCATTATGGATTCAGATCTTTTTTTAAAAACAAAAAACCTTTTTTACATTTTGTATTACAGATATGTATTTAAAAATAGTAAAAATCATGTGCATATGCAAATGGAGGCCGTACACATGCACAAAATAGCCACCATACCACCCTTAACCAAAATGGTGGAAATCGCATCACTGCTGTTTCAGTTAAGGGGACAGTCATTTTGTGCATGAGCAATGAATATTTTATATTGTAATAATTTTTAATACAGATCCATACTAGGACTCTGTAATCGGCGCAATGTTTTTGGATTAATCCATAACTGCCATTTTTGGACAGTTACGGATTTATCTAAATCAGCAATGCCCATCCGGAACGCTCATGGTCTAACTGATCACCATATTTGGGGTCGGGAAGGAATTTTCCTTCAGGTCAGATTGGCAACTGGCTCTGAGGGGGGCGGGATTTACGGGAGTGTCTTTCCCCTTGTTTGAGACACCTGGATTTTCCTTTTACAAGAGTGTTACCTACTATTTCAGGCATCGGTGCGCTCTAGTCAATTTTGATCTCTACTTGTGGCAAATGTTCATTATAGCCTCTGTTTCTTGTTGGTAGATTTTTCTGTGAGGGGAGTTTGGGTGTGGCCACACATGAACTAATGTGTTGGGGGAGGGGGGTGTGAAGGGCACATAGCCCTGGAAAGAGGGAACTGAATATGGCAGTACAAGAATGGGGCTCCCAAACATGGGTCCCATGAGTAAACTAGAAATAACAACTGTAAAACCTGGCTGTTCGCCCAGGCCTTTGGGGAGCGGGGGGATAGGGTGTTGGCTCTCCCCTACCTTTTGTTTTGTTTTATTTTTAAATTTTGTTCCCTAATCCTGTTTAGGTTTAAATTATTGTGTTTTTAAATGGTTTTATTATGTTTTTATGGAATTGTACGTCGCTCCCGAGATGCCGTAGGCATGGGGGGGCGACTCAGAAATATCTAAAATAAAATGAAATAAAATAAAATAAATAAATAAATACATGTATAGCATAGGGGGTCCAGGTAGCCCTGGTCCCTGAAAGGGATAGTATGTTTAACTGAACAGTGAACATCAAACATTAGCTACAGCAACCTTTTCCAATGGATTGGGTCAAGGTGTGTCCATCAAACGTTTCTGTGTTTGAAGGAGGATCTCACCACCACCATTTTGAACAGGGCTCCAACTTCCCTGGATTCATCACTGTGGACGTCTGCATTCAGATTGTTCTCTTATGGCCACAGATACATCTTCTCCTTCCAGCTAATTTGGGCTAGTACAGAATTCTGAGAACCGGTACATTTGCTCAGTAGTTTTCTTGTCTGGCCAAATACCCCCATCTTCTCCATTTAGTACAATAAATAGAATTGCAAAAGGGGGGTCACGATTTGGGGTAGACCTAGTCTGACATGGCACCAGCAGGCTACACTAGAAGTAATAAGGCAGAGAGCTGTCGTCGCCTACCGTACATGGCCTTTGTGTTTGAAACAACTTTCCAGTAGAAATTCTGAGCATCAAAACACCATTGCCATATTCATTCTCTAAAACACCATACAGCCTTTAATCCTTATTCCCATTTGGTGGGTAATAGTCCAGGGGTACCCAAATGCAATAGTCTCTCAACTTGTGAAGGCTGAAGAATCAGGCCAATGCAAAGTAATCTCAGAGCAAGTCAATAACCTTGCTATAATTATTGATGCGACAGAATATTTTCTCTTACGAGTACTTTGGGGGGAAGGAATATAAAATCTCATATTTATGATTAGCAGCACTTTTAGCACACAAAGGGTGCAATCCAACACCCCAGAATAAACGGCGTCTACGCAAAATGTCTGCATGTGCGCCCCCCACGCAGCAAGCCGCTTAGCACAACAGGGTGCCTCTGCCGATCCCACCTTCCCCCACTCCCCCCCGATCCCACACACCCCGCAGCCCAGGAGTCATGGCTGCTTCACCCCCCGGGCTGCGGGATGTGTGGACTGGGGTGCGTGTCGTATCAGGGGCACCCCGTTTCACCAAGCAACTCGCTGTGCAGGGCCCCCGTGCGCCCCGCGCATGCGGAAATGTGCGCCCACCGCCTGGCCAGCCATTATGCCAGCGGGCCACGTAGGCGGCCTGTTGGATTGCACCCAAAGTGTTTTACAATCCTTATCTAGTTCTTCCTTGCAACACCCCTCTGCTGTATGTCATTATTATACCTTCTCTTGCTTTCTTCTTCTTCTTCTTATCAGCATTTAGATAGCGCCAGCGATGTACCTGGCACTTTACAGAGAACAAGATAGACATGGTCCCTGCCCGAGAGCTCACAATCTAAAGAATCTTTTTCTTTCTACAGCTGGGAAAGGAGGCTAAAAGACAGTGACTTGCCCAAGGCCACCTAGTGAGCTCATGGGCAAGATGTGATCTCAACCCTGGTTTCCCAGATTCAAGGCCAACATCATTCACCTTATCCTACACTGTCTCAGCTAAACTGGGGTTTAGCCAAAACCAATCTTTAGCTACTAGGTATTAGGAGGATGAGACCATCATGTGGGTGGCTGGTAATTAAAGTATCTCATACTTGCCTGACATGGGGCATCATTTCAGACAAATTCAGTACAGGGGTAAACCAAGGTGCTCCCCCCACAGCAAATGAATCTGAGCCTTCCTCTGAGGCACACAAAGTTGGCACAGGAGGCTGGACTAGATGGATGATGGAGCCGATGCAGTATGGCAGTCCCAGTGCGATCACACAAATGAGGTGTGCCATGCGACTACTATCACATTAACACAGGTTCTCTTTAACTCTGCAGCTAATGGAATATTTTACCTTTCAGCTAAAACAATCTAAAGTCCCAGAGAAGTTCTACAGCATTCATTTTAGTGGGGGGGTTTTTGTTTGTTTTTTATAATTCGTATGTGTGTTCAATAACAAATGAATTTCCCCTATCTAAAATGATCTCTGGTACAGCACTGCTGAATAGAAACCCTGCCTCTTAGATGCCATCTTTCTGAGCCGGGAGACAGGACAGAACTAGTTTTTCATATTCCTCTCCTTGGCTTTCATCTGCTTTTTTTTTTTTCCCCTCCTTGTTGATTGGTGTCACCTCACATGCTTAGAATGTCTGCCTGTCTGTTCGGAGTGTGAACACATTCCTCAGAATGCTGATTTGCTCGTTTCACACCAGTGTCAAAATGACTTATTAAATTCGGCACCTTCTGATACTTGGTGACTGCTGTGTTGCTGTCCAAACACTAAATGACAATAAGCATATGCAGCTGCCAAGCCTAGCAAACTCATTTAGTTTTATAAAAATGTCACGGCAACACGCTTTAAAATTGCTGTCCTTTTTATCATCGTTAATTGCTAGCTGTAGACCTTTTTCCGATGCTTAATGCAAGTGTTGGGATGCTGTGCTTTGCAGCCTGATTAAGATTTTTTTTTTTTTTTAAATGTAGGAATGCTTTTCAGCGCCAGCATTATTTCATCAAGAGATGGATTTTGCTCTTAATTAGCTGACATGCCACTAGGGATGCTTCAGAGTCATGGGTGTGAAAGAGCCTCAAGCAGAGATCAATGTCGGGGGAGGGGGGGGGAACGGTGACTTGGGAATAATTGGCAGCTCCGCTGAATGTGGGCTGGTTAGACCGGTGACAATATGCTTTAGTGTAATATCAGAACCTGCTTCTCTTTCCTTTTCTGGCTGCCACATTTCAAACTCAACAAGAGCAAATTTGTCTATAACAATGTATCTGGCACTTGCAAGTCTCCTTCCCTACCACATTTTCTACTCTTGTTGGCAAGTTGTGCAGCTTTCATAATAATCTGCAAAACAAGTTTCCTGGAGAGGAGTTTGCTTCAATACCGCCACCCTTCATCCTGTTAAAAAAGATAGCGATCTGACTGAAGAGAATTCTAACCTAGGATTCGGCCCCTAACTCACCCTTATATCCAGATCAGCGGCTCCTAAATGTATTGTCCCATCTTGACACTTAAATATAATCCCATGACTCTGGACGGCAACAAAGGGTATTTTCAAATGTGACACCCGGCAGCGGTGTCACGTCGGCTCCTACCCACCAGATGTTAACCATGGGCGGGAGCCGAGTACACCCCGTACCGTGGCAGGGCTAAACCCGGGACGTGCACTGGGCTATCTGCCAGCACACATCCTGGGTTTAGCCCTACCACAGTCCGGAGAAGCCTAGCCTGGACCGTGATAGAGCAGGCCATCATGTCTGATGGCCCATTCTACCTAACCCTGCCCAGTGGCTGGAGCAGTTCCGAGCAGGCACGGTGGCCTCATGGGCCGCACTGAGCAGCACGGGGGGCAGAGCCTTGCGAACCCATATCTGCACGGCCCCCACCATCTCCACACCCCCTCCCCATCCCCGGCCACCAGAACATTTGTTCAGCAGCTAAGCAGACTCCTGCCCAGACCCGGGGAGGATTTAAGCATGGTGACTGAAAAGCCGTTGCGTGTGAAAATACCCGAAGACATGCAAAATATATCAACTATCAGGTGGGATCACAACCCCCCTGGAGATGGTACGACTCTTCTCGGGGTCACAACCTTCAGTTTGGGAAACCTTGATCCATGGACTGCGATCTGGCCAATGGTATCTTGCATGACAACTGAACAGCAATAGGAATGTTATCACATTCCGAAAAATGAAGAAACGTCAACAAAATTTCATGAAAAAGTTTTGTGACTTCCATCAAACTTTTATTCCAGAAAAAAACCAGAATTCTTACCCAGTGCTATAGTAAATTCACATACCGTGTTTCACATTTTCGGTTGCAATACAAATGAAGTGCTATATAGGCAAGTGAAATGGAAAATTAATCTAATTTTTCGTTCTCACAAAAATATCAAATTTGGTGTCAGAGATTCCTGAATTCTGAGCACAGAAAGTGTTAGCTTTTCCACCACGGGAGGAAATCCTACATGCTAAAGAGAACGTGTTTTTAATGTACTACTTGCTGCCTCAATATATAGAAAAATAGCATCTAGCCTTATCTTTGCATCTTCTTCCGCTGGGTTTCCCTTTCTACTTCTTGTTAGCTTGTTCCATCATTTGTGTGGAGGAACCTGTGAACGGAGGAAGTGTACTAGGGAAACTTCATGAGGTTTTAACAGCTGGAATCTCCTCACTCTCATCTTAGGGCTGGGAGAGGACACAGCACAAAGATGCAGCAGGGGGGCAAGGCTGCAGGAAAGAGAGATCCAGTTCACCTTACAACAACCCTGTGAAATAATAGTAATTGAGTGCAGCCACACGAGCTGCGAGAGCCTGATTCCCCGCATGGCCCCATGGTGTGAAAGTATGGCAGCCACCGGGAGCGGGGCAGACAGTTGTGAGGAAGCCAGGCAGCCCTGCCACCATCAGAGCCACCGCCACGGCCAGGGCAGACTGAGGCTAGGGTCTCCAGGAGGCAGGCAGGTTTGTTCCCTCTCGAGAAATCTGACCAAGTTTTAGATTTACTTTTTGCAATGAAGGTTTTGGTGGGAGGGCTGTGGCTTGAGTTCAGTGCCTGGTCTGGCAAACTGAACTCACGCGAGGTAGTAAGTCTCCTCCAGAAGAACGCAACTACGCAGACACAACCCTGTCCCCAACCTAGTGCAGGATGCACCAATCAGCAGAAACAGCCAAATATAAGGACTAAATTGGTGACTGACCCACCCAGGCTGCAGGAGATCGTGGAGGCCATCCAGAATGCAAGCAGAACTTCCAATGAGGGTAGGTGTCTAGGCCCCACAATGGACCCCCCTAAGATCCAGGAGACAGGGAAGAGCAATCTGATAACAAGTGGGGCCCCAAAGGTGGGCAGGCGTCAGGACTCTGGAATAAGTCCCCCAAAGAGTGCCAGCCGGCTGACCCCCAAGCTAAGTTCAGCTGGCAGGGAGATCCATGTGCCCAATCACATTTGGCCACAAGATACATTTCATTTTAGCAGAAAGAGAAAATATTTCTTCCTAAGGAATGGGACCCTGGATGTCTCTCGACTTACGGTCTTTCTGCAGGGGAGAATGTTCTCAGAGGCACTGGAGAAGGAGATACAGAATGTGAAGGCGTTGTTGGATAGGGGGCGGTTCCGGAGATGGGAAATTGTGTTTTCCTCTCTACAAGCTCAGGAGAAGTTGTGGGGGAAAAGAGGACGCATGAGATCAACAGGAATCTATGTACAAAGAGTTCTAAACACCCTGGCAAGGGCTTTACTTAATGAGCAGCAGGGGTCAGCAAGGTCCTTGGGTGCAGGAGGCTGCCTGTAGGTGATGTCAGCAAGTCAAGGTGGCAAACAGGATCCCCCGGTTCTGTGGATCCATTTGGCCCCAATGCCCAGGAAATGGAGGGTGCAGGTTTAGATGTAGAAGGGGGAGGTGTTCCACGGACGCTAGAGAACAGTCCTTACACCTTGGACAACCATAGACCCAGGATCCCCCCTATGGGAGGTGGTTGCCCTAGGGAGGAGGTCAAGCACCTGCCATTAGAACAGCTGGGTGGGGAGTTGAGACTCATGTCCTGACAACCACAGCAGCGACTGAGTGGGTGTCAGCCCCAGGGTATCAAGGGGCTGCAAGCACTGTCGCAAGGAGGCGAACGGAGAGTTTTAGCTAAGGTACATCCCAGCGCTGGGCAGAGGACCGCAGTCATGCATGAGTTTGCCAGAACCAAGGAAATAAAATTTCTGTCATGGAATGTTGGCGGATGTAAGCAGAGAGTGAGGGATACGGAATGGGCAGGGTTTCTTGCAGAATACGATGTAATCTTCCTGCAAGAAACCTGGATGGAGCAGGGTGAAGATGTGCCAGTTCAGGGATATAAGAGTTACAGTCCGGGTGCGGTTAGGCGCAGCAAGAAAGGCAGGCCGTCCTGAGGGTTGGCAATTTTGATTTCCGAAGCTCTCAAAGATACTGTGGTTCAGGAATTGGAAAGTGCTGCAGCATACCAATTATTAAACTGGGAGTTTAGCCCGGGATCTCATTTTCTGTTGCTAAATGTATATATCCCGCCCCCTCAATCAAAATTTGCTGACCCGGAGGTCTGGAACAAGTTAGAGGGTCTGATAACCTGGATGCTTGAAGAATTCCCTTGGGCAACCCCGTTGATAGCAGGGGATTGGAACGCGAGGATAGAGGATGAAGCTGATGCGGATCTAGGATCTCATGCTACACTGTCAGACCCTTGCCCAAGAAAGAGTACAAGCAACCTAGTTCTCAACGAGCAAGGGAGATAGATGCTGGAGATTGTGATGCTGTGTGGCTTGGTTATCTTAAATGACCGAGGGGGAGCCCCTTCGGCAGGGGACTATACCTTCATAAATAGCATTGGGAGGAGTGTGGTAGACTTCCTCATTACGGATTACAGTCACCTCGAGAGTTTTACAGGAATTCGGGTACTTATTCGACCAGAGAGCGACCATATGCCACTCACAGTTACAGCCAAGGTACAAAGAGATGGGAGAGAGGTAGATGATACTAACCCTGTACCTCCGGATGGGTTGGTAAGATATCGGAGCAAGTGGAGCAGCCAGGTGACTATGGAAGCTTGGCAGCTGCTACAGAGGAGCGATATGGTCAAGCTAAGAAGCAAAATGCTCGAAGGGGGTCAAGGAAATGTGCAGTCATATATGCAGGGCTTCAGGCAGATCGTGGATAAACTGGGTCTCCAAGTGCTCTCGAAAGAAACAGGGATTAGAGCCAAATACCAGGGGGGTTGGTTTGATGCGGAATGTCAGCTGAAGAACAAGGCGCAGGCACGTGCTCTTTGTCGGTGGCTGAAGTCATACTCAGTGGTCCATAGGCAGGAATACCTAATTGCGCGGAATCAATATAAGACCCTCATTAAGGTCAAGAAGTTCCAGCACGATCAGAGAACCTGGGCCAAACTGAATGTTGCTCCTAAGTTAAATGATACCAAACAATTCTGGCAATGAATAAGGACGGGTCTAAAATCAGATGCAAGACCCAGTACAGTAATTATAGCAGAGGGGGCCTGGTTAGAGCATTTTGAGAAACTGTATACAGGGGGAGATTATACCGGAGAATCAGTGCTGGAAAGGTTTGCCAAAGATATGCCCTGGGAAGAGAGTTTAGAGCAGTTTGTGGAGGTGGTAACTAAAGAGCAAGTGGCAGGCTATATAGGAGCTCTGAAGGGAAATAAGGCACCAGGGCGTGACTGGATAATAGCAAAGATCCTACAATTGCATCCCTCTTGGTGGACTCCTTGGCTCGCCATGTTCTTCACCTGGATAAATCAGACGGGGGAGGTCCCGCAGGAATGGGGAGAGTCCGTAATAGTCCCCCATTTTCAAAAAGGGAGATCAGCGGGATCCTGGGTGCTATAGACCCATCAGTTTGATACCTGTTCTAGGCAAGCTTTATGCAAGAGGACTGCTAGAGCAGCTGGAGTCATGGGCAGCAAAGAGTAAGATCATTCCAGAAGAACAATACGGATTTAGGAAGGGGTGTTCAGTCATGGACAACTGCTATGTCTTGTCGCATTTGATTTTGAAATATACCCGGATACGATCAGGCAGTATGTACCTAGCCTTTATGGATATTCATCAGGCCTTTGATTCGGTGCCCAGAGAGAAGCTTTGGGGGAGGCTATATACCCTGGGCATAAATAGGACTCTCCTGACTGACCTGGATCATTCAGCTTCATGAGCAGAATAAAGCACGGGTGAGGGTGTCTCCTCAAGTAGTGACCAAAAATTCTATCAAGACCGATAAGGAGGTAAGGCAGGGATGCGTACTTGCACCCGCGCTGTTTAGTATCTATCAGAGTGACCTAATAAAGAGCCTGTCGACGGTAGAAGGCCACCCACCTACTCTACAGGGCCGTGCTATCATGGCACTTATGTATGCAGATGATATAGTCCTACTGTCTCAGACGAGGAAGGGGTTGCAATCACAGTTGGAGCAGTTTTCGCGTTACTGTAGTGAGAAAGGGCTAGAAGTGAACCATACGAAATCCCAGGTTATGGTATTGGGCAGGAAAAAGAAAAAGTACATCTGGAAAATAGGCGGTAAGGAACTAACTCAGGTGGACAGTTTTGTATACCTGGGAATGTGTTTTTCCAGCTAACCTAACTGGAAGCAACATGCGAACTACCTTGCCCTAAAAGTAAGGGCAGGTGCCAAAGGGATTCTGGGCTTGGCAAGAAAATATAAGAATACTCCCTTGTCTTATCTTCTCAAGGTCTTTTCAGCAAAAGTCCAAAATACACTCACGTATGGAGCTGAAGTTTTTCAGGAAGAGGCACCAGAAACAAATTTAGAGATAGTACAGAACAAATTTCTGCGAAGTCTGTTAGGAGTTCCCCAGGCAGTTCCTGCTGCAATTGTGAGAGCGGAAACAGGAGTAGTTTCGGTCACAAGCATACTGCGCCTCAAAAATCTCCAGTATTGGGCAAAGGTGTGTGTTAGGCCGGAAACCTGTTTGACTTCTCTATGTTTGCAAGAGGAGCTGACCCAATCTTGCGCACCCACTTATCCATGGATACGGAAGGTTATTGATGCGCTGAACAGAGTAGGGCTTTCTTCCGAGTTTTTGCTGAACAAACCCTTGGGGCAACAGAAATCTATTATAAAGACAGCGGTTGAGGACGTGGCAAAGCAAGAGGATATCTCTAAGATCGGAGAGTGGAAGGTGACACTATACTTCCAACAGTTGAAAATGACACATGGTTTTGAGAAATACTTGGATCTTATTACCAATAGAGATTTGCGTAGGGCCTATACCCTCTTGCGCATACAATTATTCAAATCACAAGTAACTCTGGGACGATACCATCAGAAGCCATATGCGCAGCGGCTATGTCCCTGTGACTTGGTAGAAATAGAGGATAGTTACCATATTCTCCTTAGGTGTAGTTATTACAAAGAATTAAGGGAGGTACGGCTCCCCCCCCCTCTGGAAAGAGGGGGACCAACATCTGCCAGATGAAATAAAACTTAAGAAATTATTGGCAGAACAGGATGCTGAGACAATTCAGGCGGTTGCGATCTTTGCCCGTTTGATAGCCAAGAGGAGGGAATGCATTAAGGTAGACCATGCATAACTAGACGCATTCTGGCTGTCTCTTATACACATCTAGATGTGTATAAGAGACAGGTTGAGCAACAATCCCTTGCTATATGACTACCCCCATTTTTTATTATTTGACTTGTTTTATTATTATTATTATTATTATTGTAACATGAAGTAGTTTTTACAATGTACATTTTATTTTGTTTTATTGTTGTTATAATTTGGCTATATGGCGAAAGCCAGCCTAATAAAATTGAAATTGATTGATTGAACTATGTGAACTCTAGTCTCTAGGGGTGGGACTATCGGTATCAGATTAATTCGATAATACCAATAATGGGCGGTATCATATTAATCTGATAATACCGATACTTACCAGTATCAGAATATCAGATTTTTAACATTGCTGGTTTTACTGGCTTTTTACATCGACACCATTTAGCAATGGCCACAATGTTTAAAAAACCCGTAAAATCGGCAATGTTAAAAATTTGATATTTCAATAGCGGTAAATCCTATATTGAGAGATCCAATACCGATAAATCCAGTATCTGGTAATCCCCCTGGAGTCCCACCCCTAGTCTCCCAAATCCAAGTCCAATATGTTATCCACTCTTCAAAAAATCACTAAGGTAGTCATCTAAAACCCTAACCTTATGAAAAGCAACACAGTTATTGTCCTCAAGAAGCAAGCAAAGCTTCCATTTTTGTGATGTTGGTAACCACCATGCCTTATGAGCCAATTCCCAGTGAGAATTGGCTCATATTCTCATATTCATATTAGTCCTTAAGTGCCCGAGTCATTTTTCAAAATGGAAGCTAAGTTTCTAAGTCACTTAGGGTATTTTCAGTTGTGATGGTACCACAGGTGGCCACACTTTGACTCACGTGGTCACCCGCTGTGCCATCACGCCTGAACCAGCCCACCAGAAGTTTCCCCTGGCTGCGGTGGTTTTTAGCCTGGGCTTTATCTCAGGCCCATTACCAAGCCACAACCCGGGATAAGTGATGCCATGGCCCGGTAAAGCTATCTTTGGACCAGGGCAGAGTGGGCCGTCACATGATGGCCCGCTCTACTTGATGCCAATCCAGGGCAAGGGCTGTTCCAGGCGGGTGCAGCAGCCTCATACGCCATCATGGCCACCTGTCAGCAAGGAGGGTGGGCTGCGCTTAGCAGCATAGGAGGTGGAGCCATGTGGACCCAAGTCCCCCTCCCCAGACCCTGACATGACTGTCCAGCAGCCGGGCCAGATCCTGCCCAGGCTGAGGGCCCTCACCCCAGGCAGGCTCAAAGCATGATGGCGCGATACACGGTCACATTTGAAAATACCCTTAGACACTTTGAAAAAAATGCACCCAGTAAGAATTCTTGTGTAACTAAATATTTGCAGGATGGAGCCCCGCAGAAGCTGAGAGTCATACTGCAGAGAGCAAAACAATGTCAGAGAACATTATGGAAACATCTAACTTCAATCTCTCTTATCAAGAAGGATCGAAGTCTGAAATTTGTTCTCTTTCATAGCACAGATTTTAATTCTGCTTCATTTTAAGAATTAAAATAATTCATTTTATTCCCAGGGTAGCATTGTTTCGGAAAGTAAATCGGGAGCGGGGTGGGGAGGATTTTTCCTAGGGAGCCACTTTCACAATTTAAAAATGTCCAGCGGGCCATGTCTAAAAATACAGAGAAATGTTGACCTCAATCCCCCCAAATTCTCATATTCGTGCTTCATTCACATTATGTCGGTGCCAAAGTAGAGGCGTCCTCTCCCCTGAGATGGCAAGGAAGAACCGTTTGCAGGACTGCAGGGTGTGGACTGCAAAAAGATTATGGGTGTGGTTAAAAAAACCCAGGCATGACATGCTGAGACAAAACGCCTGGTTGGATAGGCGCTCAGGTCGGGGCAAGTGGAGGAAGGAGCTGGTCTGCAGAACCAGCCCTTCCCCCATGAGGGTGCACCTCCCCTCCAGCACTCACTCCAAGGGAGTAGCTGGCCCTAAGGAAGAAATTCAGGAATTAGAGAGAGCCAAATAAAAACCAGTAGTGTTCCAGGTTTAGTCCATAGGTCAGGGCTTTCCATCCCTGGAGCCGTGTCTTTTCTCCCTCCTGCAAGTTCTCCACATCCTAAAATGCTTGTTTTCCTGTCACTAGCTTTTTTTCTAACGGCACTATGGAGCAACATTACACCTACCCAGCTGGAATGGATCCAGGCAACTGCAGACCGTGTGAGTGCACAGGGCCCTGTGTGTTGGGGATTTCGGGGGGAAGAGACAGGAATGAACTTGCAATGACGACCTGGTCATGAGAAGAAATGATGTAAAAACAAGACTCACAGAGCCTCAAAGCGGGGAGCCCAGGCCTGTGGGGGGCCTGCGGAGATTCAAGAGAGAAGCCCCCGACACATGGGGCCCACGGTTAAACTAGAAATAACATTAATTACACTAACGTTTTCCTTTTCCTAATGAGAGAGTCACTGTGTGTGTTGCAGTTCATCAAACATTCCTATATTAGAAGGGAGGCCAACATCATCATTTCGCACAGGGCTGCAACTTCCCTGGATCTGGTGCTGCTACCCAGATGTCCTTGGATCTCTTGCTCCTCACTGAAAACGATATAAAACACCAAAGCCGCACTCACAGTAAACCTTGCCCTCCTGGCTTCAAAGTGTACCAGTTTATGTGGCCCAACTTAAAATGCTTTGTATCTGCTGGAATGTGTTAAAAGGCTCATAAAAATTTTACAAGCAGAAATTATAACAGACTTTTCTCTCTTTGGTCTTTTTTATCCCCCTGCAGGAGACCTCACAGTTTGTATACTCCGCAACTTTTCCCATCCTCTTGCTGCTTTGTAACGTTCATAATAGACAGCAAAGAGAAGGAACAGAGGGCTTTCCAAGTCCTTCATCCTTGGCTAATATCTTTTCCTTCCACGTACTTACCTTGGCACAAACCCAATGCCCGAGAGTACAGCTCAACACTGGGGATTGGTAAGAGGCTGATGCTAATGCAACTTTTTGGTTGGCTGCCAATCTGGGCAGTAACAATGCACACAGAGTCTTCATCGCCCTCATGAAAAATAAGAGCTTTTCTACCCCATCCCCAATGCTGCCGGCTTGCACAATGCTGCAGAGCAGACTGGCCTTTTTCGTTTGAAAATTTCAGCCCTTTTAATTAGGGCTCCATGTTGCCACTCTTGCTCACATTGGGTGCGATCCTGCGGCCCTCGCAAACCGTGCCTGCGTGAGGCACAGTGAAAGGCCACAGGCACCACCAGCACAGAAAGCCGCGCGGGGCAACAACGCGCCCCATGCAAAGTGACCCGCTGAGCCCACACACCCCGCAGCCCGGGGGATGCAGCAGGAGCCATGCCTGCTGCATCCCCCAGGCTGCGGGAGGGGGGGGGCCTTGGGGGTCGCAGCAGTGTGGGTCGCGCCGTTGCCCTGCCCTGCTAGCTGGGCACGTGGGGCGCGTGTGCGCCTGAGCATCTGCCACTCAGATCTCCACAGTGTCTGCCGTCAGCGACAGCAGGAGTGCAGCCACACAAGCTGTGGTGGGCCTGATCCTATCACAGACCCATGGCGGGCAAGTGCAGATGCCACACTGCGGGGCCAGCACGGGGAGGAAGGCAGATGGCCCCCTCCCTCCTTGGGGAAGCCAGGCAGGTGGGCTACTCTCGGAGCTCCGACCACGATGTGGGGCAGCAGAGGCACCGGCCACAGCCCTGCCCCTCCTCCTGACCACTATCCTAACCCCGACCGTGACGTAACCATGTGGGACTGGAGCAAGCCGCCACCGCTCAAAGCCCCGCAGTGGACCTCACCACACGGCTGGGCAGACAGCGACCGGCAGATGAGCTGCCGCGCCTTGGGCAGTTTTACCCCTTTTTCGGTCAGGTTGCTACACGCTGCATCCAAAGCTTTTTTCTGAGGATGCAGCACGAAGCAGCAAACCGCCCACCCCACCCTGGAGTGGGAAGAACATCCAGTGGCTGCCAGCCACACAATGCACTGCATCATGTGGAAAGGCCGCCCATAGTGGGGTAAGGCTGCCCAAGGTACAGCAGGCATCTCGCCTGGCTGCACCCATTGAGTCACACCTCACAATGTGCATTTTTATTTACTTATTGATTTGTAGCCTGCCCTAACCCGGTCCCCCCCTCGCCCCAGCAGGGTATAGCATGTAACACACATAATAAATATAAAGCACCAGAAAACAGATTAAAATTCAAGTACAAAACCTCCCTATCCCCAAATCTATTTGACAAAATGCCTGGCCAAATAAAAAGGTCTTGCATGGCCTCCGGAAAGTGTTCAGGCTAAGACTTTGGAGAACTTCCAAGGGAAGAGAATTCTGGAGATGTGGAGCAGCCACAGAGAGCGCCTCCCTGTAGGCCGTATCTGTATGAACTTGGCAAAACGTTGGAACTAGCAAGAGCCTCTTCTCGGCAGCAGGAGGCGATCTTTCATATATGTTGGGCCCAAGCCATCTAGAGCTTTATAGGTCAGTACCAGCACCTGTGTAGGGCTAGTGAGGCAGCAGTCCTCAAACCCAGTTCATACCCCATGCTCATATACACACTCCCAGTGTGAGGGTGGAGGCCACTAGGAGCCTGGAGGGAGTGGTAGAGAGGTGGAAATGGGTGAGATGGGGTGGTATTTCATTCTCTGTATTGTGGGGGGGGGGGGGCAGGAGGATTGCATTGGGGAATTCTTTGGGTGAGAGGCAAGGGAATGGGAGTGGGTGGGACCATGAAGAGGTGTAGTTAATTGCATTTTAATGGTTAGTTTTTATTGTATTGTGGGAAGGAGCTTTGTGGGCTGGCTGAACTGTTAAACTTATTTGAATTGAGTTGTATTTGTTTTGCTATGCAGTTATAAACCTTTTCTGCAGGGCAGGGTACAAATTGAAAGTAACAACTTAACTCTGGATAGAGACCCGTTGACTACACCTAGACACAGGGTGTCTTTAGACTAAACGTCAACGGGTGTCTGAATGCGTGTTTTGACCTTGATCTGAACACCGGTTTGGCCCTGTGTTCACCCTGCGGCGCTGCTTACACAGCCCGTCTTGGGGCAAACCGCTGTTTTGCTCGCCCCCCCCCGATCTCAGCACGCAACCGCTGCCGCCTCGTTCCCTGTGTTGTACCTGCTAACACGCCACGTGACAGCATTAGACACAACGTTGACCACACAAACTGTCCTTGTGATGCAATGGTGTTCACATCACGTGTTCAACGGGTGTCCACAACTGGTGTTGGGATTGTTATGGGGATTACACACAACAGCCAAAAATGAGCTTAGGGTTTTTGACACCCAATCTTTGTTACGTCTAAAGACGCCCATAGGCAGCATTGATGACTGCCTAGAGTCCCCTGGCAAAAGGGGTTCTGTGGATGCTCTTAAAGGCAGTATTTAAAAAGAAACAACACACACACACACACTTATGCTAAGGTAAGACCGCTCTCACTCTCCCCCCACCCCACCCACACACCCCTATGCTATGGCAAGTGTCCCCCTCTCAGTCGTCCCTCTGCCATGCCGTACCCATCTCACACTCACTTTGGGGGAGGGCAGAGACTCATTCTCCCCTTCACCTGCCTGACACCAGGGAACTAAGGCAGACCCTTTCGCTGAGCCTCAAACACTACCATTGTGGCTCATCTCTGGAGAAGAAAGAAGAAAGGGTGGGTCTTATAACTTGGCCTATTCAAAGTGAGTTTAGTTCCCCTCCATTTCCACCCCTCCCATCCAGCCTTGAATGGGAGAGGAGGAGGAGTAGGCAGAGCTAAGCTCAAATTTCACGTGTGTGTGTCTGTCTGTAATTTGATAAATATAAGGGCTTCTTCTACATTTTTTGCTAACCCCCCCCCCACCCCCACAAAACCTAGAGCTGCCTCTGCCCATTGAAATCAGTCACTGGAGTAAGCTAAGCCGTTTGCAGACTGCAGCCTTATAGCAAGATACTTCTCTCTGTGAATGAGGTTGGCTGAATCAGGGTTCTCATAAGAATTGTGTTTGCACTTTCAGATGGCCAAGCAGTTCTGCTCTCCCACTCTGTAGCATCACAGAGACAGTCTGAATGAGCCAAAAGATACTCCAGCAGTCCCTTCATCTAAAATAAAAGTCATAGTTGGATCTGTCTGGATGAAAAAATAAGCAAATTCGGAAAGTGTGGAATGAGTGGCATATCCTGAGAAACAGAAACTTTGATGTATTTTACTTTATTTTAACTTCAGATTCATTCACAAATACAGAGCCCTAAACTAAAATTATTCATGAGAAGAAAGAAACATACCCCTTGTCACGGAGAAACATAGGGTCACACACGTGTAACACGGACCCACATGTAGACTACAAGTCTGGTAAATATGTAATGCAAAAGGTTCCACATGTATTTAATGTTACAATGGAGAACTGTAAAACCCAGATCAGAGATGTAACACGTGACCAAGCTACAGGAAATGCAAAGAGACAAAAAATGTGTATTTGGGGACTCTGGCCAGACGGACCCCTGCAGAGATGCAAAACAACCTTCATGTTTGCCTGGGTTGCCTACGTGTCACATTTCAGGTCTCCCCAAAGGTGGGAACAGAGACAAAGAAGGAGGAAGACTACTTAAAGAGTTCTCTCCCTGAGCCATCTGATAGTTACATCTCCATACAAAACCCTGCCAGCAGCGAGGCTGGGGAAACCATGAACTGAGAGGCATGATTTTGCTCTCTACTAACTAAGAAGCCAGTGCCCAGTCATTCTACACCTATGACTGAGGAACCAGGACTTATGGACCTTTGTAGGGTAAGATGCTGATTTAGGAACTCAACTAGTATAGATCAGGAATGCGTTATATTTACCTTTGATTTCTAGTAACCACTCTGTATCAACTATCTTGCTTATGTAATCAATAAACTTACTTCTTATCTTTATGAAGAAGTGTCTGTGTCTAACATTGGAACACAAGTGAGCAACAAGAGCCCTCAAGCTCTTGCGAACCCAGAGAGTAAAGAGTCTGTAAACGGAAAGGATCGGACCCTTGAGTGACAAAGGAGTTTCCCTGCAGCAGACTTGAATTAGCCAGAGAAGAAACTAATTCAAGAGGGCTATGCACAAGGGAAACTGAGTCACTAAAACCTGGCAAAGTGAGGGTGCGGACCTCCAACCCGTGACACCCCTGAAAAATCAGGGCTACGTATTCCCCATCTCTTCCTACTTTGACTAAGAGTAGCCATGACCAGTGGGTGCCCCAGATAATGGCCACAGGCTTTGCACATGGTTGAGGGGTTTGGGAGAGGAGCGGGGGAAACTAGCAGTGCACATGCAAACACAAACACAGAACAAGCAAAAGCAAATCAGATCTTAAACTAACTGAACCATATTATGTGAAGTCTTAGCACACCACAAAAGCAGCAGCGAAGAATTCCACTTGTTCCCCAAAACATGCTTCACTGTTACAGCTCTGTTTAAGCCCCATTTTCCCCAGCAGCCTCCTTGACCCTCAGCCCCATTTTCATCAGTGTCTCCCAGAAGCCCCATTCCCCCCCTAGCCCCCCCAGCCCCATTTTCACCAGCAGCCCTATTTCCCCCTTAGCCCCCCCAGGTCCCATTTTCACCAGTGTCTCCCAGAAAAATAACTAACTCACCAATGAGGATGTGTCTTATGCAGGTCCAGCAGCAGCGTGGGGGTAAGAAAGCCACAAACAAGCCAGTCCAAGCAGCAGCCAGGCCAGCCAGCACTCTCGCCAACAAAAATGGCACAGATCACCATCGCGGCGAAAGAGGAGAGCTCTCTTTTAACCCCACTCTATAGGCAGGCAGTCTGGGCCCTCAGCAGCAGCAGCTGTGCACAGGCACACACTGCCTGGGCATTTGAGTCTCCAGTCCAGACAGCGTCTTCCACAGCAGCCCATAGGGCTCTGTGGAACACTGCCCCCACTGGTGGGAAATGCAAAGTGCTTTTCCCCATTCAGGAAGCATGGGCTCTAAGCCCAGCAGCCCAAATCGCTTTTGTCCCTTAAGGGACTCCTTAGAGCAGGAGGCACTGGTCCCCACACCCTCAGCTCCTCCTCCTCCCTGAGGCCTCCAGCTCCTGCACATGTACCCAGGGAGGCACAACAACAACAGCAAAAACTCAGCTGATGCTGAAGGTGGAGGACTCTGAGAAAGTCTGAAGCGGGTTACCGGCTACCCCACCCCACCCCTACCCCCTCAGGTGAGGGATTTTTTTCCTTCCCCTCCCCCTTTCTTTTTAAAAGCATTAAAAGCGTGCGGAGGGAAATCAGGCCAGGAGGGACAGTGCCCTGGTGCCCTGCGCCCCTCAAATTAACTACTTCTTTTCACAGCTACATTGCGAATGGTACCAAAGTGGAATAGTTACTTTGATTTACTTAATTAAATCAAGTAATTACTTCTTCTTACTATTTTGCTGGAGCATGCAAAGGAATCAATTAGAATCCAACCTCCAGTTTCCAAATTTGCTTCACACAAATGAACACAAACAGGTGAGATTCATCGAATGTAGAATTTGCTGTGAATATAGGTTTCAGCTCTACCAAATACTTGATATCATAGTGAGACTCATGAAGGCTTGTTAGAAGAAAGAATGCTACTTTCGATTGGCAAGCGACTGAAATTCCGGTACTGACACCCCTCTCTAGCTACAGGAATGAGAGTGAGAATTTAAAAGAATTTAAAAGCTCTCGTATTCTGGGAATGCTGGGAAATTAAGCAATAAAAAAGCCTGTTCCATGACTCTCTTTCTGCTACAAACTGGTTGGAAATGACAGGAGCATAGGTCACAAAATAGGGCTTGGAAACTGTGGACAGTGCCTCGGTGCAGAAGATTGACTCTATCTGTGAAACACCGACAGACCAAATGCCTAATAAGAAAAGGGCATATTTTTCTCTAAGACAAGATGAGAATGTCTCTGCCTCATCTTGCAGCTGCTCCAGAATCACACAAGTATAACCTTGACATTAGAGTAATGAGGCACAAGAAGACTTGTGATAGTTGATCATATCTGTGCATTATTTCCCCTCAAAATGTGTTAGATTCAATTAATAAATGACGTGCCTGCTAGAGCAGACAGTGGTCATTTCTTGTTTATTAACCCTCAGAGGGAATCCCTGTGAAAGCTGCAGCTATGGGAAGTAATGGGGTTGCATGAACCTGCTCGCTTAGGCACAAAACTGGCAAGTATGAGCCAAATACTAATGTGATCAATCAGCAACGGTGCTTGGAATAGATAGTTAATTCCATAACTGTGATTAATTACCAAAAATCTAGATATCTAATCCATTAAACAATCAGTAACTGCATACCACAACAATTAACCGATTAACTGAAATATCAGTCAATGAATACTGCTTTACTATTACCACATAACCAATTTATCATGTAAAACCGATTTTACCATGTAAAACAGATTTTTCTGCATTCTGTTATTTCTAGTTTACTTCCTGACCAATAGGAAAGCTGCATCCAGCAGATTTGAGCCAGGTATCCAGAAAATGTCAATGCAGTAACACAGAAAACAGAGCATGCAGCAATCCTGTAGATCAGTTAATTGGCTAAATAAACACATACCACTTGGTAGCTGATTGTTATTGGATCTGTTACTGCAAATCTGATGGTTACCAGTTACTATGTCATTAACCGTTTCAGCTCTAGTTTGGGATTATACCATGTAAAACACAGGTTTGGAAGGCAAGGGTTTCCTTGAGCATGGCATTGTCTATTGTGGCTGACATTTAATAGGTTTGATTATGGCCAACTCAAAGAAGGTGCATCATCTGAGCAGCAAAGCTTAGATTTGTGCTTCCCAAATGTTGTGTCTTTTTGTGACTCACATATGATCCCACGACTCCAGACAGCAATAAATACATGCAAAATATACTGAATGTCAGTCGAGATTGAAACTCTGTCAGCAGATGCCATGAGTGGGGTCCTGATCCGCCACTTTAGACCCGCTAGCTTAGAGGTATGACACCTATAGGCCAATGGTTGCCCCAAACGTTTGCCCGTGACCGCATTTTGAGACTTAAATGTAATCCTGTGATCCCAGAAGGCAAAGACATGGAAAATATGTCAACTATCAGTCAGGATCTCTATCCCATCGGGATCCTGAGTCACAGATTTAGAACCTCTGGGCTAAAGGCACTGGAGAGAGGGGCCACTTTCCTAATAGAGATGTGCACCAGGGGCTCATGTCATTCTTGTTTGCATTTTTTTGTTTTCGTTATTTAAATCTGTCGTTTTCATTTTCATAAACATCAAATTGTCATTTTCGTTTTGCTCTTGTTTTCCATTGGTTTCAAAAAGGTACAACCAAAACCAAGGGAGATGTGGGAATAGTACACTAAAACAAACACACACCTGCTCCAGTCACAGAGGAGGCTGAAGCAGCACCACGCGGATCAAAAAGACTTTTAGAACAAGGTTAATTTGTAATTCCTTTGTTTTGAAGTTAGATATTTTTTTAAAAGGGAGATGTGGGAATAGTACGCTCTCTCGTTAAGAGAACAGTACTGGCAACTGAAACATGTAGAGCACATGTGCTTGTTACACAGAACTGGCCGAGACTGGTTGCTAACCAGACAGAACCACTGGCTTCAGGCAGAGAGGCCTGCAGCATTTGATGGAGCATTTATTATAAATATAATAAATTTGATCTACTTATCCAGAAAGTGTACTTCTTGATCAGCACAACTCTTCTCCCACCTTCCCAGCCTTCACGTCCCTCCTAAAAACTTACCTCTTCCATCAGGTTTTCCCTAGCTCCTCACCCCCATAGACTGCTCACCGATGCGCCTCCTACTGCCCTATCATTGAAAATCTCCCTTCTCCCCCTGTAGCTAAGCTAGGCACGTACACCTGTAACTTCTCAGCCTCATGAATGTGTCCCTTGTCTCTCCCTATGCTCCTACCTCCCTTGTCCATCCTGGATGTAAGCCCCTTGATGCAGGAACCTGTCTCTAACTGTTCAAGACTGTGCCAAACTCTAACTCAAGACTGTGCCAAACATATTTCTGGAGTAATAGCAGCGGACAGCACAATCTCCCAGTAGCACCAGTGGCATGGAATGGAACTGAACTGAACCTAAAGAGCTCTTGGCCCTCCAGTTACCAGAGTGGCCAGGATGTTTTTAGAAAGAACTTACGTGGAAATCTTCAGGTAGGAGACTCTTTCCCTCCTTGCTTAAAAAGCAGAGTGTCCGTAGCCTTGCTGCCTACATTACATGTTTTAGAGAGTAATGTGGATCAATAACACCTAGGCCTCTATCCAAGTACCCTGGCTAGGGAAAGAGGAGTTTTACCCCTTCGCACTATTATCCAGCCTGTACAAACCGATGGACTATTTAGCCCTAAATGTATGAGGAATATTGCACTTATTGTTATTATTATTAAGTATTTATGTAGCACCAACTATATATCTGGGACGAAGCAATCATTACATTGTTGTTTGGGGGGTGGGGTTTGCACTAGGAAAATATTTTGGCAGACAATGTAAATTTTTGTATTGTTTTAATAGCTATTGTAATGTTTTCATATCTGTACATTTTTTGTTATATTTTTAGTATTTTGTAAGCCGCCCCAAGTTGCTTGACGCGAGAGGGGCAGGGTAGAAATAACTAAATAAATAAATAAATAAATAAATAAAATAGGAACTCCCTCCCTGCCCATAAGTCCCTGTTCCAAAGGACTTACAAACTGGAAGAGACAAGAAAGGAGAGACAAAGGAGTGAGGAACCTAGGGAGAGACAGAAATGCAGTCACAAAGTTTAGAAGCTGCAGGTACACATGCTTAGCTTGGTTACAGATAATCATGGGGAGACCAGGGGAGGGGAACACATAGGGAGACATTCACAAATTTGAGATGGTGCCGGTGTACGTGTGCAGCTTAGTTACAGGGGAGAAGGGGACCCTGAATGAAAGGGGATAGAGGGAGCATCACTGAGCAGTCTGGGAGAATAAGGAGGTTGGGAAAGCCTGATGGGCTTGGAAAGTTGGACAGGAGGGAGCAAAATGAATGCGTTCAGGAAGGGAATTCCAGGCAAAGGAGCTGGGCTTGAATGGGGTCCTCCACTGCACCTGCCAGCAGCCCCCAGCATAGTGGGCCCCCAGGCTCAGGGGCCCTGATATAGCTGCACCATCTGCATATAATCCTTACACCCTGGTAGGTTCCAGCTCAGATGCTTGGCTCAGGAAAATTGAAATGACAGAGGGTCATTGGGCATCTTTAGAACAAAGATCAGGTGTCAAAACCCCTAAGCACGTGTTTGACCGTTCTGCGTAAGCACCAGAACAATCCCAACACCAGTTCGGCCCCCCGTTGAACACGTGATGTGAACACCGTTGCCTCACAAGGACAATTTGCATGTTTCAGCTGAACACGTGGCCAACATTGTGTCTAATGACATCACGTGGCGTGTTAGCAGGTACAACACAGGGAATGCGGCAGCAACGCTTGTGAGCCGAGATCGGGTGGTGAGCAAAACACCGATTTGCCCCAGGATGGGCCCTGTGTCTAAGCAGCACCACACAGCAGACCACAGGGCCAAATCAGTGCTCAGATCAAGGTCAAAACACACATTCAGACAGCCATTGATGTTATGTCTAAAGACACCCATTGGCTTAAATTGTGCACATGCACAAATGTAAGCAGAGCACAAGTTGTCTGCGCTGAGCCATGCTGCTTTCGATCTCCCGTTCCACTACTGGCTGACAAGATAATTGTTGAGTAATTTTACAAAGTCTTCATTCCGAGTGTGGCGAGATGTAGCAATAGGAGAGTGTAAAAGTATTATCAGATTGAGATGTTGGTCTGCTTTCCCCCAAAATTACCCAGCTGGAGCTGACCTACGTAATACAAAATAAATAACCCACTGAACACAAAGAACGGCTAGAATAATTTTTCAATCTTTGTTTTGATTACTGACACCATGTAATTCCAGGGGTTGGAACAACAGAATAATTGCAGCACAGGAGGGCACAGCCTTGGGACCCAGTTCCCACCTCTGACGTGGTACAAAACAATGTGAAGGTTGCATGTAAGGGATTCAACCACCATAAAGAAATCCTCAGTTGGTACAAAGCCAGCGTAACCTGCTTTACATTATGTGCATGAACCTTTGACATTAGGGTTGTGCTGGTGGCATGCCAAGGGCACGATGAGGCATGGAGTGCTCAACACCGCAAATGCCAAGATCTCTACCTGCAAGTTGTATGATGTAAGGCAGCCCGGGGGCTGCTCTAAGTTGCACCAAGGTTGTCTTGTCTTATGCAACCTACAAGACTTCAGGAATAGAAAGGCAACATGGAAACATCTCACGCTCTTCTCTCATTCAGCTGCGCTACGTGTACATAGGGAGGTCACCACACTCTAGGAGGAACCCAGCAGGAGTAAGGTCACAAAGAGCAGACAAGGCAAAGGAGCTGCCATGCCTGTAACAAGGTGGCTCCTGTAATCTTATTGGAGCCCTGTTCCTGAGCTGCCAGCAGCTATACTATCAGGTAGGGATGGGACTTTCGGTTTTTACTGAAAAAGACCAAAAGTGCCTCTTTCAGTTAAAACCGAGAGATTCGAAAATCGGGCCCTTCTCAGTTCCCAATTTTCAGATCTTCTGTTCCCATTTAAGTTAATGGGAAATCCTCCCATTGGCTTCAATGGGAAGAGCCTGGAAACCTCCTCCAGCCCAACCACCCCACTCCTGGCCTCAGAGGATGGGGGTGAGGCTCCATTACCCCTAACACCCCCACCCACCAGGGCCTGGCTTTAGACCTCACCCCACCCCCAGGGTCCCTGTACGTTACTTACCTTTACAGGTCCAGGTTCGGTGGGTGGGGGTCACAGTTGCCAGCTGGGCATCTGGCTCCGCTAGCAGCGGCCAGACCTCTTCTGCTGCTGTGTCAGGAGTCAGTTCCACTGCCGGGCAACCGGGCCTTCTCTTCCTCGTCTTTCTTCTTCTACAGGTCCCAGCTCTGTAGCTTCTTGAAAATGCTGCCGGACCGGCAGCGGTGCAGCGCACACGTGCAAAATGGCTGCCTAGCTGGCAGCCCAGACAGAAGCCGTGACCCCCCCACCCTCCGGGCCTGGACATGCAAAGGTAAGAGTAATGTACAGGGGCCGTGGGGTGGGGATATTAGGGGTAATGGATCCCCACCCTCTGAGGCCGGGAGTGGGGTGGTGGGGATGCCCGGGGGGGGGGGGTCGGTGGCAGCTCCCTGACTCTCTGATGGTTCTCTTTCCCATGGACTTCAATGGGAAAAATAACCAACATTGATAGATCCACAGGGGCGGCTGGTGGGTTTTGAGGTTGGAGGGGCAGTAAGGCCGGTGGGCTACGGTGGGCGGAGCCAGGGCAACAGTGGGCGGCATAACCCAGCAGCAAGGAGTTCCAAGGGTTATTACATTACTTAATCAAGCAATTGCAGTTAGGTTAGGCAGGTTATAATCACCTCCTCTGCCAGGTTTAAAAGCAGGTAGACAACCTTAAACCTCACTTACAAGCAGTTTTAGCAAAGACACACACACGCACGCACGCACACACGCAGCAGAGGTGAAGAATACTGCTTCAGAAAGAAGGGATTTGCTGCATGTATGTTGGAGGGGACCCCAATCCCTGCTTCAGAAGTCCCTTCTGAAGCAGTATTCTTGCCCTCTGATGCGTGTGTGTGTGTTTGGAGGGGGGGTGGGATTTCAAGGCCCATGAATCACCAGACTCTCAGTTACATCACATTTCCAGCATTGTGAACACACCTAACTTCCTAAGATCGCCAGACTGTCAATTTACATCTCAGGATTTCCAAAGCACCAAATTTCCAGCATTGTGAACACACTTAACTTCCTAAGATCACCAGGCTGTCAATTTACATCTCAGGATTTCAAAAACTCAGTTTTATCAGAAGCATCACATTTGCAGCATTTAATACTCCACATCATGACATCAAGTGAACAAAAACCACATTCCAACTCCCCCCCCCCACCCAGCAATGTGCCCCTCACTTCCCATCCCCAGCAGCCACAACTTAACCCTGGCGGCCAATGCGTGTCCACACAAACTACTTTGCAGCAGCAGGGAGCAGCAATGACACAACGAAGGGACCATTTTAAAAAAAGAGTAGCCACACAACCAGTGGACCCACAAATTTACAAAATGTCATCATGCAAATACAGTAGCAAGCAAAGCAAGCCATTTTAAGGCAGTATTATGTGCACTAGTCCTCCCCAGCCACCCCTCCCCCATTCCCAGCCCAGTCTCTCCCAATTCAATGAAGGGGAGGATCAGGAGTCCTGACCCTCCCCCCCATTGAATTGGGAGAGACTGGGCTGGGAATGGGGGAGGGGTGGCTGGGGAAGTAGGTGCTGGGGGGGGAAGGATCAGGGAAGGTGGGTTCAGGATGCGGGGGGGTCAGGGGAGATGGGTGCAGGATGGGGGGGTCAGGGAAGCTGGGTGCAGGATGGGGGGGAGGTCAGGTACAGGGTGGGGGAGGAAGGGAGGGATCAGTACTCTTACCTGTTCCTGGAGTTCCAGCGGTAGCGGTCCCCAGTTGCAGGGGGGGGGAGTTTAGTGTTGTTGTTTTTAATTGCCCAAGTGTCCCTGCAGAGTCAGGACGCCCGGGCAATTAAAAAATAATAATAAAAAAATTAAAACCAGGAGCGGTAATGGCAGCGGGAAGTGCAGGGAAGCAGCCGCGGGAAGGCGCGCTGTTCAGAGAGCTGTGAGCTCTCCGGACAGTGCGCCTCCAGGCTGCATGTGCGGCTGAAGCAGGAGGAGCGAGCATGTGCACTGCTCCCTGCCTCAGTCCCCCGACCAAGCTCTCTCACCAGGGCTGTCAGCACGACCGCCCTGGTGAGATCTTCCATTGCGCCCATTGGGCGCAATGGAAAGGCTAGCCCCTCCCTCCACAGCACGTCCCATACGTGCTGTGGACGGAGGAGCTCAGCCGCCCAAATTGCGTTTTCCATAGGAAAACGCTGTTTGGGTGGCTGAGCAGCTCAGCCTTTTTGTCCCTTCAGGGACCCACTCCCAGCGGAGTGGGTCCCCGAAGGGAGAAGAACAACAGTGACAGCTACAACAGCCTCCGCAGCAGCTCAGAGGCTGATGTAGCTGTCATAAGCTGTGCGTTGTTTGTTTTTTTGTTTTTGTTTTTTAAAGAACAATTTTGAGCTGCGGCGGTGGCCCCCGAGGTGCTTTGGGGGGCAGTGCCCCAAAAGTCCCTGCGGGGGGAGCCGCCACTGTAGATCCAACACCAAAAGGAGATCCAAGACACAGGGAAACCGAAACTGAAGTATTGTCCAGAGTTCCACCCCTACTGTCAGGCATTAGCCTGTTGGAGAATGCCCAGTGAAGACTAGGAACTCTGCTGGAGTCTAATGCCACTTTCAGATTCCGCCCCCGCCCCCCCCCCGGCGCATATTCTGGCTGCGAGAGGGAATGCGCAGCTAGGATATGCGCTGGGTTCAGCCAGTCTGAAATCCCAGACCAGCAGCACCCCACACATATTCCTGGCTGTGTATTCCCTCCTGCAGTCAAAATATGCACCGGGGGGGGGGGTTGGGGAGTCGGAAAGTGTCCTACGTCCTGCTGTGTGCCCAGTTGGACTCAGGGAGGGTTTATGAGCTCTAAGTGCTGTGACATGCTCAGTAGGTGCTGGTCAGACTGAGCATGCTCAAGGGGTATAAAGGGTCTGATAGCTCAGTCTGGCTAGGGAGGCCATAGGAGTAGGGGCTTTTGCTGTGGACTCCCTGCTTCCGGGAAGTCACCCTGTTTGAAGGGCCTGCTCTAAGCAGGTGGGACTTGAGCAGGCTGGGGCTAAGGTGCAGAACTGAGAGGGCTTTTGGTAGAAGCCCAGGCTTTAGTAAAAGCCTGAGGACCTCTGCACTATATGGAAGCGTAGGCCTTGGCTATAACGGGAGGTTGGAGGTCAAGAATAATGACCCTACAAGGTATCCCTACAAAGTCCACCCCCCACTCTTGGGGGATAGGACAGAGCTAGAGTGAAGGCTGGAAGGGAGTGGCAGCGAGGTTGCTCATTCCCCAAAGCGACACCCCAGCACCCCCCTGTGGCTCTAGGACCCCCGCTGATACAATGTTCCTTTCTAACTCACTATACATGTTACAGGGCACCCTTAGGGCAACACTGCAGCCCTGCAACATGTATAATGGATGGGGGTGGGTGGGTAGGAGGAGCAGGAGAGTGTTTTGTCCGAAAACGCCTGTTTTTGAGGTCACCCCAACCCTTGTGGGGCATTGTGATGTCACCCAGGTTTGCAGAAGGCGGGGCCACGTCAGAAAGGAAGGTAAATGGGCTATTCCCTGTCTGACGTAATTCCACTCTTGTAGAGCTTTATGACATCACAGCATTCCATAGGGGGTGGAGTCACATCAGAAAGGGGATGGGAATTCTGACTAATTCATATTTTATTTATTTATTTATTTGTTTGTTTATTTATTTTATTTCAAAGTGTTTTTATCCCGCACCCTCCTGCTCAGATAGCAGCTCGGGGTGGCTCACAGCAATATTAATACTCGTTCAGATTGTTGTCAGTTATATGAAAGGAGGTTTATTTAGTGTTATATTCATGTTTAAGTGTGGGGCTATGTGGTCTGTATTGACAGATAAACATGGATGTGCCATGAAAACCCTGCTGAAACATCCGTGTGCCTGGGGCCAAATATTGTTGGGAATCTGGAGGCCAAGCCCTCATCCACCTCTAGCTCCGCTTCTTGGCTGACACTAAAAATGCTTCTTTCAGAAGTTTTCTTTTTTTCCCCTGAAGCGTATTGCAGTTTATTTCTGGGACAACCATTCTAAATGTTCAAATATCAGGAATTAAACTTGTGAAGAGGATATCCCTTTTAAAGTCTGGTTGTTTACCAGCTCAGTCTAGCCTTGAAGAGGTACACAGGTAGTTACAGTTATCCCGGAGGGGCAGTCTCCACCTGACACCAAGAGACCAGAGTCTGGTAAAATCTCTAATAAACTCCCATCTTCCTCAAGTTTTCTGTCTTGAGGCTCTTTCTTTAGAACCCACTGATCACCACAAAGGTCCTGCAAAATTGTGAGGTTGGCCTTTAACGTCATGATATTTTAAAAATAACTAATTGGATTTGGTTTTCCATTCTTTGTCTTTTAGGCTTGATCTGCTGAGACACCCTGCAGTTACCTATCAAGCTTTCCTTTGCTACTACAAGAGCTAGACACTTAACTTTTCTTTTTAATTAAAACTGAGGTTTTCATGATTTTATGGCAAATCTCACCATTGTCAGCTTTGAGAAACCCCTTGAAATCAGAAGACTCGTGCTAAAATTCTGAAAGCTGGCATCCCTGTAATTGCACACGTGCAAATACCAGTGTTTCAATTACAGTTTCTGACAGATGCCATTCCCATTACCTAGCATTTTGTTTGTCATTTTGGCCTTTCGAATAACAGCTGTTGGAGAAGATATTAAGATAAAATGTAATGCTGTAATTGAAGGTTTATTGTAAAAATGTGATTATTTGATACACAGGGGTACAATTCTAGTTCAATGGAGGAGGAATTATGAGAACAGCTCCCATTATTACTTCCTCCTTATGCACCCTGTCTAAAAACCGACAACACAGCCAACCAACTTTCCCAGAGGAGCCACTCAGACTGCGTGTGAATCTCAGTCCTGGAGGAAGAACTCTCACTGTCATTTGGCAGCATAGTAGAGATTAAATGAACATTCAGTGTGAATATATTAACTGTCAAAACCGGCTGCTTCACTCAGAATCTGATGGCTCAGATATTTGTCCCGCTCCATTCGGATTTCTACATCAGATATTTCAGTTCCGGATGTCCTGTTTATTTGGTTGTTAAGTTTATTGCACATGAGGAATAGCTCTGAATACACTGAAACAAAGTAAGCAAATGACCAAACCAAACGACGTCCAAATAAACTGAACCAAGCAGGTATGCAGATCTCTGCTTTGGATGTAGATGTTATTCGGATATTTGCATGTCGAATAATATCTGTGAATAATAGCGGTTCAAAAGAGCACAGCTAGCAGGCAGCCTATCGGAGAACAGGGAGAATGCCTTTGGGCCAGGGGTCCTATAGAAAGACAAAGTGGGACAAATGTGATTGTGGTTAATAACAAAGATGGCCCCTCCTCCCTGGTAGATTTCAAGTGGCATGCCCTAATGTAGGCTACATGGAAACCGATACGCCCACTTTGTACCTCATGAGCTGTAAAGGCCTGGAGCATGGGTGGGCTCGGGGATCAGGTCAGGGGTGGGGACGGGGACACAAGACCAGAGTGAAAGATGCAGAGTTCAGGTGTGATCCTGGTTTTGCAGTGTTCCTCCTTTGCTTTCAAAAACACTTAGGATTTGGGGACGCAAACTAAGCTAGAGACCAGCAGAGTGGACCAAACCCCATCGGACACAAGGGGTCTGGTCAGGTTTGGTTTGGGAGTTCTCTCAGCCCAACCCCTTCACCTCACACTCACGCCAGACTCCCTGGACAACAGGCCCCCCATCACAGCACTCCATGGGGGCAGGGCTATGACAAGCAAGGGCACGGGGTACCTTTCCTCCACCCTTTACTTAATACGTCCCCTCCCAACCTGGCCCTGCAAAACATTGTGACATCACCACATTCTGTGAGGGGATGTCAGGAAAGGGGCAAGGGAATGCCTTCTCCCTGACCTTGTCATGATGCATCCTCCTCTCTCCTACCAAACACCACGATGTCACAGCAATTTACAGAGGTGGGGCCATCTCGGTGAAGATCAGGCCTGGACAGCAACACGTCTTGCTGCATTGGAACAGACCTTAAATCTGGACCAACGCAATCAGGCTTGGACTGGGTTGGGCCTGCTTTTTGAGTCTATGCAGGGTTCTAAACTAGGGATGAAATGAGCAGCTAAATTGCTTCTCATGAGAAATTTCACCATATCAGGAACCGGGATCAATTTCCTGCCCGTTTCCCAATACCGATGCTATTTCTCGATACTCGCAATACCACGAGATACCGTCCTGATTTACTGACTTTTCACTTACTGCTACTGCATGGCTGAGGGTACCATTTTACTTACAGGTTTGTTATTTCTGCATTTCTAAGCCAATCATTGTGTAACAAGCCCACCATTTAACCTCCTGGCAGGGCCCCTCAACCTCCACTCCAATGCCTCTAATCAGAATTGTTCTTCTCTGTTGTTCCCTTTGCTTTAAATCAATCTGCATACCAGCCAATGAGCGACAAGTAAGTACAAGGGGAAATGGAGTGCAAGAAATGTGTTGTTGCGTCGGTATCTTTCAGGATTTGAAATGGACAGCAAAGCGGTAAATGGCAAGGCAGTAAGCTGAAAGTTCAGAAAATCAAGAAACAAAAAGTTGTTCAAAACATTGCCAAGTACTGAGAGGTTCTCGATTAAACGGTATCAGGAACTTTGATTTAAATAAGATATCCCATTTTGGCAAAATCTTGTTTCAGCCCTAAACTAAACATGAACAATTATGTAACCAATTGTACATGTGGACCCAGGGGTCTGCTGTGCTCCCAGAACCCAGCTCAGGTAGGGATTCCCTGCTGCCCACCTAACAGCTGTTTGGCAGAAGGAAGTCAACTTCTTCTCCAGCAATTCCATTTTGTGGACAAAGAACTGAGTCACAGAGTGGGATTTGTAGAGCTGAAACACAGTGGATTTGTTGCTCTCAGATATTTTTGTGGATCTACAGATGGTTACAGCCATCCAAACAATATTTGTGACTGAACTGGATGTTTTCATATCCAGTTTATCTATTTCCGCATGTGCACGTGCAATGGAACTAGTAGTGACAAAAAAGTAACCAAAACGAGCAGACGAAATAGTTGAATACATCAAAATAACCAAATGGGTACCTTACAAAACGAGAGTGAATAGCTTCATCAGGCCCCAATTGAAGTGGGTGGATTTGCTGGATGTTGTATTTGCCATGAATATTCATTTCAGGTCTATTGATTTGTTCAAGGCCATCCGATGTAGTCAGGATTTTAACTGGATTCCCAGGTCCAGCTCACTACCCACACTGGCCCTCTCTTATTGCTAGTGCAATATATTCATTTTACCCACTGCACTAGCATCTGTGGTAAGTCAGAGTTTTAACTGAGTACAAGACAGATGAACAAACAAAACATCGAGACAGATGTTAATTTTCTAACAAGCAAATTCATTGATTTTTTTGTTGTATATTAAGAACTATTGGAGTTCTGACCTGTGCCCCTTTTATTGTATCCTCAGCTGGTTTCAAATTGCATGGTTCCCTTGAAGTCAAGTCTTTTTCTGTTAACAATCTCTGGGTTATTTCCAGTCTGAGTTCATCTAACTTCATCTTCCATATATTGGATTTGTTCTGCCTTAATCTGTTAGATCAGAGTGATCTGGAACCACATCTATTTTCCATCTCTCCTTTTCTCTCTAGGTGTTTGCAGATTGTGTTCGCGTTTCTGCTTCAGTTTGTTTTCAGCCAGCTAAACGGACTGAGATCCTTACGTCGCACTTGAAAGTATATTCCCAGCCCTCTAATCATTCACATCTGGGCAGAGGGGAGGCACTGTGGCTGTGTGTCGGAGGAAGGAGGAACAGCCGAAGTGGTAGACACACGCACACCCTATCTTGTCACCTAGGCCCAGTAGATCCTATGTCTAGTACGTCTGCCCTACCCTGATTTATATACTTTTCTCTAGGGAGAAACAAGATCTTGTACAGTTGAGGACCATAAACTCCAACCTCATACTCTATTTGGCAGGAAATAAGCTTGGCTCAGCTGCTTCTTAGTTCTTGAAACCCCTGGATGGAATTCTGTCTCTGGTAAAGTCAGTGGGAGTATTGCAATCGCCTTCATTGAGACTGAACTTCAAATATTCTGCTTATCCACAAACGTTGTTCAATATTTTGCTGCATCGACTTTGAAAGCAATTGTTTTATGACATTTTGGAGCCTTCATATCGCGTCTCCCTTAACACACTGAAATAGATTTGCAAGGGTCCCAAATACGTGAGACTTGCCAAACCCACACAGAAACAATTTTTATGCAGTGTAAAGGACGTCACTAATACCAGCATGTGTGTCTGTAGCAATGACTAGTGAGCAAGCCCTGCTAATGAATTCTGTAATCAGAATAAGGGATTTCTTTGACAAGCTGAACAGAGTAAACCAATTCACAAATCACCTTTACTTAGACCTACGCAAGCTACATATTAATTAGGAGCGAGGAAAATGGCATGAAAAGTAGGGGTTGTCAGATAATTTCTACAACAGCATTTCCCCCAAAGGAAAATGCCATTTCAGTGGAGAAATTTTGTATTGGGTTAGATTGGAAAGAAAAAACAAATCTCCAACTTTCTTAAGGTCCATTAAACATGTTTTAGCCTGGCTCCCTAATCAAAACATTTTTGTTCCTGTGCATCATGGGAGTTGTAGTTCAACCCACATTTTGCCATATGAACTTGAATTGTAGACTGCGGGCACTTTTAGACGTGCCACTGGGCTTGCAGATTTAAATAATGCACCGTTAGAAAAGTTACACAGGTGGCATTTAGATGCGCCACCGCTGTTGAAAACCACAGCTCACGCATTCTTTATTAAAAACCTCAATACCGAGGTTATACCAGTGTGGTTTCAAAAGAACGCGCGAGCTGCGGTTTTCAATGGCGGCAGCGTGTCTAAATGCCACTCACGCAACTTTCCTAACAGCAGATTATTTAAATCCAGGAGCCCGGTAGCATGGCTAAAAATGGGCTAAAGCTCCCAACTGTAGCTAAAATCCCATGGGTCACCATTGTGTTGTTCCTGCTGAGCCATGTCCATTGCTCCCAAGTAGACTACAACTCCCATTATGTTGTACCAAAACAATGGGTGAAAGCAGACGGGACAGTAGCCCATATTAGTCCAGAACTCACCTGCACGTTTGTTCCATCGCTGCCAGAACTTCATTCACGTCCACCCCAGGGCAGGCTGCCAGCTGCTACACGATGAGTCAGGCGGCGGAGGTCAGAGATGTAGCCCAGGCTGAGGCCCAGTCACTCAGGCTAAAGTGGAACTATAGTCTCCCTCCTGTCTGTTTTTTGCCTGCTGAGCCCTGCCCCGTGGCGAGGTCGGAGGATTGAGGTCCCGCTCTCACTATGGCCCCACCAAACAGCTGATCGGGAGCAGGAGCATCCCCAGGAGCATCCCCGATAAGTTATTTGGCAGCAGCTCTTCCCGGAACCCAATCCTGCGGAGCAATGTTGGCCTGAGAGTCCTGTCCCAACAGGAGGAGCTCCTCAGGCCGACCCAGGGTGCGGAGGGACCTGTGATGTCATCCCCCATGTCCAGGTTACAGGGGAAGAGCTGCTCATGTGAACATGGTCCTCCCTGCCAACCTGAGGAGTGGCGGCTGTAGTGGTTTTACCCCAGGGAGGTTGGGTGAGACACCTTGCCGCCACCACATCTGATTTCACCCAGTGTATCTGATGGGAGGACCATCATAGTATCCCAATCCATTGCAGGAATTGTAGCCTGACACCAGTGGAGGTTGGCGTATGTTTAGGCTGGTGGGACCAGTGGGAAGCGGTGCCTTAAATGGATGAATTGCTATAGAATATACAATTTTAAAAAAACAAAAACAAACTACATTGACTGTACAGATCTTAGCCTCAAGGCAAGGGTTTACCCTGGTTTATCAAGTAAACAAAGGTTTACACTGTAGATGCAAAAAGTTTACAAGGGTTTAGAGCTTGTATATAAAATTTCCCTGGTGCTCTTCATGCACTCTCATTAGCAGAGAGAGATCCTCTGGGGATAACTTGCATGTTCAGAATCTGGGTTTGGTATGTATCCAAGGATGCTCCTGCAGTCTGATATGAAGAACAGATGTGTCTTTTTGTACTGAAATCATATTATTCTAAGAGCAAGACATGCGTCTAAGCAGAAAAACATTTGTCCTTCCCTTGGTCAGCTCCTCTATGCAGGTAATGCAATTGTTTCAGAACCTGGTATGAGAAGGATGGATCCCTGCATGAGAGTAGATCAAGGGGGAAAAAAGCTCTTTTCTGCTAAAATGAGTATCTTGCTCTTGCAATCAGACCTTTCCGGTACAAACAGGTAACGTCGTTCCTTGGATCTGACTGCAGGAGAGTCCCTGATGGAGACAAAGAAGTTCAAATGATAACTTTTATTGGACCAACTTCTGTTGCAGAGAATGTGCAAGCTTTGAAGCAAACAAGGCCCTTCATCAGGCATGTAGTGTAGCCAGACAGACATATATAAACTGAGCCAGTGTTGGACAGGCATATAGGAGAAGCCATGGAATGACATGGGTGCGAGTGGATAAGACAAGGTCACTGTGGGGGGTGGGGTTAGATAGGGAGACGAGAGAGAGACCAGACATTTAAAGAGAGTTGTACAAAATATTTATTGATGTAGGAGGCAAAGAAACAATAGGTGCCTTTAGACAGAACGGAGGACGGGTGGTTACAGCATGAATCACATATTTGACTGTTTTGTGTAAACAAGGGAACACTTTTTTGCACCCTGAAAGCCACTTGATAACCCCCCGTTTGCTGCCCGGAACTAGAGTTGCGGGCAGCAGAACCATGTTTTCCATCATTCCGTTTCTCTCGTTACGTCTAAGCTATTGGGTGGTGTGTTCACAGCCATTTCCAGTCTGTCTGTCCCAATTCCTCCCTGTCTGTCCTGAATCCTTCACTCTGCACCACTGGCAAATAGCTCATTCCTTGCTGTGCACGGTCTTTGTGCTCTCCCAAAGCACCGGGAGGGGGCGGTGAGCAGTGAAGAATGAGCTGTTGAGCTGCAGCACAGAGCAGAAGATTTATTGGGACAGACCTGACTGCTCTCCTGCACGGACTACAGCTCCCATAATTCCATGGGGCTGCTTCTGCAAGGAGAGTTTCCAGTGTGAGGGGCAGGCAGGACTACAATTGGCCCCTGGACATGGAAAGGCAGCTGCTGTGTCTAAATACTGAGACATATTAAACACAGGGAAACACACGTGGCTATACAATGGTGTCAACACACATTCAGATACCCCTTTCCGTTGTGTCTAAAAGCACCCAATAGGCAGTGGTAAGAGTGGACAAGGCTAAAGCAAACATATGGGTTGGGGTATAGTAGGAAACAGTTTATCAGGTGAAGGGAATATGCATATGAAAGAAACTGGGTTCACAGCAGTAACACAACGATTGAGCAAACAGCTGCTAGAGTCTGGGTAAAAACAAAGCTGACACTGGCCCGCGTTAGCCTGCTGTGGCCAAGCACTCGCCCGCAAGCGTGGTTCCACACTGCCAGGTGCTGGCCTAGGACTGCCTCAGGGTGGGAAGGCATTTTGCTCGGGCTACATCATAGGGAAGATCTACGAGGTGGAGCCCGGGCCAAGGGATGCCCATGTACTCCAACGTGGGCCAGCATGTCTGTTCAGCCCCACTGGGTGGGTGCTGCCTTGCCATGCTGCCTGTCATGGGGGGGGGCAGTAGGAGTGGGGTGCAGACCGCCCACCCGCCCGATTGTCATGTTCCCCTGCCCTACCCGGCCGCCCCGGTCCCAGGCATGTGTGTGTGTTTCATGTCGCTCGCTGACCTGGGGAGTAGTGGGCCTCTGTTTTCCGCCCCAGGCTGGGGGAGCCACTGCACTGGCCTGCCTGTTTGTTTTAACCTTCTGTCAGTTATTACAGATTTGTATAATGGCTTGAAAAACTTGGGTTTCTGTAGAGTCCATGATGATCAGACACCAATCAAACCCACAGATTGAGCTGGCAAGCTATCATCTCTCTCTGCTAATGAGAAGGCCAGAAGAAACACAGCAACAATAGGTGTTTTTACACACATTTCTCCTGCATGTTTGCTGTTACATCCTGAACTTTCTGTGTCTCTAAATTACTCACCCAAATCTTAAACATCCGGATCNGCGTGTGTGTGTGTGTGTGTGTGTGTGTGTGTGTGCGTGTGTGTGTGTGTAAAACCTTCTCCTGGTAAACTGCTTTGCTCCAGGCAGCTGTGGTCACTTGGTTTCCATGGCAGCCCCTCACATCTACAGCTGCGGCTACTATAGGCTACCTCAGGGCAGTGTTTGTGTGAAGAATGCATCCAGGAACTGCCTCAGGGCAGTGTGTGTGAAATGAATCCGGAACTTACTTGTGGACTTGTAAACCCAGAAGATTGAAACATCTGGAACTTTAACGTGTGTGTAAAAATGCCCAATGACAGTGAAAATTTGTTGACTGAAAAACCACCACTGCTGCAGCTGCTGTCAGCCTTGCCCGCCACCCCATTCCTCACCCCCAACTCCTTATTTTTGAAAGCAGGTTTTCTGTTTCCCTTGATCTGACAAATCAGCTCTTCCCCTCCTACCTTGCTCAGTTACCTGCTGCAAAAAAACAGAGATAGGAAGCAGTCCTACCTCTAAGTCAGTCTCAGGAAGCACCAAAAAGGCAAAAATGTATTGATCAAATGAACAGCCTGAATAGTCCAGTAGAATTTGCTGGCAAGTTACGGCTCTAAAAAGCTCTCTAGTCAGCAACGCAGAGAGAGGAATCACACTCGCAACTTAGCCCCTTCAGCTAAGCTATTCAGAAGGCTACCTAAAGCTCCATTCCTTGAGCCGCCTCTGAAATAATTAGATGCTGGCTTGGTCACAGCCTTTGTATTTCCCTCATTTAAAGAAAATGCCTAGAATATATGCATAACACAAGGATCATGAGGTGTATGAACAATATTTACAAGAGGCATCCCACCTTTACAACTTGTTCCTATAGTACAGCATTCCATTGGTGTTTCAAATATCACTTTAAAAGGCCATAAAACCGTACCAGTCATGTTCCTAGGCATCCTTTCCATTAAATCGGCTATAGAGATGCACGTACACAATTTAGATTCTAGTATCCCATGTCTTATTTATTTATTTTATTTATTTAAAAACCTTGATACCCCACCCCTCCTGTCTCAGGATTAAAAAAAAAATGAAAACTAGCTAAAATACATTAAAAAAACAACAGAGGTTGTTTTTTAAAAAAAAAAAAAAAACAACACAATCCGCTCAACCATCCATCACCCATCTCCCCTGCCAAACTCCTGGTCTTCGCACCAAAACTGACGTCATCTGCGCAATGACAAACATCTTTGATCTGATCTGTGTATAAATCTGGATTTTGTCACATAGTACTTCTAAGCCTAACTAAAAGGTTTCCTTTGCTTGTTGGTCACATTTAAGAACAAAGTGGCTCTTTGTGGCATTTCAATCATCAGTAGGGAAAGTGAGGAATACTTCCCACCTTCCTACAGTGCATGACCAGCTTCCTTCAGAAAAGGAAATAGAAAATAAAAGTAATTCCTAGTTTCTTAATGCTGCCGCATAAAAGACAAGGGTTAAACAATGGTGGTTTGTAGTGTTGACTGAATCAAATTCAGGAGCTGGAATGATTTGACAGCTTTACAAACCCCAAAATAAGAGAGTCTGGTGGTTTCTCTGGCTTCTTAATGGTGCTGCAGGAGGTTTACCTTTCAGTAATTGTGGGCTGTCTGGTCTAAGCAAAGACCAGTCCTACTACAGTATTCAAACCCAATGTAATCAGCACCGGGAAAGATCAGAGTGGGCAAACAGGCATGGCTTACCAGGCTGAAGCTGCCTTAGAGGTAGCCCTCAATAGCTCCACTCCCTAAGCTGTTCATTTCATTTCATTTCATTTATAATTTCTATCCCGTACTGAGCTGTTGATGGTCCATCCATTAAGCTTGAGGAAAACACAGTCTTAGTCTTTTTGGCCACAGTATCTAATAGGAAGGATTTTTCATTAATCAGGTACAACTTGAATCATTTCTTATTGGGGGATGAAGGGCGAGGGACTTTTCCCAGGTACCAAATAAAGAAGAGGTGTAGCCAAGAAAAAAATTGGAACAGAAGAAACTTGTGTGGACATGTCCTATTTGAGCTACTTATGCTGCCACGCGAGATGTCGAGTGCAGGCTACCACGCCTTGGGCAGCCTTAACCACCCTGGGCAGCTTGACCACGCCATGCAGTGCATCTTGTGGCCGGATGCCACCCTGCCGCATGGCAAGGCAAGCAGCTGGCTGCTATGCAATGCACCATTGGGAAAAGGTTGAGGACACTCCACGTAGCAGCCTTTGCCCCCCAAGGTATGGCAACCCATGTGCTGGGGCCCCTTCTGCCTTGCCCCCGCACAGCCAGCTCTACAGCAGGGCTTTGAGCGGTGGGCACTGTTGCACGTCACAGCCAGGGGCAGGATTTTGGTCAGACCAAAAGGAGGGCAGGGCCACGCACCCACTCACGTGACCGGCACTTCGGCCTGTCCTGGCTGCGGCAGGAGCTCCAACATGGGGGGAGGGTGTGTGACCATCTGGCCAGCTCCCCACAGTGTAGTAGCTGCTCTTCCCTGCCACTGGGCCGTGTGGGGATGGGGCTCTCTGCAGCTCGTGTGGCAGTACCCAAAGTGTGCAAACCCCTTCACCTACAAGAGTGTGAACTGCAGCAATCACCTTTTATTCATTATTCATATAAACCAACACAAGTAACATACCTTGCACTGTACAAGCATGATGAGAAACAGGTCTATTCCCAAAGGGGCTTAAAATCTAGGAAAGACATAGGGTGTTAATAAATGAGACAATAGCCCACATTAGCCCACACCAGGTGGATGTCCACCGAACCATTTATTAGGCGCTCACTGGCCACCACCCACCGGACACACAGCTCCCACTCACAGTGGAGATTCAAGAACGTGGAGCCCGTTGTGTGGGTGAATGCAGGCTAAGGTGTCCATGTCCCATCAATTAGGTTACGTGAAGCATTTCCGTGGGTACAGGTTCCGCGTGTGAACCGAACCATGGTGGAAATCTTAGAGCATCCGAGCAGCAAGTGCTTCCTACCCATCTCTCCTCTTGCGCTCTTACTGGCACTGCCAGTGGGGCCTTCCCACAAGCACATGAAATGCATGCAGAGAGCTGCCCATCCTAAACATGTAAATGGGGGCTGAGTTAAGGTTGCCCGGACTGCAGCGGACAAAGTGGTTCAAATGGTATCTTTTATTGGACCAACTTTTGTTGGTGGAAATAAGCAAGCTTTGGGGGTCATACAGGGTCCTACCTACGGCATGTAGCATAAATAGGGTTGTCATACCTCCCCTTTAATCCTGGCAGTTTATGAAAAATACATGGGACAGGGCTGCACCATGTTTTTTTCATAAACTACCAGAATTAAAGGGGTGGTATGACAACCCTAAGCGTAGACAGTAGAAATATATACACTGAGCAATTGTAGCACAGGTCTATACGAGGGGGGCATAGAATAAATGGCAGGAGATAAGATGAGGGGGGGGGAGAGAAAGAGGGAGATGTGCTAGACGTTTAAAAACAGCTGTAAAGTTATATTTTGGTGGAAGCTGAGCAAAGTTAACTAGACCAAAGGTCAAGCAACCAGAATAAATATATCTGTAGTCTATAGCTCATCTGTATTTAATCTGCTATCTGTAAGAAGCAAGCTATGCTTATCTATTAACTATTAACCCTTATCTGGTCTTTTATCTTGTCTTGTCCAAACTAAACTAAACTATTGGTAACTCTATTCTATCCATGTGTAAATGAATAATGAGTAAATAATAAATGTATTTATTTAAAACGTTTTCTACAAATGAATAAATGTATTGGATAAACGTACATATATTGTAAACATGGGTTCATAAACCTGGGTATGCTATAGGCCTAAGCATGCCAGATTGGTCAAATGTAAGCCAACATGCTGTGGACCTATAGGCCTGGCCAACAGATGTAGGGTTGTTGTGGCTTGCCCAGGGCTTGGTTGCCCAGAGTGAAGGGGGGCGGGGGGGGCTGCCTGTGGATAAACCTAGGGAATAAGCCCAGGCAGGCAGCATCTCCCATGTGCAGTGTTCATTTTTAGACATAACAAAGATCAGGTGTCAAAACCCCTAAGCACGTGTTTGGCCGTTGCATGTAAGCACCATAACAATCCCAACACTAATTTGGCTGCCCGTTGAACACGTGATGTGAACACCATTGCGTCACAAGGACAATTTACATGTTTCGGCTGAACACGTGGCTAACCTTGTGTCGAATGACATCACGTGGCATGTCAGCAGGTACAACACAGGGAACGAGGTGGCAGCGCTTGCGTGCTGAGATCGGGGGGCGAGCAAAACACCGATTTGTCCCAAGATGGGCTGTATCTAAGCAGCGCCACATGGTGAACACAGGGCCAAACCGGTATTTATATCAAGGTCAAAACAGAGTCAGACACCCATTGACATTATGTCTAAAGACACCCAGTGTTACCCAGCGGGAAGAGAGGGAAGGGGGAATGAGGAGCTTGTGTTGTGTTATGTTGTGTAGGTGCAGTGTCAGTCAATGTCCCCCTGGCCAGGCCAGTGGATAAACCGAGACAGCATGTACCGTATGAAGCAATAACCATACATAGTAACAAACAATTAATTAAGAATAAAAATAATTAAAGATTGACAAAAATTGAAAAGGAAAAAAATGAAATTAAAACAAAAAACCCAGTAACCTTTAATTAAGAAAGTGGGACTGTAGCAGGGGGTCTTTCCAGGGCCACACGGGGGCACTGTGGTGTCTCTGGGGAATTAGCTCACCCCGCTGCCACGCCTATTCAGCCCAAGCCTCAGCTGAATCCACCTTTTAGGAAGGGTCTACCCTCCTGTAGGACCCAACACAGGCAAAGTCTTGACAGTATCAGGCAATAGTCTTCTATAGTGTCCACAATCCCTGGGACTGCCAGCTCAGTCACCTCCACCCTGCAGACTCAAGTCAGTCTCTCCACTGTGCAGGAGCAACACAACGTCAACCCCCAAAGCCCCAGGCTCTGGCCAAACCTTCCCCAGGCAGAAAGGGCCCTCCTGGGCACAGCCTCTCCTCAGTACCTGGGTCCACTCTGGTTCTCCAACCTTCAGAACCCTGGAGAGCACAGAGCGGAACAGCTTTGTCAGGGAGATGTGGTCCCTTCAACTCCCAGGCAGCAACTGCCTCCTCTTTGCCGTGCCTCTCTCTTATATACAGGAAGAGTGGGTGTGGCCACGCTTCCTTTTCTCAGCCTTAAAGGGCCAGTATCCTGCCCACTCTGTCACAGGGTTTATCAGCCTGTTTCCAGCTCAGGTTAGACCCAGGCTATGGGGCTGACTCTACCACGCCCCTATGCATGTTCAGCCCTCTGGCTGGCCCACACAGCCCCCTTCTTAAAGGGGCAGCAGCCTCACAGGACTGCTCCCTGCTACAGGGACTTCACATACTGACTAAAGTACCCTGAAGTAGGCAGAGAGGGGAGTCCTGTGGCAGGGCATGTTAGTCAATGCCACCCTGCTCAGACGGGCCTTGGTTTCATTACCATACTGTAATGAGAACCAATAATGAAAAATATTAGAAAAAACATTATAAAAAAAACCCCAGTGAATACAAAATATGTTTTCTAAGCCAGTAGGAGGGTGCTGTTCCTTCAACATAATTGCATAAGATGTGGTGAAGAAAAAATACAAAAACATTTTTTTTAAAAAATGTTAAGTTGGTCAGAGAGGGGAGGTGTTAGGCAGGGCATGCCAGTCAATGTCCCCCTGCATGGAGCTACCAGAGGACAGTTCAGCCTGCCATGGAAGGCCAGATGTCCAGACAGAGAAGGGAGGGGGAAGCAGGGTGATGTGTTGATTGGCATGCCCTGCATAGAACATGGTGCCTCAGGGTTGGCAGAGAGGGGAAGGTGGGCAGGGGGATGTTAAGAGGTGCCCCTTGCCTAGGACATGGTTGCCTGAATTGACAGAGAAAGGACATGGGCAGGGGGACCTTGACTGGTGCCCCTGGCTTGGACATGGTTGCCCAATCGGGTGCCCCTTGCCCAGGATATGGTGTCCCAGGGTGGGCACAGAGGGGAGGGTGGGCAGGAGGTTGTTGACTGGCACCCCCTGCCCAGCAACTGGACTGCTGATTTGTAAGATTGGCAAAGCGAAAGGAAACAACACAGAAGAACAATTCTGATTGGCAGCACTGGAATGGAGACTAAGGGGAGCTGGGGGTGGGGGGGGAGGTTAAGGGGTAGGATTTTTGCACAACGACTGGCTCAGAAATGCAGAAACAACAAACCCAGAAGTAAAATGGTCCCCTCGGCAATGCAATAAGTGGTAAATGAACGGTACGTTGTAAACAGTAAGCAGAAAGTCAGTAAACGGGATCCTGATAAGAAAATTATCAGTAAATTGAGAATTGATGTCTTAATCGAGACATTGTTGAGTACCGAGAAGTTCAAGTTTCAACTGAGACAGTATCAAGAACCGGGATTTTGAAGAAAGTTTCCGTTTTGGTGAAATCTCATTTCAGCCCTAATCCAGACCAAAAGCCATTCCATTTTCACATCTAGAAATCAGATTGGTTTTGCTTTACGTTAACATAAAATCTAGCAGGAGTGGGAAACCTCAATCCTGAGAGAGTTAAATGCAACCCAGGGCTAGATTTTATTTGGCCTGTTTCCAGTTCTCAGAACTGTCCCCTGGATCCAGTTCCTGCCCCCCCGCCGCAGGCACTGAAAGAGTGAGCCCAGGGGCGGGGGGCTGAGATGAGGGCATGCACTCAAGGATAGGGGGTGGATCCATGGACTAGACCTTGCTCTTCCTTCCCCCACCCTAAGAATGTTTTTATACGAGCAGGATTTCTCCCACAGTTTAAACCTATGGCGCTGGGAAACCACACACCCCCACCCCCGCGGGGAGGTGGAGGGGCTTTAGACACTCCTCCATGAACCGGAAGTCGTTCAGGCGCCATTAGAAACAGCGGCAGCATGCGACTCCGGGGTGTTCTGATCTACCTCGAAATCAAGGTCTGATCTACACTTCATCTCAGAACATCTGGGAGTCACGCGGTGCCACTGTTTTTAATGGCACCCCAGCAACTTCCAGTTCATGGAGGAGCATCTAAAGCCCCCCCTCACAGGGGTTTCGCAGTCCCACAGGTTTAAACTGTGGGAGAAATCCCGCTCGTATAAGGACGGTCTCAGTGCTCCCTTTAGCCAGAATGTGCCCTTGGAACTTGTACATGTTTTCAAAGTGGTCCTTGGGAGGGAAAAGGTTCCCCACCCCAGTAATACGATGTGGTCCCCATTCTGGTTAGACAAGTTTACGGAACTGAAACTCACAAATCAGAACATTAAATTTGGTGTATGCTGTCAAACCCACCGCAGGAATGCCTGTAATCCCATTCATTAGCTGCCGTGATGGTTCTAGGGGTGTGGGCCGCTCTCAACACACTTTGCTTGCAAAATCGCTCAGAAGAGTATCAAATGGAAGAAAAATAGCTGTGCACCTGGCAAAAGAATAATTTTTATTATTGTTCTTCCTTCCTTCCTGAGCAGTGGGAAGTTTTAGGGAGGCTTTCTAATGGCTTGGTTTCCTTCTGAAGAGAGAAAATTTAAGTCTTGGGTTTGTGAAAATTTGTTTATTTACAAACTAAGGAGTAAATTAGGGCTGAACGAGCTGCAAAAATTTTTAATCACAAGAAATTTCACCATATCGGGAACCAGGATCGATATCGTGACCATCTCCAAGTACCAATGCAATTCTCATTTCTCGTATTTTGAGAAATTTCTTTCCAATTTACCAACTTTCCACGTACCATGTTCCATTCATTTACCGTTTACCACATTGCCGAGGGTACCATTTTACTTCTGGGTTTGTTGTTTCCACATTTCTGAGTCCATCACTGTATGAATAGCCATCGCCTTAACTGCCCCCCCCCCAGTGCCCCTTAACCTCCACTTGAGTCTCTCCAATCAAAATTGTTGTTCTATGTTGTTTGTTCTTTTTGCTTTGACCAATTTGCATCTTTTTGTGATTAACCCTCCTTTATTCCTTAGTTTGTCAATAAACAAATTTCCACAAACCCAAGACTCAAATTTTCTTTCTTCAGAAGGAAACCAAGCCATTGGAAAGCCTCCCTAAAACTTCCCACTGCTCAGGAAAGAAGGAACAATAATAATAATAAATATTTTTTTTGCCAGGTGCACAGCTATTTTTCTGCAATTCAATATTCTTCTGAGGAATTTTGCAAGCAAAGTTTGGTAAGAGCAGCCAACATCCCTAGAATCGTTACAGCAGCTAATGAATGGGATTGCAGGCGTTACAGGTTTGACAGTTATACACCAAAAATAATGTTCTGATTTGCAAGTTTCAGTTCCCTACACTTGCAAATTCGTAAAGGAATCTGGTACACAGTTGCAGATTGGTCAAAGGAAAAAGAACAACTTATAACAACAATTCCAATTGGAGGCACTGGAGTGGAGGTTACGGTGCACTGGGGGGAGGTTAAGGGTTGGGCTATTTGCACAGCAATTAGCTCAAAAATATCGAAGCAACAAACCCGGAAGTAAAACAGTACCCTCAGCAACGTGGTAAACATTAAATTAATGGTACGCAGTAAACAGTAAGCAGAAAGCGGTAAACAGGATCCTTGTAAGCAAATTTAACGGTAAATCAAGAATCAAAATCTCAGTCGAGACACTGCCGTGTACAGAGCAGTTCTCAATTTAACCAAGATGGTATCGAGAAGCGGGATTTTGACGTTTCCCATTTTTGCAAAATCTTCTTTCTGCCCTAGAGTAAAGCTGAAATGAGCATCCCAAAATCAGGGAAACCGATTGGCTGTACCTAACTGAAACAGAAAATGGGGTCAGGGAATAACTGATCTCTTTACACTCCATTGGGTATCCATTTCAGCTATTTGGGGTTGGGTTTCTCCTTTTGGGGGGCGGGGCAGATTTTTCTCAGTTTCTTTATTGCAGCATTTTGGTTTTGTCATTTAGGCAATACTAGCACAGGCTCAATGGCTGAAAATGACACAAAGAAAATACTAAAATGGTAAAACAAAATTAAACAACTGAACTGAAACCCCAAATAACTAGAAAAACCCAAAACTAGATACTCCCAAAACTAAATATATGAATATCCGTTTTGGGCTACCCAAACATGTGAATAATACTACCCATGAATAATAAAACCACTACCCATTCCAGCTCCACAGGTAGGAAACTGTATTGAGTGCAGACAGTGCTCTCCCCAGGACAGAATCAGTGCAACCTCCACAGATGCTTAAACACAGTCTTTTCTCTTTGCAGTTTCTCCACCATCGCCTCCTGCAGCTCCCACCCCAGCAAACTCTGAACTTCTCCCTCAGGCCAAGGCATGCATTCTCTGGGCCCCTGTGTTTTTGTCTGCCCAGGAAACCCTATTTACGGCATGTGGCTGTTCTGTGTCAAGGCTGCACAGCCCTGGTCTCCAGGCTACTTAACATTACAAGGCAAGGCAATTCACACCTTTTGTTTACTGAAACATTATAACCAAGTCATAACATCGTATAGCTTGCTTGCCGTACACCAAGCTCTGAGAAGAAATTTGACATGCCAGATACAAAGACCAAAATCTCATCACTTGCACTCTTTGGGGGAACAGGATAGATGAACGTATCATCCCCATGTAAATACAGTTCTAGAAGTGGTTTCCTTTTGAAACACCATCCACAGTAATATTTGGACAATTCTAGGAACTGTGGATTGAAGACATACAGGATATTGTTGCAGCATTAAAATGATAAAGATATAGAAATCATTTGTAACCTCTCCATCTTTGTCCCTAGACGGTAACAGGGACAGGTTCAAAGATAAAGCCCCATCAAGGAAACACATCCACCCACTGCTAAATACTTAATGCCTCAGAGACCTGTAGGTTTATCAACAGTTCTTTATTTCAAAAGATACTGACAAAACATAAAGATCAAAACATAATTAACTTATAAATATAAGTTAATACAATACATTTATCAAGATCCCAATCAATGTACCATAAAGCATCCAAGCTGCTGGAAACCAGGCCTATTTGCTAGGTCCCCGACTCCACCACACAGGAGGACCCCAGTTGTTAACAACTCTCTCCACTGATCCCAAGAGACTTGTGGCCTAACCAAGTAAGCCCATTAGCCCAGCTCACCAACAGCCTAAGCATCTCCCCTTGCTACTAGGGGATACTCTGCATGGTTCTCGCCCTCTGCTGGATGCCTGGAACTAGCTGGGCTCAGATCCTCAGCCAAATGTAGGCCTTACTACTACAGATACTGCTACTGTCGGTCTCTTCCCTCATTGCTTCTACAGCTCTGCTGTACAGAAGATGATCATCTCTACTTGCAGCAGTCCCAGCAATGCAGTTCTTTTGCAGTAACCAACTCTTTCAACACATGCTTGCTGGCAGGCTCTGTACGGATTTGCCTCATATACAAGATAAAATCTACCCACTTTTGTCTTGGTTACACACAAAGGCACAAGTAACCCTACTCTGACTCCTGCTCTCTCACCACAAAGTTCCACATGTGCTGTTTACATTATGGTAACTATTGGCAACTATTGGAAACCATTTCATAACAAAGCAAGTACTCGGTTAAAGCTACCTCTCATCATCTAAAATGTCAAATATATTTTGAAACAGTTGCTTTATATTAAAGATTTTAAAAATTGGCTCATTTCAATATGCATGAGGCATATGACCATGCAAATATATAACCAATACATATTGGTTATATACCGTGTCCGCCACAGTTTTCCTAACCAGACTGGGTCAAGTCGTCGCCACACCACCATCATGTGTGTTTGTTTATTTATTTTAAAGTTTTCTACCCTGCCTCTCCTGCCACAGGCAGCTGTTTCGACCCTTAGTTGCATGGGAAAGGTGGATTCTGAATGAAGGACAATAGAAGGAGCATCAGTGAGCCTGTGGGGGTGAGGAGCTAGCGAAAGCCTGATGGAAGGTTTTTAGGAGGGATATAAAAGGTCAGGAGGGAATAGGGCATATGTATTCCTGAAGGGAGTTCCAGGAATAGGGCATCAAGCTTACCAGTTTCACTTCATATTTATAAGTAAAGTCTTTCCTGATGTTTTTTATTTCCATGTAGTTTAATAGCTTCTCCATCTAGGGAGTAATACTTTGTTTTAATCTGCACTAAACATTAGGATGCTGGACAAGTGAAGCATTTGATGGTGATGATAATGAGTAGGCTATTAACGGTAATTATAAAAAAGTTAATGAGCTCTTACAAAGGGACAGACACTACTATAGTGAAAAATGTTTGCATAAAGAATATAACTTTCAAGCTATTTATTTTACTTTATAGGGATGCCATAAAACTTTTTAATATGCTTTCAATTAATCCAACAGTTTAGAAAAGGCTCAAGTTTTATTTTTGTTCTTGCTTCGCTACAGTAAGAAAGAGAAGTCTAGTTTCCTAAGGAATGTAGCTGATATATGAATTAATCAGCTGCCTTTACCACCCTGTTCTCTAATGAATGCCCACAGATTCAATGTTTTCAGGGTTGTGGTTTTTTTTCTTAATTAAAGAAACTCGGCAACAGAGTGATTTATTGATAATGAATCTTGCTGTTCCTTTAGTTGTGTGGTCACTTTTGGCCACTGTTTGAATTTACCAACATAAATAAAGTCTTTCAGTGGCTAAACAAAGTTAAACTAGCAATAAATTCAGCCTGCAACGTACACTTGGTTAAACCTTTAGCCAACATAAATACAAGAATGCCTTTTGCTGTGACATGTTCAGTACAATGACATCATGCATTTCCAAACAGAACATCATGGCCCATGCCAAAAACATAACACAATTCCCTCAAATGAATCAAATTGCAACAGTCTAGACTTTGTTGCAATAATTGTTCCGCTTCTGGCATCTCTGCCCTCTGCTCTCAAGTGACCACATTATAAAATAATCTATATGTTGATCTACATTTTGCATTTTCTGCATGATTAAATTTTGGCAGGAGTAATTCCCCTCTTCCTCTCACTCCACAGGAATGTTTTGAAAGTTATTGAAATCTCAGAACCTGCCAACTAAGGGCCAAATCTTGCCCTTCCTCTGCTGAACTAGCTCTGGGGAAGTGAAGGAAAGAGTGAAGCAGGGCCAGTTGCACAAATATCCTGGTTGTACAGAGTGGCCTACTTTAGAGAGGCCTGAAGAGGAAATATGCAACTTTCTGCTCTAGTACAGCCTGTCTCCACAAGGGAAATTTTCTAGCTGGTTTTAAAACAGGTTAAAGACACACAATGTAGACATGGTTTAAGACAGCCAGATTTGTTTTTACTGAACTGGTTTCAAGTCTATTCAATTAGTTAGCAAATTAATTCACCATAGAGAAAGGCCTTGGGCAAAGGGTGGTTCTGTACTGCAGTAATAATATGGTGTTTGCAACACATGGAGATGTTTCCATCTTCCATTGTATATGAAGGAGCATGACATAAGACATCTTGCTGAAACGAGAATCCTTTTGTTTCTCATGAGAATCGAGAATTGTTACCAAGATCTTGGGATGATCTCGGTAACAGTTCAAGATCTTAGCGAGAATCTCGTCTAAATTTACCATGTAGCATTTACCATTTACTGTGATTTACCATGTATCGTATACCCATTTACCATGTACCACTTACTATGTACCGCATGTGCCCCAGTGATGCATAGGTGCAAAATGGCCAACACAGCGGTTTTGTACACGTGCAGCCCTCTTCCAAGATGGCACCAGCAGCATCACCACCATTTGATGCATGTGTATTATGGGGACAAACATGGTACACAGTAAGTGACACACTGTAATTTGGTGTAGGGTAGGGCTGAAACAAGTCCAGGGTCCCACCTTGACAAAATTCTCGCAAGACTCAAGAAGGGGATGGGGGGAATCTTGCACGATCTCGCCCCCTCCCTCAAGGTCTCATGAATCTTGCTGATGGCAAGCCTGCGGGGGAGGGCTGGGCAGGGTACCAGAGGTGAGCAGGGGGCAAAGACTTACCTCCTGGCCACTTGGTGCCCACCCAGACCTCTGCCTGCCTGGGAAGGGAAATTCTGGTCAGAGGCCTTGGAGGGGGAGTGGGGGCCTAAGAGAGGGACCTAGCAGAGGCTTGGGGTGGGGTACTTACCCTTCGGAGGGGGTCCCACAGAGTGTGGCCTCTTCACAGTTGTAGGGTGATTTTGTTTGTTTTTTACACTGAGCATGCTCAGAAATGCCAGGTCAGCCCTTCTGGGCATGCTCAGCCCTTTACAAAGATGGCACCCGCAGCATCAAGATGCTGTGGGTGCCATTTTTGAAAAGGGCAACCCATTCTGAGCATGTCCAGAACTTCTGAGCACTTCCAGAAAATGATGCCCACACCATCTTTGTAAAGGGCAGAGCATGCTCCATTTATTTTTTATTTTAAAACCTACAACCCCAGGAAGAGGCCACGCTCCGTAGGATGCCCTACAGAGGGTAAGTACCCCAAACCCAACCCCCCATTACGGTCCTGGCCCCTCCCATACCCCGGGCCCCCACACAGAGATTCCTTTCCTGGGCAGGCAGGGGGTCCAGGCAAGCACTGGGAGTGGCTAGGAGGTAAATCTTTGTCCCCTGCCACCTCTGGCATGCCCCTTGTCCCCCCTACCTGACTTCCAGACCACACCTAACTTTTTGAATCTCACCATTTCTCAGCAAGAATGGAGGGTTTTCTCATCTCGTTTAGGGAACAAGATGGGGGAAAGTCTCATTCTCACTGAGAACTAGCAAGACTTCACCTGTGAGTTTCAGCCCTCATATACGGTACATGGTTAATCACGGTAAATGGTACACGGCAAATCATGAAAAATTCTCAACCAAGAAAGTATCGAGAACTAGGGGTTTTCTCGATTATTGATTCTCACTAAAAACGAGTCAAGAACCATGATTCTCTGTGAGAACCAAGAGAAAATAGAAATCGCGCTTCAGTGGAGTAACAACAGTACTAAGCAAAGAGGGGCATTCATACTCCTGAAAGACCCATGAGGATAGGATGAAGGACAGGTTGAAGGAACTCATCCCTCCCCCCAGAAATGACCCCTCTCTCCTCCTGGAAGCCCTGGCCCCAATAGGAGTCAGAGGGGCGCTACACCAGAGTAGGCCTCTTGGACGAGGGCAGCTCTTCTTCCCTGGCACATGGCTACCTCTATGGCTCCTGTCAAGGTTTTCAGGAGAAGGAAGGGAGGTAGAGGGAAGGAAGAGAGAAGAGGGGGTGCCCCACACACTGTTACAGCAGCACCTGCGAGCTCCACTTGTAGAGACCCCCTGCCCATCTCAGACACCGCTCCCCCCCCCTGACTTTGTGCGGGGCCCTTTCCCCCATAGAGTCTGGTACCACTGCCCCATCTTCCCTGACCTAAGCCTGGGCCTGCTTGCTCTCCCCCAATGCTCCATCCTTCCTGCGTGTGCACACACATTCACACTGCCTCTCTCTCCTCCTCACTCCCACGCCCTCCTGCCCTTGCCCCC
>QEPC01000564.1:419334-509830 GCA_003113815.1 Sphenodon punctatus
CCTTCTTTGTTTTCCTCACAGCGTCAACATAGGACCACAAATGGGCCCTATGGAGAAGTCGGTCGGAGTCAGAGCGAGTCCGACACCAGCATCGCTCTTGCCGCCTGCCTACCTGTTTCATGCACCGCAGCCCCTCGGTAAACCAAGAGGCCCTGCGGCGATAAGACGGAGGAAGGGGGCGTCTCGGAGCCACTCTGTCAATGGCCTCCTCCAGCAAACGGTTCCAATGCTGGACCAGCTCATCGACAGAGTGGTTGTCCAGGTCCAAGGTTAATTCCCTCAGGACCTCTTCAAACCGCTGGGGTTCCATCAGCCTCTGCAGGCAGACCAATCTAACTGGTCCCATCCCCTTCTGGAGGTGATGCGCCGAAAGGCTGGCCTGAAGGAGATAATGGTCCATCCATAACAAGGGCATAACCCTAACCTCCCCCACAACTGGACCACCTGCCTCAAGGCCAGAACTGAAGATTAGGTCGAGGGTATGCCCGCCCACGTGGGTCAGGCAGTTGACCACTTGGGACAAATCCATGGTTGCCATGGCGGCCATGCATTCTCGCTCCGCTCCTACAAGGCCGGCATTGACATGGACACTGAAGTCCCCCAGGACCAAAGTCCTGGAGGAGTTCAGTGCCACCTCCAAGGCCAACTCTGCTAGAGCAGCAAGGGATGCCGCTCAACAGGAAGGGGTCCAGTATACCAGCAGCACCCCTAACCTGCCCCCAGCCAAATCAACCACCACATGGAGGGCCTCAATACCTACAATCTCCTGGACTGGATATCTCCTAACAGGCCAGTCCTCTCTAAAAATAATCACTACACCACCTCCCCGGTGATGCTGATGACATGCAACTTTCTCTCTCCACTACCACGTTCTCCCCCTCCATCCAGACTCATATTGTTGACTGTCTTGTTGACATCTTTGCCTGGATGTCGCATCGCCAACTCAAGATTAATATGGCCAAGACTGATCTCCTCATCTTTCCCCCCAAACGCTCCCCTCCTACTTCCCTCTCAATTTCCATTGAGGTAGTCACCATCCAGCCGGTCCCTCAGGCCCATAGCCTGGGATTCTTCTTCAACTCCTCCATCTATTTTAAGCCTTAGATCCAGACTGTTGCTAAATCCTGTTGCTTTGCACTGTACAATATTGCTAAAATCCGGTCTTGCCTTATTGTTGCCACTGCAATTTAGGTGGCAACTAAATAAAATATGGTCTGTGGTTTCGGGTTCCAACATATCAAAGGAACATAATAGTTGTGCACAGGGAATTCCAGCAAATCTACCTTCCAGCAGTTTGGTGGGTAAAGCATTAAATCGTGCGGCTAAAAATAGCTTTTTCCTCTATCAAATGCTTGGCCATTGTCCCACTTTCAGGAATCAAAGGCAAATAACCTTTCAAGTGTTGGGCCTCTCTTATTTTTGCTCTCTCATTTTGTTGGTCTATATCTGCCCAGCTTGTCAGAATCTCAACTTTCTGTACCTGTGGATCTTTAAGAATCAAAATCTCTTTGGAAAAACTTAATTTCTTTAAGCCCATTTCAATATTAATCATCCACTGGTTTCTATACGAATCTTCCAGCAAAAATTTGGCTAATCCTTCTTCAGCAATATTCAACTGTAGCCAAAACTTCCAAACCAATTGCCATGCTACATATCCCCAAAATCTCTGCCCAAGTTCCATTAGAAGGGCCGTCACTGGGGTGCCTCGTGGGGCCCTTGTCAAATCTTGAAGGGATTTAAATTGAATGGCATCCAAATTGGCTGATGTTAGGGATACCCACAATTCAGCGCCATAAAGAAATTGGGCTCTAGCTTTGCTGTTCAAAACTTTGAGCGCAGACTTAAGCGCCCATTGACCTGAAATTGTAAACAATTTTTTATTGAAAAGACCGTGCCCTTAGCTGAAATCACAGCTCTATCATAATGGTCTTTCCACTTCCCTGACTGATGGAAATATAGGCCCAGATATTTGAAAATTGTAACCTACTGTATCTCATTATCTCCCACTGTCCAAATATACCATTGATGGCACAGTTACAGTACTTTCCACCAAGAATGGCTTCAAGATACATTGGTACATTATTATATGCAGATGATCTGGTTGTTTTATCACAAACTAGAATTGGACAATGTGGACAATTAAGAACGTTTGCAGAATTTTGCAAAAATCATCATCTGAGGTTAAACTATGAGAAATCTAAAATTGTGGTATTTTCAAAGAATAAGAAAAAGTATATTATATATATATTATATATATGGCTTTCAGTTGAAAGTCACGCCACTCTCCACGTCCTGCAGCTGCTGATGAACTTGACAGCTGCCCTTACTCCAGCTCCTCCATGGTGCACTGACGCTTCTGGGCCTCAACTGGCTGCTGCTACTGCTGCTCCTCTCCCAGGGATCGGGCCCTGCCTCTAGCAGTCGGAGTGGGACCCACCAGCCCTGGACTGCTGGGGATCACATGAATAATGTGGGACACTGGTGGCCCATGATGAACATCCAACCCTGAGGCACCTGCACCTGCTCCTACAGCCGCAGCAGAGACAGCCGCAGCCTCCTGGACTGCAGACCTTCCAGTGCCCTGCATCTGTCTCTTATACACATCTAGATGTGTATAAGAGACAGGTAGAACGCCTAAATCTATCTAATCTTATCTAATCTAAATAAATGAAACTATGGAGGTAAATGTGTGGAAACGGGTGAAATAGGAGCAGGATGGCAATGAATTGGGAGGAACACAAACTGCTGGGAGAGGGAGAGTTCTGAAGACGCCTGCTGACTGGTTCAGTGGCTAGCTCAGAACGAATTGGAAGGGGGTGGTGGAGGGAAATTACTTTTGTTACTTGCTGTACCCACCTTACTACAAGCCCCATTGGCTCTGTGCAGCCTAGCCTATGGCCAATAGCAAACTGCCAACCCAGTGGTCTGAGGAAAAGAGGGATGGTGATTGGGCAGGCTGGCTGCTAGTCCAAGCCTCTCTCCACCCCTGGGGCCAGGAAGTCTGCTCCTCAGCTGCCCCCCATCCCTGCCTGGGCCTGCCAGTCAGGTTTTTCCCGCCCGAACGCACCCGAACTGTTTGGAGGGTTCCGCATTCGGTTTGGGCGTCCAGTTCAGGTGTCCGAACTGACTCAGTTCGGGCCGAACTCCGAACCGCATTCGCGCATCCCTAATTGGTGGGTCTATTGGCCCCACCAAACACATGAGGCTCTGTGTGGTCATATACGCCACACTCTTCTGGATCTGGCCCTGCAAAAAGCAGCAGAGGCTTGTTTGAAATTGTATTGATCCCCACAAAGACACCTCATCGTGTACATAGAGTCATTGTGGATGGTCTTAAGACACCAGGGAATCCCAGTCAAGACAGCTAACCTGACTAAAGCAGCTTATAATGGACTAGTTTCTTGCATCAGGACACAGGGTGGTAGGAGCTGTTTGACAGTGAAACAGACTGCCTAGGGCAGTGGTGGGCTCTTCTCTCCTTTGCTGGAGGTTTTCAAACAGAGGTTGGACGGCCATCTGTCAGGGATGCTGTAGCTGTGGATCTCCTACATTGAGCTGGGGGATGGACTAGATTTCCTCTGTGGTACCTTCCAGCTCTAAGATTCTACGATTCACATATGGGTTTGAAATGATCACACGGATGAATCAGAACACCTTATTTTTTGTCACAAACATAGCGGTGGTTAAGGAAGAAGACAGTGAAACCAGATGGTGTGCAAGAACTTGATGAGTCCTAAACTATATTGGTGACTTAGAGCACATTTACAAGAGTGCCTTCTGTTGCATTTTAAATTTCTTACAGGAAAGAACAATTGTGCCTTATCTCTCATCACAAACAGCCATTGAAGCATCCTTCAGACTGAATAACGTTTGAGAAATCCAGAGAGAATATGGTTGCCGTGTTCGTCCCAAAAAAGGACTAGATGGAGACAGAGTAGTTCAAATGAGATCTTTTATTGGATCAACATCGGTTGGTGAAGATAGGCAAGTGTTGGTGATACAGAAGCATACATCTACCCCATCAATGGAGACTGCACAATGACACTGTTATGACATCTGTTTTGCATATATCTGGGAAGCAGGTGTTTTTGACACACAACTGCAGACTCAGCACCCTTTCCAACAATATCCTAGAAGGATCAATGGAGGAATGCGCAAGTCATCCGAGTAGAAGTGTTCCAGTATACAAGCCAACAATTGGTAGCATTAATGGTATAGTACCACTGCAAGACTTGCAGCGGACTTGGTATTGCCTGCTGGAGAGCAGAAGGAAGGAGCCTAGGGCAAGACAACTTAAACTGATACTTTTACAAAGAGATATTTACATAGATGTTATGAATTTGATATTGGACAGAACACATTGATTAGACTCAATTACTTTATGCTCCATTAAGCACTATTATTGTTATTTATTTATATAGTGATTTCAGTGTTCAAAGTGCTTTACATCTAGGGCTGTGTATTCAGGGTTTTGATAAAATACAAAAGACCTTTTGAGTTTCCATTTTGAAACACGAATACTAGGGCTGTGTATTCAGGTTCCAGGTGAACTCAAAGGTTCCTGGAAAATGCAGTATCCAAAGGCTCAAACTAAGCCCCAAAATGAAGCACATATCCAGCTCAGAGCTGCTTTCCGACTCTTGGCTCAACTGAGTGCTTGGGAAGCCAGTCATGAGCCCTCTCTACCTGCAGGGGCCACTGTTGTCTCAGAACTGCACTCTCCAGCCCTGCAGCCAGGCCCAGCCCGGAGGAGACCAGATAAGCAGGGAGAAATAGTGAAATCCCAAGCTAGCAGCCCCACCCACACAACAAGTGAGACCCCCTCAGTCAGCCACACACGCATGTACCCTCCCCAAGCCAGCAATCCACCCTGAAGCTAGTCCCATGCCCCATTCCTGTTCCCCCCCAAACCAGCAACCCCTTCCCTAAACCAGCAACTTCTTCTAAGCCAGAACCATGCCATGTTCCTACCTCCCCAAGCCAGGGGCACCACAAGCATTTCTGCCACCGTAGGTGGACCCAAGTGGCTGCCCCCCCCCCCCCACCAGACCAGCCACATAGCTTGGCAGTGGCGGCTGCATCAGGGCAGAGGGGAGAGCCACCCCAGTGAACTTGCCTTCCCAGGCGGCCCTGCCCTCACAGCCACTGACATTGCCAAGCTCTGCAGCTGGATCAGGGGAGGGGAGACTGACTCGGGTGGCAAGTTCAAGGGGGAAGCTCTCCCCACCCCTGCCGATCCAGCCACAGAGCTTGGTAGCAGCTGGATCTGGGGTGGAAGATCCACCCTCTTGAACTAGTTTCCCTAGGCAGTTTCCTGTGCTGCCTGTATGGTAGCACAATCCCTGCACCAAGCTAACAACCTCCCCCACCAAGCCAGCCGTATTCCCCAGCTTCTGCCAAACAACTCTGACGTTTTAAGTTGGTAGCAGATTTAGCAGCGGTTTTAACCACATTTTTCTTATAGGCCTGTCAAACTGGCAAAACCTCACTGCACTTCTGCTGCAAAATAACCCATACACAGGACCCCGCATTCATTACGTTTCCACATTGGTGACACTGGGGAAAATGCAGCAAACACAGGGAAAGAGACTAATATATGTGACTACTAAACCCACAAATACAGATACAAATACTTGCCTCTATGTACAGCCCTGTTTACAATGCTCACCTTGTTCTCATTCACAAGAACGCCATAAGGAGGTCATTTCATTTTACGAACAGGGAACTGAGGTTGAGAACGTCACCTGCTCAAGGCCACCCAATGAGTTCATGGCTATGACAGCTTGGAATCCTGGTCTGCCAGGCCCATTTCTAGAGATTTTATCATTATCGCTATCATTTTCATCATTAATTAAACTAAAAGTATTACTACCAGAGGTTACAATTCCTGGTGTTACTATCACTGGGGATACATTGTTATTTCTTGTAATAATTTATATAGCACCTTCAGTGCTCAAAGTGCTTTACGTTCTTTATTTAGTTCAGCATCACCTCAACCCCATGAGGTAGGTCATTATTATTCCCATTTTTCAGACAGGGAACTGAAACCGAGAGACAGTGAGTTGTCCAAGTCTACCCTGTCAGTTCATGACAAAAAGATAACATGTGAGTCTTGGTCTCCCAGGTCCAAGTGCAATACCTTATCCATTAGGGTACACCTATGTGGAAAAAAATAATGTTTTCCCCCTTGTTAATTTGAGAGATCAGCAGAGCACAGGAACAGCATTCAATAAATTTATGATCAATTAGACCACTACTCTCAAAGCAATACATCTACAAGTTCTATTTGTAATTGAATCATCTTCCAACATCATCTTGGAAAAGAAAAAAAAAAACCAAAAACTTTTGTCTACACAAAAAACCTTTTATTTTTTATTTTTGGAGAAGTTAGCAAACGGAGGGTTGAAGAATTACAAACAAACAGATGAAGGGAACTGAAAAATAAAGTCAAGGAGTAAAGGATATAAAAAAAAGTTTTATTTAATCATGTCTGGATGTATTTAATTCTTTGTTTTGACTCCTATTCAGTTCATAGAAACAATTTGTTAACAAATATGCAACTCTACTCTGCTTAGAACATTAGACGCTGCAACATATATACATATACAATGCCTGCTGAGCCTGGTTTAGTACCAATCAAGCTGTGTATTATTTTTACAGGCAAAAGACTGAAGCCCACTTTACACCATTAGGGAGCAGACTAAACAAACCTGACCCTAAGGATGACCCCAGAAGGATCCCAAAAGATTGAAAAGTCATAGCAGGCAGCCGCCACCAGACTTTTACGGCCTGGTAATGGCTTGCAAATGACATGGTGTCTCTGTACAACAGCCAAACTCTGGTGTTGTATATGAGAGTAATTTCCTCAAGAATTCAGAGAAAATGTAATACTTTTCCTTTTATGTATGAAATTCACAACATCTTGTCTATTGACTAGCTGACTCCACATAAAACATTGACAAATGCATCCCTGAAGCGTATTGTCACATTTAGCAGTACTCTCCAAACTCCTATTAATTGGAAGAGGCGTGCACATTAATAGCATGCAGAGTTATTCACCTAGCACAAATCTCTGCCCAGAAAGTTAAGACATCTCATTCACAAATTGCTTTATGGGCTGAAGTAATTCTGCGGGGAAATGGTATCTATGAAAATAGGAGACAAGATTCTTTCTAGTTCAAAAGACCATGATAAAGTCACGATGCACCAACCCCTGATTCTGGAGTAGAACCCCTGATTGGAAGCCTGTAGAGCTCCATAGAAAGTGATTGGTGGATCGCAGTCTTTGTTGTTAAAACATGATGGGCCGGAAAGTCAACTGATGTAGAAAAACATAGGATCAAGTTCTCAGATGGTACATTTGTTAGTTAATTGGACTGGTGTAAATCAGTGTATTTATTGCAGGAGTGTCTAGGAACCACAGTCGTGGACTGACTACTATACAAACAGCGCTGTACGGTGATGGAGTGACTCGGATTTACCCTAGTCAATATTCTGGACAAATATTTGGAGGTGGGATTTTTTTTATATACCATCCTGATAGATAACACCAAAGTACTTGGATGTAGTGCTATAGTGAGGGTGGCTACGGTTCTGTAATTAGATCTTGTCACCCCAACATTTTCTGAAATTTCCGCAAACTCAGAACTGGACCAAATGCAGTGGACGCAACAGTATGTCCTACTTAGGGCTGAAACGGGTATTAGCCTGAAAATCATTTCCTATTAAACAAGCAGTTTGTCGACGGTAGAAAACAAGGGCCAGTGTGTGTTCATCACACTGGACTAGAGAATCTCCAGGAATGCATGAAACTAAGGAGAAGCTGATAACCACATCAGTGTTCCTTTGAGAATTCCTTATGCTTTCTCTCCCAAATTGCTTACAGCAGGATTCAGTTAATCCTGGGAACTGTAGGACAATGCTGGAAGACTGACAACCCTGATGCCTTTTCCAGTATAAGACTAGATCACCCAATAGTACTCCACATAGGAAAGATGCCTTCATTTAGCCAGGCAAGAAACAGAAGCTGATGCAGAACAGAGGGGCTAAGGACAGAGAAACAGCATAGCTGGGTGGATCAATTTCAGGTTCAGAACTCGGGAGACCTGGGTTATAATTCTTGGGGCTTTTTCACAGAGGCACCTCCCCCCGCCCCCCAACTGCACACGTGTGCGGTGGAGGGGCGCCCGTAGGAACGCCATGGCAGGTGCCGGGGAATGGGTCGGCGCCCATAGGAACAGCGCCCACGGTGGGTGGGGGTGCGTGCGTGCTCCTCCCATCTCCCACGCAGAGCAACGGGCTCCAATGCCACGCACAGAGCAACGGGCAACGGGCTCCAATGCCACGCACAGAGCAACGGGCTCCAACGGGCTCCAATGTGCACCCGTGGGAATGGATGTACACCCATTCCCCCCACCCACTGCGGCCCATTTGAAAAAGGTCTTGGTCAGGCACTAGTTGCTGAGTGTCTTTAGGCAAGCCATCTCAACTTACTATGCCTCAGTTTCCCAATTCGTTAAAAGGAAATAGTCATCACTCTTTTGTAAGCTTCCTTGAGATATTGGCCACCGCCATCGTTGCTTGTCCATGGCTTGCTCCAGTCATCTTTCATCTTGATTACTGCAACCGCCTTTTTACTGGCCTTCCCCACTCTCACTTCTCTTCAACAGTCCACAGCAAAGGTCAGCCACCACCCACTGCTCTGATAATGTTCAAACCCCCTCCTCTGCTCCCTTCATTGGCTCCCTCTCCACCTTCGCATCCACCACAAACTCCTTGACTTCACCTTGAAGGCTCTCATGGCCTTGCTCCACCATATCCTTCCATTCTCACTTCCTGCTATATTCCCAGGTGGAAATTTCTTTCACTCCTCCTCTGCCACCACACTCAGAATCTCCTGTTCCCTAAACCATCGTTGCCTCCTCTTTGCATGCTGTCCCTAGGCCGGAAATTCCCTCCCTGAACACTTACACTCTGCTCCCTCCCTTGCAATCCTCAAATTCCTCCTAAGAATCTATGGGTAAAACCAGAAGTGACAGCAGCTCGTTTAGGCCCACTTTGTCCTGTGGGCCACTGTCCTGTTTGGTTCCTGGATGCCAGATGTTGACCCGGGGTATCCCCCGTCGTGTTGGCGGCTATCCCAGGCTCTCACCTCTGCAACTGGCTATGGTAACAGTCCAGGTTAGGGCCCGCCGGACCAGGGCACAGTGGGCCATCCCAGAGCTTACATTTCTGGATCCGGGCCTTCCGTCACTGGCCACCATAACTGCCTGTTATATCGGGGGTTGGGGAAGCACAGCATGGGGTGGGGACGGATGGTTACACATTCCCTGTTCTCCCTGCCCCTGGGTTGCGCTGGCAGAAGCATGTCTGTTTTGTGCTCTGGCGGGCACATGCCCTGTCCACCCAGATTGCCACATCCCGGGCCAGCCCAGAATGCATCAGCCTGGCCATCAGGTGTGGCTTTACCCTGTGTCTTCCATCAGGTGTTCTCTAGCACCTCATCCCCACAGACTGATCACTGATGCTCCCTCTGTTCTCCTGTCATTCTGGGTTCCCTTCTCCCCTGTAACGAAGTGAATCCACCTGCAACTTCTCAGCTTCATAAATATATTCCTGTCTCTACCTGTTTCCATCCCCTTGTCCAGCCTAGATTGTAAGTCCCCTGGGCAGGGGGCCGACTAATAATTGTTCAGTGCCAGGTACATTGCTGGCACTATATAAATGAATTAATTGATTATTAATTATTATTATTATTATTATAGCACCAGCAGTATACCTGGAACTGTACTATCAGTAGTTATAGACCGGTCCCTACCCCGAGTTGCTTACAATCTAAGACAGACAAGGGCGGGGGAGACAAGGATACATTAATGGGGGTGAGAAGTTGCAGGTGCACATGCTTAACTTAGTTACGGGGGAGGGACTCTGAGTGGGCGGGAGGGAGGGAGAGGCTACATGCTTGAAGAACAGGCTGGATGGTGACACCTTCAACGGAAATTGAGAGGGAATTAAGTAGGAGAGGAATGTATAATAATCAATCATTAATAATACATTTATTATTGGATGGCTTTTTTGTTACCAGCCCATAACACCAGAGGTCTGAGATTTATCGTCTACATCACAGTGTACTGATGCCAGCCAGCTACTACGGTCTCGGTGCTTACTCAATGCCTGGCTGCTGTTACGGACTGGATGAGGATGAGCTGACTGAAGTGAAATACAGAAAAGACTGACGTGGTAATGGTTGTCTGGTCCTGTGACTTGAGACACCTGGGACTGAGGAGTCCAACCCCTCTGGTTACTCAGGTTCACAGCCTTGGAGTGCTTCTAGCGCCCTCATTGCACCTAGAACATCCGAGTGCCACCGCTAGCCAAGAACCACCACCAGGCATCCGCGCTTTTCACCAGCTCCATCTGATGAGGAGACTGCGGCCCTTTCTTTCCAATTTGGATCTGGCTAGTAGCCACCATCATCCATGCTTTCATAACTGCAAGGGTAGATGAGTTCAATGTGCTCTATGTGGAGCTGTCCTGGATGACTGTTTGAAAGCTGCAGCTGCTACAGGACACAACGACACAACTCCTTTCAGGGATGGGTCACTGCGAGCACATTACACCTGCGTTTCAAGGTCTGCACAGACTACCGATAGCTTTCTGGACACAAATCAAGGTGCTGGTTTTGACCTTTAAAGCCCTAAACAGCCTGGGCCTCCCCTATCTGAGTCTGTGTTCTCACCTGCGGTGGCGGTTGCAGCAGCGGGAGGGGTGAGGGAAGATGCAGCAACGCCGAGGACTCGGCCGACGGGAAAAGAGTCGGTGCAAGCGGGGATCTGCCGTGGCTTCTCTCGCGCATATCAGGGCAGGATTTTGCACCCTGACATGCACGAGAGAAGCCACGGCAGATCCCCGTTTGCACCGGCTCTTTTCCCGTCGGCCGGCTCCTCCGAGCTGCCACGTCTTCCCTGGCCCCTGCCGCTGCCGCCGCCGCAGGTGGGAATGCAGTCTGAAAGACCATCTTTCCTACAATGCTCCACCACGATTCCTGGCCAGCCAGGAGCACTCTCTTGTGGGTACCAGCCAATCTTACTCATACAACAAGGACCCACAGAGAGGCACTCAGTTGCTGTCGCAGTGTCATGGAACTCCCTTCCCCCGGAGGTTTGTTTGAGTCTGAGCCTATTCTGGAGGTGTTGTAATACATTTCTTTTGGGGAAAGCATTTGGCAGGTGGGACTGGGGGTTGGGTGGGGGTTTTTTAATGGATTTTTGTGTCTTAATATTGTATTCCACCCTGAGCCTTAAGGGAAAGGTGGAGTGGAAATTTAAATTAAATAAATAAATAAATAGTACGGTTGTCTTTTGCTCTGAGGCACCAGACGGTCAGATTCATGTGGAGTCAACACATAAACACTGAACTTCCTAAATCACTCTTGACTAGCTAGAAACATTGGGATAAAACATTGGGCTAGAACCAGTATAACTCTACTAAAAACCACCGCTGAATTTACATCACGGATTTACACCTCTGTAAACAATGGAAGAATGCTTTTTTACACCAGCTGATTACTCTAAGAACCTTGTTATCCGTGTCTAAGGAATGACATTTCAAAGATGCTCACAAATGGAACCAAGTGGTGTTAATTTAATACATCCTGTCATTAGAATGCTTGCGGGGAGAAGGGCTAAAGCTTAAAGGAGAGGTGGAGAATCTTTTCCTTTCCATGGGCCATTTTGAAAATTAGTACAAACTCAAAGGGCCGCATAGACGTTAGGGTGGGAGTGCTTAAAGCAGAGGTGGGGAACCTTTTCTGTCCAGGGGGCCACATTGCATATTAGTACGAGGGCCGAGGGCCACAGAGAGATTGGGGACAGGGGTGCTTAACAGGTTTATTCAAGAAAAGGAGAACCCAGATCATGGGTCTGTCCCCTACCCTTGTGTGCATGCCCTCCACTCTGTTCCATTATCCTGAGCTCAGTTTTTCAGTGCTTGGGGGGTAGAGAATGGATCCAGGGTCCGGATCCTAACAGTGGAAAGGGGCCAAATAAAAACTAGCCCAGTGCCAGATTTAGCCCCCAGAAGATTCCCACCCCTGGTTTACAGTATACCTCTTCCGATACTGACATTTGGGGCCCAGGTATCTGAAAGACCGCCTCTTCCCTTATGTTCCACCATGGCCTTGGAGGTTGTCCAAGGGTGCCCTCTTGCAAGTACGAACTCCCCGTAAAGCTCTCACAAGGGCATGCAAAGAGGCATTCTCAATAGCAGCTCCACACTTATGGAACTCTTCCCGCCTTGGAGATCCGCCCTAGCCTGCCAACCTTTCAGAAGATGTGCAAGACCTTTTTGCTTGGCCAGGCATTTGGCAGGCTAAGATAGGGTCAGGTGGAATGGGGTAGAAGGGTTAAGGAAACGGTTGGTGGGTATTTTTATCTTAGCTGGGGTGAGCGCCCTCACCCCAGGCAGGATCCGGCCTGAACGCCAAACAGATGTGTCAGTGGCCCAGGCCGGGGATGGGGGGCAGGAGAAGGCAGGGCGGTGCGTGAATGTGGGTCTGCAGGCCCTGCCCCCGCATTGCTGAGCACGGCCCACGCACCTCCCTGAAAGCCTATGAGGCCATCGCGCATGCCCAGAACAGCCCCAGACCCAAACTGGAGTCAGGTAGAGCAGGATGTCACACCTGAATGCCCACTGTACCCCAATTCGAAGATGGTTTCCTCAGGATGCAGCTGCGCTTAGCCCAGGCTGTGACTCGGCGATGGACCTAAGTCACAGCCCTGGCTAAGAACTGCCACCGCTGGGGAAAACCCTGTTCCGGCCTGGGGAAACATCTGGTGGACCAGACCAGACCAGAGGTGACAGCACCGCAGGATCAAAGTATGGCCACCCGCAGTACCGTCAGGTGTGAAAATACCCAGTGTGGGGGGTTTAGGGTTTATTTTAATTGCTTTAATATATATATATATAAAAATAAATTAAAATTTTACGGACATAAACCAAATATATCGCAATACACCAAAACATGACATAAAATACCACACATATGGATTCTAACAAACATAGAATCCAGTCGTTCGCTTTAAAGCCACATATATTCATATGTTTTCTTTGACTTCATAGTTACATTATCTCCACTTTATAACTCTGTACCTATGACGGGTACCGGAATCACATATCAAGAACTAATCTCGGGGCCCCAACTTATTTTCTCTTACACAATTGCTTGCAAAGTTTCTGAACCACACATACATCATTTGTCAATGCAGTCAGAACATTCACAGATTCGCTTTGGAGCATCCACAATGATTTTTCAAAATAATCAGAACTGGGAACCAGTGCTGTAGCTGGAAACAAGTAAGTATCCATAACTATCTGGTAAAAAGGGCAGACCCACAAAAAATGAATTGTATCTTCCACCGCTCCCATCGGACAAAAACATAGCCTTTGGGAGGAACTGATTCTAGCTTACCTTCCTTCCTGTACTTTAGTGTCTAACTGACCCAAATGCAATTTAGTCACAGCCTCTCTGAGAAAATCAGGTAATGACAGACAAACAACACGGTTGTGTATTGTCAAAACAAATATGCTTATAAAACAAGACGTGGCCCTCGCTAAATCTCCCTGCGCCGAAATATCCAGGAAGCGGTCTACCGCTATCCATCTTTCATGCACCAAAAGTAGGGGGTAAATAGTGGCAATATTTACCATGCCTGTTTCTACTCCACCCGGGGTGTGCTCCTCTGAACTGCCAGGAGTTTCTGCAGAAAGCTTGCCTGGACCTTCTCTCTAATCTCTAAAGTTCTGCTCCATAGAGTAGCATGGCATCCATCTTAACTTTGCCCACCTTGAGAGGCTCCACACAAGGGCGCTTTGCTGTTTTATTATAGAATTCCAAAAATTCCACTCATTGCCTAGGATGCCCTCAGACCGGCTTTCTGAGCATGATCCACGCAGGATAAGGAAGTAGAAAAAGGCCTAAGTATGAAAAGCTTTTAACCGTCTAATTGCTTGTTATCTAATATACCAATGGTAACTTTACCTGGTCCTAATAACCATGACCTTTGACTTTTGTACATTGATTTCTAAAGCATTCTCTGTGCAATATTCTAAAAGAGTATTAAGCATTAGGGATGGGCAAACGCAGTTCGGATGTTCCAGGTTCGGGCCAAACTCGGGGTGTTTGGTCCGTTTGCGAACACCCCGAATCCAAACTGACCCCTGACCGAACCGAGTTTGGGTTCTGAACTCAGTTCGGGGGGGGAGCCAGTTTTCCATCCCCCCTCCAGGCTGCACAGGTGGAAAGGGCGCCAAGGAGCACCTCCTCCCCGTCCCCCCACCCTTTACAAAAAATGTAAAGTTTTTTTTAAACCCCCTTCACCCCCACCCCGGATCGCCCACGGCCCTACCTGGTGGTGCTGGAGCTCCAGCCCCGGGTCTGGTGGCGGGTGGGTCTGGCAGCAGCAGCACTCCGGAGCGCTTCAGGCCAGAGTCAAACCAGAAGGCCTAGTAGCAGCCTGAAGCACTCCTGAGCGCCACCCCCAAAGGACCCATGGCCGCTGCCGCAGCCACCACCAGATCTGGGGCTGGAACCCTGACACCCCCAGGTGCGGAGTTTAAAAAAAATAGATCAACACTAGCACCTTGAATCGGGCTCGGTACGCTATAGGCAGCCAGTGCAGAGTGCGGAGCACAGGTTTTATGTGCTCCCGCCTTCCCGTCCCCATAAGGAGACGGGCCGCCGCATTCTGCACTAGCTGCAGCCTCCAAACCAGAAACAAGGGAAACCCCATGTAGAGCGCATTGCAGTAGTCTAGTCTTGAGGTGATAAAGGCGTGAATGAGGGTGGCTAGGCCGGGCCTGGAAACATATGGACACAGCCTCCGTACCAGATACAGCTGGCGGAAGGCAGCCTTAGACACTATCGCTACCTGCTGATCCAGCCGGAGCCCCGAGTCCAACACCACCCCCAGACTCCGAACCTGCTTGGCTACAGGAGGGCGGACCCACCCCTATCAGGGAAGCCTGTGCTCTGTACTCTGCACTGGCTGCCTATAGCGTGCCGAGCCCGATTCAAGGTGCTAGTGTTGATCTATAAAGCCCTACACGGTCTGGGCCCCTCATACCTTGGGGACAACCTCACCCTCCATGCCTCAGAGCGATCCCTGTGGTCCACCGGGGGTGCCTTTTTGGAGGTTGTAAAGCAGGGGGCCACGATGGAGAGGGCGTTCTCGGTGGCCAGGCCAAGTCTCTGGAATTCCCTCCCGGAGGAAGCCCATCTGGCCCCAGGTCTGTTGGCGTTTCGGTGAGCCTGTAAGACCTGGCTGTTCGCCCAGGCCTTCGGAGGGGAGGGGGGTGGGGAGGGATTGTATTTTTAAAACATTGTTTTAATAAATTTTATTGTGTGTTTTTATGCTGTAAGCCACCCCAAGATGCCGTAGGCATGAGGGGGCAGCTAACAAATATAAATAAATAAATAAATAAATAGTATCGTCAGCATATTGGTGACATCGCACCCTGAACCCTCTCACCATCTCCCCCAGGGGTGGCGTATATACATTAATTAATAGCGGAGACAAGATCGAACCCTGCGGAACGCCACAGGTCAAGGCCCTGATGTTTCAGCCTCCAGCACCACCCGCTGGCTTCTCCCCGAGAGGAATGAGCGGAACCACCCTAGGACAGTCCCGTCCAGACCCCCCAGGTCTCGCAGCCGTCTCAGCAGCAGCCCATGGTCCACGGTGTGAAATGCGGCCGAGAGATCTAGCAGGATGGCATTCTTTGGCAAACTTGTCTCTAAAATAGCTCTCCCAAGTAAGGGCACCAATGTCAGCATCCACTGCAATATTCCGTGATTTTGAGTAGCTGGAAATATGTTTGTATATGTTTTAGATGCTCTATGTTTATGTATTTTACAGATTTCTGTATGTCTTCGAGGAAAGGGCAGGAGAAAAATTGAAATAAATAAATAAAATAAATAAATTTAAAGTTAATCAGAGTTGTGTGTGAATGTGGAGGGAAGAACAATTTGAAAATCATTTGTTTATTTTTTTTACAACATTAAACCTATTTAGTCTTATTCAAGAGCCTAAAATTTACCTCAGCAGGCCCTCCTCAGATCCAACATATCATTAACTAATGGCACCTGCCTTTACTTCAAATCTACGCCATTCCCAAACTGAAGGCATTTTTGTTTTCTCTTTCTTTCTTTCACAGTTCCATCCCCTTCTGGGGATTTTAAGTTATGCATATTGGAGGGAAATAGGACCACAGGGCAGGGCCTCTACAAGCTTCTAATTGAAAACCTTGTCAGAGGCAGAAGGAAGTGGCAAGAAACTTGTCAGGGGCTCAGTCTTTTCATGCCGTGCTCGGTTCTTGGGACTTATGAATGGCAGCGCTGCAGTATTTCACTGGGGTTTACAAATCAGGCCAGGGCTGTCTCTGCAATTATAGCACGACATGTTCTTCCTCACAGACTGAAAGAGCTGACTCTTGAGATACCTACGGCCCCCTCTTGCGTTCCTCGCTGAGGTGAAATTTCCACTGGCACGGGACTGCTCTTCCAGTCCCTAAACATACAACAAACTCAGAATTGTCTAGCATAAATAGGATGGCCCATAAAACTCTTTCAAGAAACTGGACTGATTTTATAGCCAGAGATCACTCCTCGTTTTTAAAAAATACTCTGTCCTACTCAAGAGCTAAGGATGATACTGAGAACACGAACCAGGAGAACGAAATGAATGTGAAGTGAAAGAGCTGGCAGTGTTGCTTGGGCTGAACATTCGAGTGGGATTCAGGAGACCTGGATTCTTGTGCTACCTCTGTCTGTCATGGGCTTGCTGAGTGACCTTGAATGAGTCTCCACACCTCTCTGTGCCTTGGTTATCCAATCTAAAAAAAGGAGGGGGGGAGAGCGGGTTGATGGTAGTAACCTCCTTTAAAAGTGCCCTGAGCTTTATAGATTATTGTACATCACTATGGCCCTTTTTACACAGACGCCCCCCCCCCCCATGTGCGTGACTGCATGGGTGGGGGGGCATCTGTCTGACCACCGTGGATACGGGGGAGGGGGTGCATGTGCTGCACCTATTTTATTTTATCCCGCCCCTCCTGCCCACAGGGCAGCCTGGGATGGCTAACAACAACTATAAAAACAATAAAATATTTTAAACAATTAAAAATTCCATATTAAGCAGGGGGAAGGGGGGAAAAAAACACTCCCTTCCCCTGCCAACCCCACCCACCCAACCCCTACCCCTCACCAAAGGCCTGGCCGAACATAATCGTCGAAACGACAGGAGAGTGGGAGCCAGCCAAGCCTCCTCCAGGAGCGAGTTCCACAGCACGGGGGCAGCCACCGAAAAAGATCTCACATCGGTGGCCACCCGCCTNGTGAAGGGCTTTAAAGGTTAAAACCAGCACCTTGAACCTAGCCCGGTGCTTTATAGGCAGCCAGTGCAGAGCCCGGAGCACGGGTGTCATGTGCTCCCTGCAACCCGCCCCCATAAGGAGACGGGCCACAGCATTCTGCACCAGCTGCAGCCTCCAGACCAGCTTCTCGGGCAGCCCCACGTAGAGCGCGTTGCAGTAATCCAGCCTCGAGGTGATGAAGGTATGGATGACAGCAGCGAGGTCAGAGTCTCAGAAATACGGGCGAAGCCACCGGACAAGATGTAACTGCCGAAATGCACGCCCCGCCACAGCCACAACCTGAGTTTCCAAGGTGAGCCGTGAATCGAGGAGCACACCCAGACTCCGCACTTGAGAGACCATGGGAGGGCGAAACACCACCAACACCCCGAGGAGATTCAACCACCCCAGGCCCCCCAGCATCACCTCCGTCTTCTCAGGATTCAATTGTAGATGGCTCGACCTCATCCAAGCCTCGACAGCTGACAGGCACTGGGAAAATAAGGAGACTGCGTGATCTGGGTCGGTAAGAAAAGAGAGGTAGAGCTGAGTGTCACCAGCATACTGATGACACTGCATGCCCTGAAACCTCCTCACAATCTCCCCTAACGGCTGCATATAGATGTTAAACAAGAGGGGGGACAGAATGGCACCCTGCGGGACTCCACATGTGAGGTCCCGGGGGGAAAACATACACTCCTCCAAGTCCACCCAGTGAGTTCTCCCGGCCAGGAACAAACGAAACCAGTCCAAGACTGTCCCGCTAATCCCGGCACAGTCCCGCAGGCGAGTCACCAACACCTCATGGTGACTGTGTTGAATGCAGCCGAAAGGTCTAGCAGGACCAATTAGGTCTGATGACCCTGGTCCCATGCCAGACGGAGATCGTCAACCAAGGCCACCAATGCAGTCTCCATACCATATCAGGCCAAAACCCAGACCGAAAGGGGTCAAGGAAACCGGTGCAGTCCAGATGTTCCTGGAGCTGCCGTGCCACAGCCCACTCAATAACCTTACCTAAAAAGGGGAGGTTAGAGACTGGCCGATAACTGGCAGGAGCATCAGCGTCAAGAGATGGTTTCTTGAGCAGGGGTCTAACCACAGCTTCCTTCAGGCAGTCAGGCACCCTGCCCTCCTGAAGGGAGGCACTAACCACCCCAGCCAGCAACGGCCGTAACATCTCCTGGCTGGCTTTCACCAACCAGAATGGGCATGGGTCTTGTTCACAAGTGGTGGCACAAACAGATCCCATCAAGGACTCCACAGTGGCAGACACCATCTGAAACCAATCCCAAAAAACAGGACAGGACGGGGCATCCATAGCCCCAAGATGATCCTCTGCAATAACCATGGTACCGAAATCGTGGCGGATGTGAGCGATCTTATCTACAAAGTACTCGATAAACTGGTCACTGGATTGCTCCAGGTGCAGGTGGAGGCAGGCAGGACTGACCAAGTCTTTCAGCACCTGGAAAAGCTCCACTGGACGTGACTTTGCAGATGCAATAAGGGCAGCAAAGAACTGCTGCTTTGCTGCCTGCACCGCCACAGCATAGGCCTTTAAACTTCTCTTATGCTGCGATCAATCATACTGGTCGCGAGTCCGGCGCCACCGTCACTCTAAACGCCTGCTCTCCTACTTCAAACACCGCAGGCCCTCAGTAAACCAAGGAGACCTGCAGGAGACCCGGGAGGGCAGCAGAAGTCTGGGAGCCACTCTGTCTATGGTCTCGGCCAACAAGGTGTTCCAGAAGGCTACAAGATCATACACCGAGCAGGTGTCAAGGTCCAGGGGAAACTCCCCCAAAGCATTCTGGAACTGATCTGGGTCCATAAGTCTCCGGGGGCAGACCAATCTAATAGGTCCTGCACCCCACTGGGGGCTGACATGCTCCAGGATGCACACCTTAAGGAGGTAATGGTCAGACCATGACAAAGGCTCCACCCCCATAACTCCTACTAACTGACCCCCCCGCCTCAAGGCCGGTGCAGAAAACCAAACGCAGTGTATGTCCCTCCTCATATGTCCCACCTACCTCCACCGATCCCCCACGCACGGAGGCATTGAAGACAACAGGGGTCCCTCCATGGGTGGAGCATGTGCCCACCCATCCCCCCATGCACCTGCACCCCTTTTAAAAGGGTCTATGACAACAACCCTCAAACAATTTACAACAGAGTAATCCCATTGACTTCATTGGTATCTATGGGTAATTTCAGACGTTACGAGACCACGGTCAACCACAGTGAATCCCCTGTGGTGGCCGTGAGTCCCGTAACGTCTGTTTGCTCACCGCCAGATGTTCACCACAGTGAATCACTGGCAGGGATCAAAATAACCACGGTTCTGGACCTCCGGCCACCCGGAGGTCCAGACTCGGGGTTAGATTGGCCACAATCCAGGATGGACCAAATGTAACATCTGTTACGTTTGGCCCATCCCGGATCGTGGTCCTGACCATGGGACGGGATCGGGCACAGCGGCCGGATTGGCCACTGCGCCCACCCATCTCCCGGAGGGCGGGCAGCTCGGGGAGCACAGGGGGGGCGTGGCTGTGCGGCCGCAGGTCGCCCCGCCCCAATCCACGGTAGCAATCAGGCCGGCACGTCTAAAGGATGGCCGGACTGATTCCTGACCGAGATCCGAAACGGATCCGGATCCCGGTCCGTGGTTCAGCGTAGCAGGCCTCTGGGCTGGTCACGTCTGAAATTACCCTATATTGCATTGATTCTCTGGCCAGTCACAGCACAGTAGGGTTGACTTTATAATGATTCATTTGGGGGTACAAAGGGGTGGCACGTACCATTATCGGGCAGCCCATTTTGCTACCAAATATTTATAGAATTTGGAAAAAACGTACGAAGTTATAGAAACACTGAAACTGTGTAGGCCAGATTTTAATTCATGCTATGACCAAAACCTACTGTAATTGACAGCTTGCTGTGAAGCTATTCAACTTCTTGATTGGGTAGCACTGCAGAAAGGGGAGTGGGAAATATTTTGTGGGGTACCCTGCTAGCCCAGAAGTAATCCTTTCTTCTTTATTGCTATTAATCTAGAAAGATATGCAGGTGAATCCTACAGCCCTCTCTCACTTCAATAGACTCGTTTATGTACGAGCAGACGGATCAAGACCCATTAAAAATTACTACAAATTGCCTGATATGAAATGCTTACATTATGAAAACCAGGGTGATTTTGTAACTGTTAATGAGGATAATGACTAATATATTCAGGCAGCAGACGTGACAGCTGTCTGTATGTTTTTAGAGGTATATATTTTTAGCTGCCTGTTACTCTACATCCAAACACATTAGCAATGAAATTCAGTGGAAGGAATAAAACAGCCAAGGAGCTTAGAGAAACAGGTTCAATTCCTTTCTCGTTCTGACGGTTTCACCAATTTTTTTTTGTCTCATTATTCAAAAGCTTCCATAAATCTGCCACTCGGATCCTTACTTAAGCGATAGGGGAAAGGGAAATTGCTAATGTGGGTCTGAAACCAAACAAAATTGAACTTGCATTCCACAGCAGCAATGTGGAACGCTTTGCCTCCTGCTCCATTTTAACTAGTTTAATCACTCGCTGACCAAGAGAGGCTTAACACCGTTAAGGAAGAGATGTTTGTGCTTTCCCTTCCGTCGCATTTTTCAAACGCTGAAGATTTGCAAGACAAACTCCTATCTTAAGACAAAAGTTGACCCATTAAATCATAACAGATGTTTCTCAAGTTTTGGGAGATTAAGAAAAATTTCAGCCTCAAAAATCAAAGAAAATATTCTATGACCTTAAAAAAGGATAAATCTCAAAGCTCTAAACAAACCCAAAGTCTACTTTGACAGCTGCATCTGACTGAACTGATGAGGTGCTATTGATGTTTGGATTAAACTATGCTTCTGTGATCAAGTACTCAAACATGGGATAAAAGAGGAATATATTCTTTAATCCTACCAACTAATTTTGTATAGGCAGTGGCTGCAGAAAGCATTGGTTACAGAACAAATGTTGAAAGTGGCTTCACTTTTGCTTATCGACAAAGCTATTTTTATTTCATTAATTCACCAAGTACACTATCAGTGTTTAAACTAACATGGGGAAATATATACAGGGCCTGTTATTCCACACAAACAAATCACTAGAAATTTCAAAGTCATTAAAGGCAGGATCGATCAAATATGACTCAGGAAGGCCAGGAAGATGCTATACTAAAATGTAATAGAAAAATTAGATATTGATTTTTTTATATATATATAATCTTGATAAACAAAGTAAACAACGTCAGGGATTCCAGTTTGGTGAACATCTGTTCTCAAAAACAGAAAGGGGTTAAGATACATTTAAGTCACTGGTTAATTACGGTCTTCATCTATCACTGTATAACCTTAGAAACCTTGCGTGCCTGCCTCTTCTGTCTTCAAAGGCAAAGTTAATTGGGCTTCCCAACACAAGTATCTCTGAATAAAAAGGCAAAATATCTTGCATGATATGGCACAAGGTATCAAAATAGGAATGGCTTTTTAAAATAATACTAGCCAGTCCTGGGTTCTCCAAACAGTATGGCTGAAGTCCTGGCTCCATGAAAATCGATGCCAAACTCTTAAAGTGTGGGATTTTCTGGTCTTCTTACTCTCTTATCATGATGTAGTAGGACAGAGCTGGCTAAAGTGTAACGCAAGAGCTGCATGCAGCTCTTAGGCGGTTCAAGTATACCTCTAGGCCACGGCTGGTTCTGGGCCCCACGCTGCCTTAATGGGCCTGTGTCTTATTTCATTGCACCCAAGTCTCAAAAGCTGAATCTCAGCAGCCAGGACAACAGAGCATCAGCCAAGCACAACAGATTTGTGTGTGTGCATGTGCATGCCTTTTGGCTGTCAGTCAGATAAAGATTTTGGTATGTGGTACTCAGGGTTGGGAAATATGGCCACCCCCTTGCTAGGACCTTACAGTAAGTAAGGGTCTGTCTAGACATGTTTTGGCATAGGACATGTATGCAGGGATGCTCTCTGGGACGGTGGACTTTAGATACATCATGAAGATGACATGACTGCCTTTGTGGAAGGGGAGTGGTTGGTAATGAGTGACATTAACGTTCCTTGTAGTGAGATCACTTTTCTACACACCCAGTCAAAACAACTGCAAGTCACAAGCCACATCTGTCTGCAAGGGGAAGCATTCAGCTTTGAAAAACAGTGCGAAGATTCAGTTGTACCCAACTGTTTCCGACAACGACACAACAGGAAGCAGAATCCATACATCCGTCCAGAATCTTGGCCAAACAACAACACGCACACACATTTTTCTTAGTCGCAGAACAATTTTAGGGAAACATCTCCCATCAGTAAATATTTATTACCGTCTTGATTTTATGCTATGCTTTAAATTGTAAGCAGCATGTGTGGAAGTCTGGAAGGGGAAAGTATATTCAGTAAAACCAGCAGCTGTGTGTACATGCTCCTCTGTTGAACAGCAAGCACACAAAAAGCTGCTCTAATTCCTTCAAGACCTCATTTGACAAGATAACTTTAAGCTTTAAATTGTCCTATTCATCTCGTTTATTTGGAATTTCCACATATTAGAGCGGCTGTTTGAGTCTTAAGCCTTTTGCTAAAAACATCTTCACTCTACGTAAGAAACATTCACGTTGATCTGCATATTCTACACACCCAATTCTCTTTGCCAAGACAGCAACATCACATTGCATCACTGTAAAAGGGCTTTGGGATGCGATGGGCATAAACCTCATTGCTAAAGCAACATAAATTACCTGGGTGTCAATGGGTTAGGGGGGCCCGATATGCTAATTGTAGAGGACACTTATGAGAAAAACAGGTTGCATTGGAGCCAATGAAGCCCAGCAACCTGTATTTCTCATGTGTCCTCAAAAATCTGCATATCTGGCCATGCGACAATCGGTATTTCTACATGTAATGCTAACAGAGCTGAACACAGGGGAAAGCATTATGCTTGTCCAAGCAAACCTAGGAGCTAGGCACAGAGGGAACATGGCTTTGCAGAAATTTTTTGCCTAAAACAAATCCAAGGAACGCATCAGAAGAAGAAAGACATCGCAGCAGGAAACACAACATGCAGTTAACATCTGGTCTAATTCGTTAGGAGCCGGGCAGCAGTACAGGAATGCCAGATGGCAGCTCTCCATCCCAGGTGGGAGCACTTGAATCTTAGTGGTAATGTGGGACATCATTTGGAGGGCCTGGGAGCCTGGCAGGACTGGAGTGGATCCCCATGTTTATGGTGGCACAGAAAGGATTCCCCCTGTGGGTCAGGTCCATAGGGTGCCAGCACGAACATGAAACAGCATGAACATTTGTTCAAGCTAACCCACTCTGGGATGAAGTTGATGTGTTGCCATGGGTTTATTTCCCCCACGATTCACTGAAAAATGCACTTTAATTTTCCTGTGGCTAAGAAGAAAAACTCAGACATGAGACCTGATGCTGGAATGGTGCTGTGTACCATCAGCTCCCATTGGCTTCTATGAGGAGTGTGCTTACTTTTCAGGATCAGGATCAAAAAAATTTCAACTGAAACCAGACATCTGCATGTAGGGGAGATTTTAAAAAGTGGCATAAGATTCCAATGAACTCTAGGTCGAGTGTGGTTGCCATGTTGGTCCCAAATGTAAAAAATGGAGACAAAGTTGTCCAAATGGTATCTTTTACTGGACCAACATATATTGCACGTTCTCACCAACAGAAGTTGGTCCAATAAAAGATATCATTTGAACAACTTTGTCTCCATCCAATGAATTTAAGAGACAAGAAGTAATGGAAGAAGTAACATTATCTTCCCCCGACCCAACAACGGAGCACAATTCGGCCAGGAGTACAACCAATGGGTGGGTGACCCCACCTGCACACTGCTCCCCGCCATGATGGCCAATGAGGTACAACCATGGCTGGTCCGAGCCCAGTTGGCCATGCAGAAACAGACGTGCTACCCCCTTTTGCCTGGTCGGAGCCGATACATTATAGGTCACCAATTCTGCAAGCACTTACCTTCCGTTTCAGCTTTGCCACCTTACATAGTTCCCTTGGTTTCCGTGGAATTTTTTATGGTCTCCACAAAAAGTTAAGGCTCTTCAGCTTGGAAAAGACACAACTGAGTATGTAGGGTTGCCACCTAGGGTGGTTTTTTACCTGACACTCCCATAGGCCAAAATGGAAGCGTCACGTAAAAAACGACCGAACGTGGCAACCCTACAACTGAGAGGGGATGTGATTTTAAAAACTCGTAAGTGGTGTGGAACAAGTAGATAGGGAGCACTTATTTACCCTCTCTAATAATATGGACACTATGAAACTAGTTGGCAGCAGATTTAAAACAAACAAAAGGAAGTACTTTTTCACTCAACGTACAATTAGCTGGTGGAACTTGTCCAAGGATGTTGTTTGTTAAGGCCAATAGCATAGCAGGTTTTAAAGAAGGATTGGGTGAATTCTTGGAGGGTAGGTTGATAAATGGCTATGAGTCAAGTTAGTCAGTGGACATAACCTCTGGCTGTTGAAAGCAAGCTGGGAGTGAGGAGCAGGGAATGGATTACTCCATTATGACCCATTATGTACTTCTTTGAAGTGACTGAAGGTAGCCGCTGCTGGAGACAGGATGCTGGGGGCAATATTCGTCTGACCCCAGCATGGCACTTCTTATGTTCTTCTATTCTTTACTGAATAAGGGCTTGTACCATCAGGGCCCAAGAAAAATGTGTACGGAGCTATTTCCTTTCTCCTCTTTCTGCATGATGAAAATTAAAGATATAATATTTAAAACAGAAATGTCGGCTTGACTTTATCATTAGGTTTTTATTTTCAGGCTGGGAAAACCAAATTCCACTCTGTTACACCATTTTTATTAATTCACAAATATATCTAAGGCTTTAAGAGCCATCAATGTGAACCTATGCAATTGCCATCCCACTGGTGGTGATTTATACATCTGGGCTAGGGACGCTATGCAAACGGAGGTGGACTTTGCCATTACATTTGTACTTAGGTAATTCTGACACTTTTATTTGGGTGTTGCTACGGAGTTCTGTAAACACACCAAGGGAAACCACGGATCAGTACTCCAGTAACTGTGACAACATTTCTTCACCACAATACCGAGAATATGGTCTAATTATTCTATAAACACACTTTGATTTGTTTACTTCAGTGTCAAATTAACTTTAAATATGTAACAACAGTTGCTGATTTGATATGGTATACAATGCTGCCAGTGACTGCTTTCATTGTTGTGTGTGTAAATCTAGCTCATTTTAAAATGAGTTCATTTCTGAGAGCGTCTCCACAGTACACTCTGAATACTAAGGAGGGGGAACACATACACAACTTATTTAAAAGAATTATTTCCAATGAATTTTTGCCGTGATCTGACATTTTGGCTTCATTTTATTTATTTTTTTCCTTGTGCACAGTAGAAACAGGAAGAACTTTTCAGGCGATTAATCTCTCATGACTTAGAGAAATGAATTAGAGTTGAGCTGGAGCAGATAGCCCAGTCATGCCCTCAGTTTCATTCATGCAACCCACCTTGAACTATATCCCATGCCATAGATGGACGAATTTGGACAATTGATAGCAATATGAAACACTGGAAAAACCATCCTACATTTTCTCAGCTGCAAGCAAAACAACTTACTATTCAGTCTTATCCTTCAGGATCCCTTCCCTCCCCGGGTGACTAAACTGAGCACGTGACTCTGCAATTCTCAACTTGATGAACAAACTCAGAGCTGCCCACGGATGGTGCTGCTGGGAGGTCAGAACAGTTTTCTCTACCTCCTTCGTCTCCTCTTGGGAGCAGGAACACACCAGGCACAACACTGGTGCTAAATAAATAAATAAATACTCCTCTCTTAGTTTTCTTTAAGGCCAAAATCCAGTCTCCATCTCCACTGGTGAGACGGACAGAGACAGGGCAGGATTTGACCAATTGTGCAATCTCCAATTTGTTTGGACACTCCCAGGCTGTGTCGCTGCATAGATCAGCCCCCTGGCTCAGGATCCTCTCCCCTCGGTGGCCAACACCCCATGCTGCTGAGAAGTAGCTACCATAGTAACGGGCAGGGCCCTGCCCTGGGTGCAAAATATATTCAGTATTAGGGAAAGATTCTGAACGATGAAAGCAGTTCGGCACTGGAACAAGCTACCTAGGAGGATTCCCTTCCCTGGAGTTTTTCAAGAAAAGACTGGGCAGGCATCTTTCAGGGATGCTTTAGGTCATCTCAAAGTCAAAACACACATTCAGACACCCGTTGACGTTATGTCTAAAGACACCCAGGGTTGGATCCAGCTTGTGTGACCGCACTGGGCCCGCAGTGTTGGGGGTCCGCAGGGAGCATGAATAAAACTGCAGACGTTTGCCACAGTCTTCAAGCAACTGAATTTTCACAAGTCTGGTTATTTCATTTTGGGTTTCGTTCACATTTTCAGTTGTGCTTTTTTTTCATTTTCATTTTCATTTGTGCTTTCGGTATTTTGTGCTTTCATCGCATCCAGTTTTTTGTGGTATTTCAGTCTCAAGCACTAGCCCAAGAAGCACTGGAGTGAAATACAGACCCACAGAGCCTCTAACATGGGAATTCCTGGCTGATGGCAAATTCAGAGGGGAGCCCGACCCCCGACCCCAACATATGAGGCCCATGAATAAACTAGAAATAGCAACATGTGTATGACCTATGGGCCTGTAACACAGGGAGCCGTGGCCCCTGAAGGGGTATTCTCTTGAACTGAACATCACAAATTAATCACGGCAGCACTTTCCCGGGAGTCAGTAGGCGTTTTCAGACGTGACGGTGGCTCGCTTTACTCCACTTTGACCCGGTTTAACCCACAGCGCACCATTACATCCGTTCCTGGCTGCCAGATGTTAGCATGGGATAGATCCCAGCTGTGGTGGGAGCCAGCCTGGGCTTTGACTCAGGAAAATCTCCAAGTCACAGCTAGCCACCACCTTGGCCGGGATCTGGCCACCTGACAGGGAGTAAAGAGGGCTACTATGTTTGAAAGCCCGCTTTGCTGGACCTGGTCTGGAGTGCCCGCTGGTTCTGGGCACTGTGGTGGCCATCATTGGCCACCATGGCTGCCTGTCGAGGAGGGGAGGCCCGCTGGGTGCAGCACAAGAGTGGAACGGACACACGTCTGTGCATCTCCCCACCCTCCCCAGAAGCCCAGCCCCCATCATGGTCGTTCAGGGCCCCGGACCAGTCCCTGCTGCAGTGGTGGCCCAACTCCAGACCAGGTACATCCGTGATGGTGGCTTGCTACCATCACATACAAAAACACTCCGTGCATGTTTTTCAACCTTTCCTACATTGGGAGGGTTCCCTTCCCACTCCACCATTTTGCACTGTACAGGCTCCCAACTTTCCTGGATCCAACACGGAAGAAGGGACAAGATGTATGTGTGGCAGGGATATCAGGTACTGAACAGAGGCGCAGTCTGGAAAGCTGGAGAACAGAGCCGAAACAGGTAGCAGAACAAACATTCATCATTTTTTGGGTGTAATTTCAGATAGGCTGTATTTGCTCTGAACAGGGCCGGCCTTAGAAATTGCGGGACCCAGAGCGAACACAAAATGCGGGGGCCCCCTCAGCTCCACCCACTTCCTACAGCCCACCCACTGTCTCATGGCTCCTCCCACTTTTCTGTGGCCCCTCCCTTTTTCCAAGGCCCCGCCCACTTCCCTTGGACAATTAGATAATTATCATATAAGTTATTTTTAACTTGTCTGTACAATGTGCTCCAAAGAACATTTCAGTCTGGTTTAGATGAAAGGGAGCCACAGATATGGTTAAAAGGCAAAGACTCTTATTTAAAACACAGGTGAGCGTGCACACAACAAATAGGGACAGATTAGCCATGGCCTGAACCCTCCTTCTCTGGAGCATATTCCTATTACACTCCCAACACAGGAGTTCAAACAACCCCCTCACGGCCACAGCACCCCCCATGAAAGCAGGGGTGAGGAACTGAACCTCAGGCCCAGAGCGGCCAAACCCAGCTCTCAACAAGACTTTGCCAGTGCGACCCCTTTCCAGTTACTGGATTTAAGGATCTCAAGCACCAAAGCACTGAAAATCCAGTTCAACACATCAAACAAGAAACAACCTTCCCACCAACCCCCCACGATCACAGCAACCTCCAGCCTCTTCCCAAACCATCCCCCAGATGGCCCCACTCTACTCCCAACACCCCACAGAGGGGAGCAGCAGCAACACAAATCAGCTCGTATCAGGAAAGAAGAGAAAGCGGTATTGGCCGGGGGGCCCTTACCTCAGATGCTGCTGGGCCTGGGTCTTCTGGGAGCCGGGCTGGAGGTCAGTCCAAGGCTGGCAGGCTTAGGCTGCTAGGCAGGAGAGGACAACAGGAACGTTCTGCTGGGCCTCTCCTTGAGCACAGGGGTGACTCCCTTTTCCCCTCTAGGAGCCATGGGGGAATGGGGGCAGCCATGGGAGGGGGAGATGGGGAGAGAGCAACTCCCTCTCGTGCACACGCGTACACCCTTCCCCCACACGTACACCCTTCCCTCTCTCACACACTCACTCATTCATTCGCTCTCTCACACACATGCTCTCACCTCTCACAGACTTTCATCTCTCTCTCTCTCACACACACACACACACACACACACACACACACACACACACACACACACACACACAGAGTCTCGGCCATACTGCCCTGACTTACCTGCCCGCGCGCTGCGCTGCCTCCTCCAGGTCCCGATTCCAGCCGCCACCGCTCCCGCCTCCAGATCCCATGCCAGCTGCTGCTCCGTCCGGGCCCAGCTCCTCGTTCACCCACCACCACTCCGCCACCGCACTGATGCCACCGCCTGCATCCCCTGCCAGCCGGAAAGTATTCCCGCTCCAGGAAGTTGCATAAAGCCATCACACATGGCTTTTTGCAGCATTTAGTAACCTTAGCTGGTAACTTCCTAGAGCGAGGAGGTGGAGCCAGGTGAGAAATGACTGGGGTCAACCATGTGGGGTCCTACCAGAGGCCAGGAGGGAGGATTCAGGAGCAGCCTGGTGGGTGGGTCAAGTGGCAGCAGGGGGGGGGGGGGTCCCACTCACGACAAACATGAATGCTCACACACACACACACACACACACACACACACACACACACACACACAGAGAGAGAGAGATAGCAGTGCGGGCAGGGCCGCAGCCCCCTCACCAATTTTTTAAAACCAGCCCAATCATGGCGGGCCCCCCAAGTGGCGAGGTCCGGCTAACGCTAACCGAGCAGCCACCCCCCGGTAAGGCCGGCCCTGGCTCTGAATTATGTTTGCCACAGTCTTCAAGCAACCAAATTTTCACAAGTTTGGTTATTTTATTTTGGGTTTCATTCACACTTTCAGTTGTGCTTTTCTTCAGTTTCGTTTGAGTTTGTGCTTTCGGTATTTTGTGCTTTTGTCGCAGGCAGTTTTTTGGGGTATTTCGATCTCAAGTGCTGTCTATTGCTTTTTTCCCCCCGGGCTACCTAACCAGAAAATTACCTCTAGGGAATAGAAAGAATGAATGAACCAAACACAAAAAGAGGAACACTGGGTAATGAAACAAAGAGCAGCCAAATACTTCTCGGTGCCTGTTGTCTTTGTTTGGTACCATTGAGAGTCAACGGGTTTGCGCGTTTCAACAAGTACCTGTTTCAGCTCTCCTTAAGAACCACTTCTTCAGAGGAAAGTGAACAACAACTGTGGAATAATCTGTCCCCACTACAGTCACATCCCTCCCAGGCCTTCCTAGCTAAAGAGCAGCGTTGGCCATCACACATGGCTTTTTGCAGCATTTAGTAACCTTCGCTGTTAAGCTCTAGCTGTAAATATTGGTTTCCTTCTCTCTTTTTTGGCTTGGCAACCCACCTCAAACAAAGCCCCTACATCTCTACTCAACTGACAAATGAAAGGAACACTTGTATTTACTCTTCCTGAAATGAAAGGATCTCGAGGAGCCATTGAGAAGTGGCAAACGTAATACTTGCACAGGAGAAATAGTCGAAATTGACAACGAAGTTGTGGAAATTAGAGATTATTACTACAAAGCCTCTATTTAAGGGATCATGATCTTCTTGGCAGAGAAGTATACAAGGCAATAAATTGCATGAGGAGGTGCTTGCATTCCTGAGGCAAAGCTGCAGCAGGAGCTGATTAGGCAGCCACAGGCACGATTATGCAAGAAGAGAAAAAGGATACAAACCAGGATGTTTTTTTAAAAAGCAACAACAAAATAGTAGTTTTCCCGATTCAGGAAGTGTCTACAAGCTGTATGCTTTGCCCTCCCTGAATTTTCCATTGATTTCACCCAAAGACCCAGCTCATGCAAGTAACTGAAGGTAAAATCAAAAGAGATTTCATTTTAGCCAGGTGCAGAGCAGCCTATTCCTTCCATCTCCGTGAGCCCCATAACCAGGTCCTCGGGGCTATTGTGACGGCAGCAATTCTTGCAGAATTTTGCATTTGGTAAAATTGTTGCAGAAATTGCTTCTGGCAGAGCAAAATTACAGCCTGAGTGATCTAGCCAATGGGATAGCAGTACCAGGGGTCAGCCAATGGGGTGCCAGCACTGTGGGGTGCTATTATATTTTTTGGGAGGGGGGAATCTAATGAAAACTTTCAGATACAGTAATCAAAAAAACTGAAACAGAAACATTTTATAAAAATTAAAATGCTATTTGAATTGATATTTCCTGAACGACCATCATGGTCGTTCAGGGCCCCGGACCAGTCCCGGCTGCAGCGGCGGCCCAACTCCAGACCAGGTAAGTCCGTGATGGTGGCTTGCTACCGTCACGTACAAAGACACTCCGTGCGTGTCTGTCAACCCTTCCTACATTGGGAGGGTTCCCTCCCCACTCCACCATTTTGCACTGTACAGGCTCCCAACTTTCCTGGATCCAACCCGGAAGAAGAACTGGAAGGGTTCTCAGAGGTGCTGTAGTCCAAACCCCCCTGCTCAGTGCAGGAAATCTACAGTTACAGCATCCCTGAAAGATGGGCCATCCGGCCTCTGTTTGAAAGCCTGCAGTGAAGGAGAGCCCCCCCCCCTCCCCCCCGCCCCCAGGCAGTTTCTGTTCCACTGTCAAACAGCTCTTAGGGGCAGTAAAGTTCATCTCCCCTTCACCCGGTTCCCTGCACTTTTACTCATAAGAGCATAAGGAGTGCTATAGTGGGTCAGACCAATGGTCCATCTAGCCCAGCATCCTGTCTCCGACAGTGACCAATCATGGTGGCTTGGGAGAAGCACCCAACAGGTCACAATGGGGGACAGCACTGAGAGAGCCACATGCACATTTCTCCAGGAAAAGATCCCAAAACCTTCTTCCCATGAAAAATGTCCCCTCGAAAATGTGTTGTGGATGTGCACAGCTGCTAACACAACAGGGCTGCAGGGCAGGATTGGGAGTGTTTTGCGATACAAAGAAAAACCACCCATGTTTTCAAGACCATGCATCTAACTGTCCAGGATCTGAAGCTCATGTTGCCATGTGCCCCATATTGTATAAATATGCCACTAACGAAGTGGGGCATCAAGATAAAGGCTAGAAGGGAATGGACAGAAATAGCTATTACTACATAAAAATCCAAAATCCCAAGAGTGGAGCTGAAATCCCTTCCCTCCCCTTCTAACCCCCCCACCCACCCATCACCAGTCTCCCTCACCGAAAGCCAAGTAGAACAACCAGGTCTTACATTGTCTTCGGAAAGAGGGAAGGTCCGGGGCCAAGCGGATCTCCGATAGGAGGAAGTTCCAAAGCCAAGATGCGGCCACTGAGAATGCCTTCTCCCATCGTCACCCCCCAAGGTACTTGGGGGACCTTGAGACGGACACTCCCAGCAGACTGCAGGGTCTGATCCAGGACCCGGCGGATGGGGCAGTCCTGCAGGTAGGCAAGGCCCAAGCCATGTATTTATTTAATCACATTTATACCCCGCCCCTCTTGAAACAACTCAGGGCGGCTAATAGTCTTAAATAAAAATACAATTATAAAACATTTTAAAACACTCATAAAATTACAACAATTAAAACACGACTAGGGAACATAAACATAATTAATACAATAAATAAGGGTGGAGGGGAATAAAAACTCCACACTACGGACCTGAGGGACCAATGGAGGACAAAACCTATCAATGACGGGTGCCACCACTCCCTCAGCCCCACCCACCAGCATCAGTTCTGTCTTATTGGGATTCAGCTTCAGACAGCTCACCCTCATCCAGTCCCCACAGTTGCCAGACACCAGGCAAGCACCTAGAGTGCCAGGCCTGGGTCAGCTGAAAAAGAGAAGTACAGTTGGGTGTCATCAACTGATGACACCGCACACCAAACCCTTTGACAACCTCGCCCAAAGGCTGCATATACACATTGAACAGGAGAGGGGGACAGAATTAAACCTTGCAGGACTCCACACGTGAGGTCCCAAGGAGATGACAAACTATCCCCTAGTACCACACGCTGAGTTCTTCCGGCCAGGAAGGAACGAAACCATTCAAGAACAATCCCTCCCACCCCAGCTCGGTCCCGCAAGCGAGTCACCAACATCTCATGGTCAACAGTATCAAATGCAGCTGAGAGATCTAACAGGATCAACAGGTTCGACCAACCCTAGTCCAACTCATGGTGAAGGTCATCAAGGACAGAATTGGGTGTACCGTGCTCCTTCCTGCCCAGCAGCATCCCTCGTCACTCTAACAGAGGTGGTGTTGGGGGTGGTGCTGCGCTCCCTGAGGACTGTGGTCCTGGGGGATCTCAACATTCATGCTGACACTGGCCTTATCGAGGTAGAGTACGAGTTCATTGCTGCCATGGCAACCATGGGCCTGTCCCAGATGGTTAGTGGCCCCACACAAGGGGTGGGCATATGCTCGACCTAGTGTTCTGTTCTGGCGTTGAGATGGGTGATCCGGTAGTGGGAGAAGTAAGTTCTATGCCCTTGTAATGGACAGATCATTACCTCCTGCAGACCAGGTTCCCAGCCCACGGCAGCCCCCGGAAACAAGTCGGACCTACTAGGCTGATCCGATCCCAAAGGCTGATGGAACCACGGCAGTTCCAGAAAGCCCTGGGGGAGGTGTCCTTAAACCTTAAAGGTTGCTCAGTTGATGATCTTGTTCGAGCTTGGAACATCTTGCTGGGTGGGGTCATTGATCGGGTGGCTCCCAGGCATTCGCTCCCGCCGCTTCATCACCGTAGAGCTCCTTGGTTTACTGAGGAGCTGCGGTGTTTGAAGTGGGAAGGGTGGCGGTTAGAGAGCCGCCTGTGCGGTATTCGTGCTGAATTTAATCAGCTGCAGCATCGGACCCATTTGCAGCCCTATACTGCAGTCGTGAGGATGACAAAGAAGGAATTCTTTGTTGCCCTCATAGCTGCTGCGAAGTCGCATCCAGCGGAGCTCTTCCAGGTGGGTGAGGGGGCTGGTCGGTCTGGCCTCCCTCGGCCTAGAGGGGGAGGTTTCCCAAGTCCGCTGCGAGGAGTTTGTAAACTACTTCGCAGATAAGATCGCTTGAAACCAACATGATTTCGGGGCCAGGATCGATGCAGAAGAAGAATAGCTCAGGGTTATGGATGCCCCATCTGGTTTATTTTTGTGGGATCAGTTTCAGGAAGTGATCCTGACTGATGCTGAGGGGGCTCTGGGGTCTGTTAGGGCTACCTTTTGTGACTAGATCCATGCCCATCCTGGTTGGTGAAAGCCTCCAGGGAGACTTTGGGACCAGTGCTGGCGGGAGTGATCAATGCCTCCCTTCAGGAGGGCAGGGTGCCGGACTGCCTCAAGGAGGTTTGTGGTGCGGTCCCTGCTCAAAAAAACATCATTGGACACTGATTTCCTTGCCAGCTACCAACCGGTCTCTAACCTTCCCACCAGTATGCTGATACCACCCAATTTTACCACCCAATTTCGGTGCTTTCCCAGTGCTTGCTAGTAGTGAGTGACTGGATGAGGCTGAGCAGAATGCTGGTAAGACGGAAGTGATGTTAGTGGGTAGGGCAGTGGAGGTAATGGCTCCCCTTGTGGAGGGGATCCAACCTCCGTGGGCCCCACAGGTACAGAGTTTGGGGGTTCTGTTAGACCCTAGCCTCTGCCTGGATTGTCAGGTGGCGGAAGTGGCAAAGGGAATCTTTCACCAATTTCATCTTGTGCAGAGGATCCAGCCATATGTTTCAAGCTCTGACCTGGCAACTCTCATCCATGCGTTCATCACCTCAAGACTGGATTACTGTAACGCGCTCTACATGGGGCTGCCCTTGGTGACAACTCGGAAGCTGCAGCTGGTGCTGAATGCAGCAGCCCATCTCCTGACGGGGACGGGCCGTAGGGAGCACATTACACCAGTGCTCCGGGCTCTGCACTGTTTGCCTATAGCGTTCTGGGCCCGATTCAAGGTGCTGGTTTTGACCTTTAAAGCCCTATCTGAGAGACCACCTCACTCCCCGGGCCATGGGGTGACCTCTGCGGTCTTCCGGGGGCGCCTTCTTGGAGGTTCATGGAGGTGAACCGAAGTGTCACAATGGAGAGCGCATTCTCGGTTGCCACACCATGGCTGCGAAACTCTCTCCCAGAGGAAGCTCACATAGCTCCCAGCCTGTTGGCCTTTCATCAGGCCTGTAGGACCTGGCTGTTCATCCGGGCCTTTGGGGGGGAATAAGGGTGGGGTTTTTACCAGCAGTTTTAACTCTTTGTTGTTGTTTTTATTGTTCTAGTAATCCCTCAATGTATTGTTTTACTTATTGTTTCAAATATTTTGTAAGCCACCCCGAGCTGCCATAGGGCTGGAGGGGGCAGGATATAAATCTTTGACTAAAATAAATAAATAAATAAATAAATAAATGCCACAAGCACCAAAACCCAGATAAACGCCAGACTGTGAGGGATCCAGAAAACCAACACAGTCCAAATGCCCCTGAAGCTGCTGAGCTACCACCCATTCAATAACCTTCCCTAAAAAGGGAAGGTTAGAGACTGGCCGATAGTCAATGTCAAGTGATGGTTTCTTGAGCAGAGGCCGCACCATTGCCTTCTTGAGGCAGCTCAGCACTCTGCCCTCCCAAAATGAGGCAATGACCACCCCTGCCAACAACGGCCGCAACGTCTCCCAGATGGCCTGGACCAGCCAGGACGGGCACAGGTCCCATTCACAACAGGTGGTTTGAACAGCCCCAGCGGCATCCCCTGTATCAGCGAGTGACAGCCACTGAAACTTATCCCATAAAAATAGGACAAGACGAGGCTTCCATTACCTCTGGTTCTCCCATTGCTTCAACCGCAGCGCCAAAGTTGTGGTGAATTCAAGAAAGAGAGATGGTTCATCATGCCATCAACCCTCGTATCAATGATGGTTGATGACAACCACCACCAATGAAGCGGGATGCAAGCAATGTGAAATGATAGGAAGAAATGTCCTGTTTCTTACAAAATTATGTTTTACCTTAATATGGAATGTGGGAAGTGGATGTCTTTCTGCAAACAGACCAAAGGCCAGGCAACCGAAACGTCAATGTATGACGCTTTAAGAGGGACAGTGTGATATACCATCAGGCTAGAAACCAGTTCCCTGGGACTTGAACACAACCACCTTAATCTCAGCACCACAGCAGAGGGGAAGTGGTAACGTAACCCTCATGTAAATGACACAAGGCCAGCCTTACTGCGGGGTGGCTCAAAGCAGCCATCCCAGGCCCCGCTCCTGGGGGAGCCACACTCGGGGTTCCCAGCTCCCGGCCTGACAGTGGTCAGGAGCTGGGGGACCCCGAATGCGAGGACCCCCTGGCAGAGTGACTGACAGGCAGCGCCAGCAGAGGGGGCCAGCAGGAGTGAGTGAGAGGCAGAGGCTCCACCTCTTCCTCACTCCATGGTTGCCCCTCCCCCCACTGCCTGTCAGTCTCGGTCAGGGAGAATGTGGGAGAGGCGGGACCTTACCAAGACAGACAGGCAGAAGGGGGGCCACGGAGCGAGGGAGACACAGAGGCCCCGCCCCTCCCACACTCTCTCACAACTTCCGGTGGCGGCAGACCGAGCGGCAGCAGATTTAATCTTTCACTGCTGTGCCCGCCGCTGGTGGAGCCTGCCGCAGGGAGTCAGTGAGCGGACCCGGTGTGGGGCCCAGGACACCGGGGTAAGTGCCTGCACAATGGCTGGGCTTAGGCGGAGGGGATGGCCCCTCTACCCACCCCCAAGCCCAGGTCCAGGTAGCACCCCCCGACCAAATGGGGGAATGCCCCTAGGCCCGCCAGCCATGAAGCCGCCACCAGGAGAGTGGGGCCCCACATTTTCCCCCCACTCTGGGCCCTGCATCTCCTAAGGCCAGCCCTGAGATGACATGCTATGTACGCAGAGGGTCATATTGCCCACTACAGCTGTTGCTGATCCTCCAAGGTACTCAAGATTTGCCCATCCATGCTCCAAGCAACGTGTCTCCACCTCCCACAGCTTAAAAGAGCATGACAGGAAATGGGAGGTGTCTTCTGAGCAACCACACCGCTTTAGCTAACCACCATTCCAAGCCTCCCTGTATGTCTACCCTGTGTTCCTACTTCCAGCCCTGACTGTACCTCCAGCCCTTGTCTTACCCTGCCTGCTTCCCAACAGTATTTGGATTGATTCCCTACTATCAACCCTGGCTCTGGTTCTCCAATACGGAGTCTAGTGATTCCCTGGTAAAGATGCTGATCTCTGACCACTGAATTTGACTTGCGCGGACTATGACCGTGTTTCCATATTCCCCTTGGGCTTGCTGACAGATCCAGACTGACTCAGTTGGCTATTAGCCCCAGCTTGGCATCCTAATGATGGTTTCAAGAGAGACAGTGACAGCGCCTTCTGCCCTGACCCAAGGCTTGGCTCCTGCCACACAGGGATCCTTGTCCTAGAAGTCAAATGTGTCAACATTGAAGAACCAGTTTTGCAAGGAAGGTCTCAGTTTTGCCAGACACTGCCAGCCCAGAGAATGTTTTTTCAAAAACCATGTTGTCTGCTATCTCTGGCACACACTATAGTGTGGAAGTGAGGGGGTAGCATTTGCATTTCCATATAACAGAACACTATCCATGACTAAAACCAGGTACTTGCATAGTGGGTTTTTGTTTTTCATTCAGTTATTTTGGTCATTTCAGCATTTTGATTGTATCATTTTTAGCAATTGTGCATATGCAGTCGTGCAAATATTGTCAAGACAATTAACCAAAATAACAACAACAACAAATGAAATGAGCGCCCAGTGGAACATGGTTAAATGGGTATTGGTCATTACCCAAACCGCCCTTTTTTTCTTTGGGCTACTACAGCTTTGATGGGCTTACCCATTTTTCAGCTCTTCAGACAAGTCAGGCTATGGCAAGAAGTACTACCCCTTTTGGTAAGGCAACAACGGGATATGTACCTTTTTTTGACTGAACGTATGAAGACTTGGAGCGTGATGTTTGTGGTACCTACCACGCCTGAGTGCACTAACCAAATACAAAAATCCTCCACAGGGATCACTGTTCTGTGGCTAGAAGGTGTGGTAGCCAACTCCACACTTTGAATATTCACCCATTCAGCAACATCACAGGGTACAATAACTTATGGCCTCCTTACCACACTATGGTGTGCTTGACTGTAGTGTGTCGTCAACAAACAAGGCATGATGGGGATACAACTTAATGGCTAGTGTATGTGTTACCTGTAAAAGGACAGTTCAAACTGACTGGGACGTCTTATTTAAAATAAGGAGACTGCCTTTTGGTAGGAGGCAGACATCATCGAACTAAGACGGGGGTCTAAAGAAATGGGCAGATAGAAGTCTAGGACTACGGTTGGGTCTCCCGCCCTGTTTCCATCTTCCATTCCCCTCCATCTGCTGCAGCAGCAGGGCAAGAGGAAGACACTTGCTTGTCCAGACATCCTCTCATCCAAACACTTTGGGTGCCCGCAACACATCCATGTTAGCGTGGCCTTACTGTACATCGTTAGTGTAAAACTCTTCCTACTCTTTTCTCCTTCCCCTGCTGTGAACTTTTTGCCCTTAGTGAACGATCTATCAATCGCAGAATCAGAGCAGCAAACATTAAACTATCAAGTTAGCTTTTTGGCACCTATTGGAACAGCCACGGAATGGGTCAGCCATTTTCACTGTTACTGAGAAAGTGAAGTCCCAAGAAAAGCATGGCGCAAGATTGCCCAGAGCCTTGCTGGGAGGGTCATTACAAATTACTGTATTGAGACTCGGAAAGCCAACTAACAGGTAAGGATTTCTATTTCTGCACCTTCAGTACAGTAATTTGTAGCTGACAGGATCTGACAAGCATCCCATTGGAAAAAAAATTACCTCTACAAGTGTGCCTCAACCCTCACGGGAGCATCAAGGCTACCAGCATGGGAAATGGTGCTAAGATCTTTATGCCTGAAGGTGCAATCAGATGAAGTGGATGTGTTCAGCAAGCAGGGTTTGGAGAGAAAAAGAAAAATAGCATGCAGGCAAGAAGCATCTGCTCCATACAGTTCTACGATTGAGGCCTCTCCTGGACTGAATGTGTTCTTAAGCTGGGAAAGTGAGGAAGAGGTACAGTGGAGCAAGACTGGTCTATGCAATTCCTTATCTATTAGATCAGGAGTGGGGAACCTTCCCCCACCCCCCGGGAGGGGTTGGATCTTGATCCTGACAGATCCCTGAGCTGGAGCATCCTGTGGAAATGGAAAACATGGCCAACAATGTAGGGCACACATGGCCACTAGGCCAAAAGCACTCTGTGGCCATGCAGCCGCTGGAGGGCTGCCAGCTGGCCCTTTACAAGGGAATGTGGCAGCCACACGCAGGCTGCAAAAGAACCACAGGCTAGAGCTTACTCCTCCCTGCATTAGATCAGAGCCTTGAATTGTGCCCATCTGACGTCACTGGAGATGGGACAATGAGGCCTCCTTTAAGAATTTACAATGGCCAGTGGTATAGGACAAGCGGGATGACCACTCCAGGGCTTACGACATCAGGGGCCCCTGGAACCAGCCCAACTGGGTGGCATGGAAGAGAGCCAACCACTGGTGGGCATCCAGACTCCACCACAATGCTCCCCAGGTTTCCTGGAGTGGTCACCTTCTTGTGGTGCGCTCCACTCCTTTAAAGTGTACTCTGATGCTGGGCTGCCTCCTGGTACACCAGTTCTGGGCCCCTCCCCTGAACTGCCCATCGTCCACCTACCTCTGCTCCAGTCCACAGCAGCACGTAAGGGAAGAGCAGTAGGTGTAGGGCAGAGTTCTCCAGGGCCCTTACATGCGTGTGCACACAGACCCCGGACCTTTCCTGCTGCCGTCATTGCAGACTGAAGCAAACAGTGCGGGAGGCAGACAGCAGGGGTGCGATGCAAGGGGGATGTGGTTGTGTTTGTTTTTGGTTTAATTCATTTCCAGTTCCATTCAGTTTCTACCACTAACAAGGAGAACGGGTAGGGTGAAAACTGGGAGCGGACAAACGACCGACCAAAATGACAAGACCAAATGAAAGCCATAAAAAGACGACGAGAGTAATCAAATGAAGATCAGCGGGATACTGTTTGATACTGATTTTGTTCATTTCAGGTTAGATCATTGAGATTCAACGGGTTTGTTTCAGCAGGTACTTGATTCAGCTGCACCAGAAACATATGAGACTGTCCTGCTTGGGAAAAACTGAGGAGAAAGGGGGAACTCGTAGATTGCTTTCTGCGGGAATGGCCTGCCGTGTCTGAAGTTTATTTTTATTTATTTATAATTAAGTTTATATGCCACCCCCTCCTGCTTACAAGCATCTTGGGGCAGCTAAGAACATATAATAAAATCCATTTAAAATCATTAATTAAAAAACCCAATACCCAGAGCCCCTCCCTAACCCAACCCTCCCATCCCATCCCCTTCGGCAAAGGCCCGGTGGAACAGTCAAGTCTTACACTGTCTGCGGAAAGAAGGGAAGTCGGCGGCCAGGCAGAACTCCGGGAGGAGGGAGCTCCAGAGCCACGGTGCAGCCACAGAGAATGCCCTCTTCACGGTCGACAGCCGGGGGACCTCAAGGAGGGTGCTCCCGGCCAACCACAGAGGTCGATCCAAGATCCGGAGGGTGAGGCAGTCCTGCAGGTAGGTGGGGCCCGGGCCATTTAGGGCTTTAAAAAGATCAGCACCAACACTATTGTGACTTTCGCAAGACGCAAACTTCATGGTGATTGGAGAAAAACCAGGTCCCCTGGCCCCTGACCTGCTGGCCACTGATTGGAGGAACACCTGGCAGCCATATTGGAACACTCAGAAATCCTATACGACTTGCACAATATTGTTGACAGGAGGAGAGGAAGATGCTTGCTAACCAACATGATGTTAGGCCACGTCACCTGTGGGACTTAGGTTTTTTCTGTCCCAACTCTTTACTTTCCAGTCTTTTCTTTTACTACTTTTTCCTAAGTCTTACTTTTCATTTTTAAAGCCACTTCTAATTTTCAAAGCTACTTTAAGGCTACGTTTCTCTTTTTCCTCTCATCTTTATTTTTCATTTTTAACTTCAGTTCCTAATTTTTCACTCTTTTCAAGCCATTTCTCTTTTTGCCTTAATTTTTTAAAAGCAATTTCCCAGTTTCCAAGGGTAATTCTTATTTTTATTTAAGGTTTTGTCCCCAGGTGCAGACTTTTCTTTTCTTTTAGGGAAGCACTGTATTGGCCTTAGATAAACCTGTTTCTTATCCATTTTTAACTGTCGGGTAGACAGAGTTCCCGCAACTGCTTCTCTGTCTTTTTCCCTCCCTTTTTGGAGCTTCCATGCTCCTTGCTTTATGAGAGGCCATTCCTCAACCTCTGGACAAATGTTGTTTATATTTTTCTTTATCTTTGCTATTTTTACTGTAATTCTTATCAAGTCTCCAGCATAGCAGCCATCTTCCTCAGCAGGATAGACCCTGGTCATCTTTTTTGGGACCTGCGATATCTGTTTGGTGAGATATATTCTCAAAGAATATATATTTTGTAAATCAAACTTTTTTGCATGCTTCCCTAATGCTTTTATAGTAGTGTGCAAGCCATTTTGGCAAGGCAATAAATTGTAGTATTTTAGTCATCTTAATTATCTATTGTAATTTTTTGGTGAGGAAATTTAAGCTTTCCTATTGAGATCCCTGACCCCATGGTGGAGCTAATTCCTGGGAGAATCTCGGGGTAACACCACCTTGAATTGGGCCCGGAAGACTGTCGGCAGCCAGTGCAGAGAACCGAGCACTGGAGTAGTGTATTCGCGTCGGCCCGTCCCCTTCAGGAGACGGGCCACTGCATTCTGCACCAGCTGCGGTCTCCGGACCAGCACCAAGGGTAGCCCCACATAGAGTGTGTTACAGTAGTTTAATCTCGAGGTAATAAAAGCATGGATGATTGTGGCCATGTCCGAGTCCAGGACATATGGCCTAAGCCAATGCACCAGATATAATTGGCGGAATGCACCCTTCACCACAGTCGCCACCTGGACATCCAGGCGGAGCTGCGGATCAAGGAGCACCCCCAGACTATGGACCTGAGATACCAGGGGAGGTCAGACCCCATCTATGATGGGGGCCATCACTCCCCCAGTTTCCCCACAACCATCACCTCTGTCTTGTCAGGATTTAACTTCAAGCGGCTCACCCTCATCCAATCCCCCAAGGTTGACAAACACCGGGTAAGTACCAAGACTGCCGGACCTGGGTCTGATGAAAACAAGAGATATAGTTGGGTTTCATCAACATATTGATGACACCGTACACCAAATTCTCTGACCACCTACCCCAAAGGCTACATACACACATTGAACAGGAGAGGGGTAAAATGGAACCCTGCGGGACTCCATGCATGAGGCCCCGAGGAGATGATAATCCCCCAGCAGCACAGGCTGGGTTCTCCCAGCCAGTTAAGACTGAAACCATTCAAGAACAGTCCCGTTTATCCCTGCCCGGTCCCACAGCCGAGTCACCAACAACTCATGATCAACGGTATCAAATGCACCTGAGAGATCTAATGAGATCAACAGGGTTGAATGACTCTAGTCCAACTCTCGGGAGAAGTCGTTGACCAAGGCCACAAGCGCAGTTTCTGTGCCATAACTCAGATGGAGACTAGACTGCAAGAGATCAAGGCAGCCACCTTGGGCCCTGCTGTGATTAGAAGCCCCCCCAGGACCCTCCCCAGAAAGCACTTCTTTGGGGCCCTCTCCCTGCTGGTCATGCATCAGGAAGCCCCAAGCAGATGCTTTCTGCAAGTTTCTCCCCCCTGTGGCCACAGGGCAGGAGGTACCAGGCAGGTGCTTTCTGTGAAGCCCGAGCCTCTGGGAAGGGTGGCATTAAATAAAATTAAATAAATCCCTTCTAAGATGGCCACACAGTGGTAGGCCCTGGGAGAAGGTCCTCTCTAAAGCCCTGCAGGTGCTTTCTGCGACATCCTGCCCCACCAGTTGCACGGTGCGATGCCCCAGGCAGATCCTTTCTCCGAGGCCCTTCCCTTCTGGCTATGCAGTGGGAGGTCCCAGGTGGATGCATTTTGTGAGGCCCCTCTTCCACCAGCCATACAGTTGGGGCGGGGGGGGCCTCACAGAAATGCCTGAAAGCAAGATCCACTCTCCCCTCAGTGGCCGTGTCCTGACACGAGCCCTAAGGCTTCCACTGGGGCCATGCACCACCACCCCCTCGGCCCCCCACCACCACCTGACACTTCTCAGGCTGCGGCAGGGGCAGTAGCCACAGCGGTGACAGAACTTAGGACTTCTTGGGGTAGGGGTCCTGCATGGGAGCCTCAGCAGCAGTTGCAGCAACGGTGAGACACGACTCCTCCACTGGCGGAAGAGGAAAGGTCAGCGCTTCTACAAGCCGTTCTTCGGACCAGGTGGAGCAGGGGAGCTACACTGCTCCCACAAGTAGCTCTCATCCTAGGGTAGGTACTCCTGTGGGGCTCTAACTCAGCCAAGAGACCTCCTCCTTTTCCAAAGCCAGCCCTGGGAGTGTGAATGGTTTTAAGCAGGGTAGCAGAGTAACTTGCATTGGAATACACTAATAACACTATCCTCAAGCTGTTTAGCAGCAGCACTGCTTGCATCAAACGCCGGTGGAACTACTGCCATCGCTAAGGTCTAACACCAGCTCTAAGTAGCTAGAGGATTTGTGCTGGTGGGGGGGGGGATGAGCAGGGTTTGGGATGCAAGAGAAAAGGACAGTGCAGAGAGAGAAGCATTCTGATGATAATCATCAGTGTCGGTTCAGGCCTATTTGAATGAATTAAAGTAGATTCCATGTACCCAGGAACATTAGGCTGCACTAACAAAAGTATTGTTTCCAAATCAGCAGAAGTAATCATTCCGCTCTATTCAGCACAGATCAGACCTCACCTGAAGTCCTGTGTCCAGTTTGGGGCACCTCATTACAAGACAGACATTGACAAACCAGAAACCAGTTTAGGGGAGGGCAACAAAGCAAGTCTTAGAGGAAAGATTGAAGGGACTGGGTATGTTTCGTCTAGCAAAGAGAGGATTAAGGGGAGCCATAACCGAGTTCTTCAAATATCTAAAAGGCTGCCAGAAAGCTGACAAGGAACTGTTCTTCATTGCTGAAAGCAAAGGGCTAGAAATAATGGGTTCAAATTATAAGAAGGTAGATTTTAGTTAAACATCACGAAATCATCCTAACAAGAAGATCTGTTTTGCAATGGAACATGCTGTCTGGGGAGGTTGTAAACTCTCTGCTTCTGGAGGTTTTGAAAAAGAATCAGGACAGTCATCGAGAGATGTTGTAGCTGTATCCAAGCAGGGGGGTGGACTATGATGCTCAAGCTCCCTTCCAGTTCTAGGATACTAGCTTAATCATTTTGTACCTGTCATCTGTTCTGTTGGCACATGCTCTCGCACAGACACGCACAAAATACCGCAGCTCTCTGGTTCCATTTCACAAGGAGACCAGTTTAGCCTAGGATCTCCAGAGCCCAAAAAGACCCTGTAGATGAAATTCACTATTCACTCCGTGTCGACTGTTTTAAGCCAATTTGGAAGTTTCCGAAAACTATCTTTGATCGGAAGGAAAAAACATTGTTTAATTGAAAAGTCTCCTTTTCTGGAACAGCTGGATTTTCCTCGAGCTGTAGTGACTTCAAAAGAATTCACAGTAATGTCAGAGCCTCTTAGGTTTAAACTGTCAGCATTGCAAAAGCAGCTCCCAGCTTTTGTCTCCTGTGGGTTCCCAAAGACTGAATTGTATAAAGACTCCTTTAAAATGAAACCAGTGCTTGCCAAACAAAAAACGCAGGAGTGAAATACTAAAAGATCTCCCTGCACTCACCCTACCGCCCCCAAATAGTCACTTAACTCCTGCCATGGATTCATTTTCACAGGAGACTGAAAATTATTATTCAAACTTTAATGTTTTGCTCTATTTGCAGTATTTATCTACATGTAAGAAGACACTAACACTGGAATAAGTTGTGTTCCAGTTTGCAATATGTTGCAACTAAATGCAGAGAGAGAGAGAATACATGCAGGCATGTACTATTATCCAGTAATTTATGCCTTGTCATGTCTCATCATGCTTGACTAAGATTTTGCAACTCTGGCATTGCTAGCATCAAATGATATGCCACTTTACTGCTAGACGGGATATTCTAGGCCACCCTTAAGTGGCTTAATGAAATAGATGTCGCATGCTAACTTAAAGCACTAAAAAGAAAATAGCAATTACTCTTTTAATAAAAAAAACTGGTACATTCCCATGCCCAAAACTTTATGGATGAGTTCGTTTCTGTTTAAAATGATAGTGGGTTGTGAGATTGGTCAAGGCCAGAAGAAAACAGAGATCATACTTAAAATAGATTTTGCTGGTCTGTTCAAGTATATGAAGTAGAAGCAGTCACGGCTTACCTGCATGGTTATACCGAATGGTACAATTTATGGGTCTAATTATGGCAGAGAGGACAAGGACGAACTGCATCATCCAACCCTATGAATATCTGTTTTGTATTATCTACCTGGCAGGGGGTAGAAAGCACAAGAAAATAACTATGAGGGATGGAATATATTTGGTAGCATAGAGCCATATGAAATTAAAATCCTGTAATAGATTTAATGGTCGATCACGGCATTTATTTATGGAAATCTCATGCCAAAAATATATATCATTTCACAGCACTGTAATATCATCACTTGATTGTCCCAGCACAATTTTGCCAATTATTTTGCCGCTGAGTAAGTGAAGCTGATATATTTGAAAAAAGCCTTGCTGTGGGTGGCAAGTGGGAGTCTGGATTCTCTGCAGTTATTTATACCATGAGGGTTATCTATACTGGGCCACGGTTTTCCCTAGGGTAACTCCATTAAGTCAATAGAGTTGCATCAGGGATGAATGTAGCTTGCTGTACTTTAATACTTTTGTATTTGATACTCATGGCTGTATTTATATCCAAAGCAATATGTCTCTTATTACAAACATAAGTCTTAGTAACAGCATAACCCCAGAATGCATAGGACATTTAAGCCCATAAAAATATCAAGGATCTGATCATGTTTTTCCTGGAAGGCAGGGGCAAAAGTCCTATAAACTTTAATGGGAGCAGAATCAGGCCCACAATATTCCTGCCCCTTGGAGGGAAAGCTGCCTGAGCAGAGAGAGGTAATATCACCATAATGATGAGTCACTCACTTTTACAGTACATAACATTTTATATAGTCGAGAATCACTTTCCCTAAGCAATTACAATTTCAAGAGAGTTTTTCAAATGCTGGGAAGCTTCCGCGTTCATTTCACAGCCCACATAGACAGAGGGTAAAAGCAGACGTGACAGCAGCCTACTGTAGCCCAGACCCCAACTGCGCATGGGGTGCAGCTGCCACCAAATGTTGGTACGGGACTGCTCCACTCCATGGCAGCAGCTAGCCTGGGCTGTGACCTCAGAAAACCTCCAAGGTCACAGTCCAAGCTTAGGCCCGCCTGACAAGGCCAGAGTGGACCACAGCAAGCTATCACATCTGTTCATGGGCCATCATCCCGGCCCAAGTCAAGGCCACCATGGCCAACTGCCATGGCTGGCTTCCATTGACCACAAGCCCAGCCCCCCTCCACGCAGGCTCCGTGAGGGATCCCCATGGAACAAAGCACCCACATTGGGTGTGTGCAGGGGTTGCGTTCACATACACGGGTGCGGGTGGCGTGTGGCACACATGGGATCGACTCCACCAGCCTTTCCCTGCTGCTGCTGTGGACTGGAGCAGAGGTGGGCAACAGGCCGGGGTGCTGGGCGCAGTGCAGGAGCAGCCAGCCACACATTCTTGGTTCTCCCTGCCCTCCCCAGCACCCCGGCCGCGGGCACATTTGTTTGGTGACCCAACCTTGCCCGGACCACGTCCGCCAGGGTTTTACTCCCCAGGCCGTGTCGGACCGCTACCACATCGCCATCGGGTGTTTCTCTAGCCACAGACAGCTATGACTTCAGAACATGGCTACTACCAGCTAGGGGCATCCAGAATAGTGCAGGCTATGAGACTGCATGGGCCCCCATGTGTGGGGGGGGGCATAGATGCCCCCAATACATGTGGGAAGCAATGGCATCAAATGCAGGCCCACAAAGCCTCAATTGCAGGGTGTCCCAGTCTATAGAGGGCGCACAGCAATTCAGGAGGGGCCCCTGCATAAACTAGCACTGCAACATATGCATAACATAGGGCCACTGAGCCTGCCGTCCAAGGGAGGTTATATTTAACTCAACACCAAAAATCAGAGGAATATTTTACTTTTTCTAATGAACAAACCTGTGTGTTCCCATCAAACATCCCAATATTAGAAGGGGATCCACACCACCATTTCACACAGGGCACCAATTTCCCTTGACCTGGTACTACTGCTGATTCTGGACCACTGCAAATAATTTGTTAGACCAGATTTATTTTAGTAACTAAGCATCCCAACTTGGAACAAACAGGATTTCTTATTAAAGTTTAAACCTAATTTGTTTTGCTTGTGTCACGTAAGTCGAGACGGTATCTTTCCATCACTAAAGTTGTGCTGTCTTGCCTCATGCCTGTTCCCACAACCAGTTTCATTTTTCTATCTGATGTTTAATTTAAGGAGAGGATCTTTTTGCATATGAAGGGACAAACAAGTGCAATGAGAGTGGCCACTCTCAGCATTTTTCCCACTCAAATCTAAAACAACCCTACGCCATTTTTAGAGAGACATGGGCCAAAGTAGCCTTTTATCGAATTAATTTCCATCAGTGAGTGTTTGCAAGCTCTCAAGTTACACAGGCACCTTCTACAGATAGGCAATCTTCTTAAATACCAGGGATGGGCAGTTTGGATTCAGATTAATCCAAACCGTCTGAATTTCCATGGTTCGGATTAATCCAAACCACGAACTGAACCGCTCACCATGAAACAGCGGCCTCATTCTTATCTCCATTGGCTGGCTTTTGGCACCCATTGTCAACTTTGAAAAAAGCCAGCCAATGGAAAGTGACTCTTCTCCACCCCACCCCCAAACAGTCCACGGGGGAGAGGGTGGAATGCATTGGGAAACGGGAAGGAGGAGCCGGGAAGAGAGAGCTCTGCTGGCCAATTGCCACACCCAGCTGACACTCCTTGAGCAGGGCACACTGATCGGGCAAAGCTTGGGCAAAAGGAAACGTTTCCCTTCGCTTCTCACAATTGAACTCGGCAGCCTTGGGGACTGTATGTGCACCACGGGACTCTGGAGGATCAGATTCTGCGCAGGCCTACGGCAGCAGGATAGGATCATCAAAGCAAGTAGCCGCCTAATTCCCCTCAACCCTGGAATGGCTCACACACACACCAGACTTTGGGGTGACTTTGAAAGGGGGTCTGGGGAGGAGAAGTGTTAATCAGGATGATTGGCCTTTTGCTGCCCTTTTATTCCCCTGGTTCCTCAGTGTTGTGGCTTTGCTGTGCTGGGTGTCTTTGGGGGAGGGGGGATGCTGCTTTTGGGGTGAGGGGGCTTTTGTGCAATTGCCTGGTTTAAAAATGTGGACTTGGATGGTTGGCTGCCCCTTTTCTCCCTGCCCCCCCTCCTCTGGCCTGACCCTCAGTGTTGTGGGTTTGTGGTGCTGGGCTTCTCTTTTCGGGGGGTGGGGGGGTTAAGAATGTGGCTTAGAATGAATAGTCCATTAATAGGTTTTGTTTCCCAATGACTTCTCTGGGAAATGTTCCCATGGAAGTCAATGGCGGAGGGTGGGGAGGAAGATAAGAACCAAGTCCAGATCTGAATTAAATTCAGACCAAGTGAATCCAAATTTAATCCGAATCTGGATTTCACTCCAATTTCCCATCCCTATTAAATGTGCAGGCTGCAATCCACAAGCCACTTACTCTGGAGTAGTTCTATTGAAGCCCCAAAGACTACTCTTAAATAGTTAGTAGCCAGTGTCCCTTGTCTCTTTCTTACTTGGCACCAATATGGCAAGGGAGTAGCGACCATGGAGCAAGGGGGCTCAGGTGAGCCTGGGCCCTGAACCCTGAGGGGACCCTTTGCAAGTGGTCTGAACATTGCTAGAAAATGTTCAGAGTGGGCAGGGGAGGGAAGTGAGCCAGCACTCCTCCCCCACCCACTCTGAAAGTTTCCCACTGGTACTTTGGACACTTGCAAAGGACTTTACCAAGAAAGAATGATTAAGAGTGGGTGGGAGTGAAGTGCTGCCCCCATCCCCCTTTGTGGCAAGATGGCAGCTGCTCCCATGGGCCCGCTGGGAGCTTTCATGGGGAAGCCCTGCCTCCCCACCCTGGAGATCCTCCCTCCCCCTGGCTCGGGGGGGGGGGGCGGCACGATTGAGACATGAACCCAGGGCCAACACAGCCTTGCTACGCCATTTCAATATGGCAGCCACATTCTATGAACTAGCCGTTTTTAACCTTTGTGTGGGCAAGACCCACCCGAACAGGTTATTAATCCACCTGACTAAACCCAGGAGCCACCCGGGCCAGGCGCAGCACACAAGGGATCCAAGGCTCTCCAGAGTCTCAGTCGGGCATTGGGGCAATAACTTGTTGCATTTGGGCCAAACAATGGCTATGTGGGGCAGGAGAGACCCCAAGAGCAGCCTCCTTCCCAGAGCCTCCAGCGGGAGGTCAGGCTCCCTACTGGCTGGGAAGGGGCAGGAGGGGGCGATGGCGCCACAAAAGCGCTGGGGAGGGACTGAAAGACTAGGGTGGCCACCTATGCAGATGTTTAAGGAACACTTATGAAAAATGCATGTTTCAGGGCCTGCACTGGAGAGAGAGATTAGCCAAGCGAGCTTTGGCATGCCACCTCCCTGTCCCCACCCCAGCTGTGTTTCCGCCTCTGCGACCCACCTAAGACTCTGCGAAACTCTGGTGGAGAAGAACCACTGCTCCAAACCACTTCTCTATTAGCCAGACATTCCTCTCGAGGCTGCTCACCGATGCTCCTTTTACGGTTCTGTCATTCGGGGTCCCCTTCTCCGAGCTAAGTTAAACCTAACTTTGTGCATGTGTCTCTGTCTCTCCTTATGTTCCCTTGTCTCTGATTGCAAGCCCTTTGAGACAGGGACCTGACTAACAATTGTTCAGCACCAGGTACATTGCTGGGGCTATATAATGCTACAATACATAGGAGCGGGTTTACGTAGCACTGTCTCCCCTAGCACTGTAGATATTGGGGTATACGGGTTCCTCTCTCAGAGGTCAACATGTAATGCTTGCTCATTCTCCCTCAGGCCAGGAGGCCAGTGCAGTGGATTATTATTAAAACTTGACTGCTTACCTTCAGGGCCTAAATGCACTAAAGCTAGGTTTCTTAGGGCATTTTCAGATGGCCAAAGTAATGCGCACTAGTGTGAAATAAGTACAGTGTGGTTAGACTGCACTAACATAGCGATGCCTTTTAGACGGACAACGTAGTGCGGACTGATGACTCAAAGTAGTTGTCACCTACCAAAAGAAGGACATTAGTGCGGAGTACTTTAAGTACGGTTCTTATAAAACCAAGTGGTTGGGGTTTTATAAGAACTGTCCCCATCTCTTGGTCTGTACTAGCATTCAGACGGACAAACCAGTCCGCGCTAGATTCAGTTAGTGCATATGCTAACTAACTGTCCGTGTGAAAACGCACCCCCTTTTGTGGACCAGAGGTAGTTCACTAATGTAGGGTTGAGTCTCATAACCATACTGTTTCCTTAAAGAAACAAAACATAAATAAATATGAAGACTAGTAACAAGCACTTTCCTGGCTGGGTAGGGTTACCCCCCCAGCTAACCATATTATAAAGAGCAATTTTACCTTGACTACTTTCTCCCTCTGGTGGTCAAGGCTTAGAATAGCACACGTCTTCATAAGCCCTTTAGATACATTTTGTCTTATTTTCAAAAGTGCAACTAAGGAAACATTAGTAAATAATAAATGCTCCCTTTTAATACTTAGTGGAAAGCTGCATCTTCTCTTCTAGGACTCTTATCATCTTGACTATTCGTTGTTGGATATGTACACTAAATAGGAACTTTTGATTTTGTTCCAACAGCCCTCCTGGATCTGCTAACTGGACTCTACGTTGCAGTTCCTGACCAGGTCAAAGAGTGCCTTAGGCAAGTGGCTAATGCACAAAATGATTGTGGGGCAGAGGGAGGGAGTATTTCACATATTTGTGGAGGTTCAAGCAGTCATATTTAATCACAGGTTAGATTAAATGCTGCTTTTCTATCTGATTGCAACATTTTTAACATTTAACCAAACGAGTTCAGGCTTCAGAAGCACAGCAAAGTTTCAATTGTCACCATGGAAAATTAAAAGAATTCACAAAAAGGCCCTCCTAGCCACATCAAAAATCCTACTCCAATTAATCATGGTTCTCTATATAGCTACAGTGCCCCAAAACCATTAGACTCTAGATACGAAAGATTACCTAAAATGTATCAAAACATGGCCTTAGTTGGTACAAAGTACATAAAAACATTTACAGCGATGTGATTAGTAACTATAACAATCTAAGCAGGACATAATGAAAACTTCAACCTAAATACAAACAAAATAAATAAGTATCTTCATAAAAGTCAACGTGTTTCAATCTTCTTTGTTTTCTTCAGGGCTTTAGCTCTTAGTACACAACATTGCAAAGAGCATTTTTACAAACTTTACAAAAAAGGTTGTCAAAACCAAAGGAGTATATGAAGTGCCAGACTTTAAAATGTAACCAGTAATACTTCATTTTAAAACGCTTACTGAGAAAATGCATTCCATGACTTACCTCCCTATGTTGAATGGATTCCTCTGAAGGGCAATAGTTAAAACAGGATGTTTTATTCTGCCTTTCTGGTTACAGTGGCAGAGCCCGAGGTTAGGAATGCCCGGTCTGATCAGCATTTATAGGATCACTTTCAATTGGTGATGCCTGCTGATGCGGGGGATATGCTGGGATCAGTTAGGGCCAGGACGGGTGAACTAGATCCATCCATGGTGAAGGCCAGCAGGGAGACGGTGGGGTTATCAACGCCTCTCTTGGGGAGGGGAGGCTGCCAGACTCACTTAAGAAGGGGGTGGTCTGACCTCTCCTCAAGAAACCATCTCTGGATGTGGCTTCTCCGTGGAGCTAATCCACCTATCACTAACCTGCCCTTTTTAGGGACTGTTATTGAATGAGTAGTGGCCAGTCCATTGCAAATGCATCTAGACTGCATCTGTTTTCTGGATCCCTCGCAGTCAGGCTTTCATCCAGTTAATAGCACCGAGACTACACTTGTGGCCTTGGTCAACGATCTACAAGCGGAGCTAGATAAGGGACATATGACTCTGCTGGTTCTACTTGACCTGTCAGCAGCCTTTGACACAGTGAACCATGAGGTGTTGGTGACTCGCTTGTGGGACCGTGCTGGGGTGGACGGGATGGTTTTGCAGTGGTTCCATTCCCTCCTATATCTTAGCTGGTAGTCCTAGGGAATAGTACATCTTCCTCTAGGGGCTCCTCATGTGGGGTTGCTCAGGGCTTCATTCTGCCCCCCCCCCCCTTGTTCAATGTGTATATGCAGCCACTGAGGGAGGCTGTGCATAGATGGGGGGTACGTTATCAATATGCTGATGATACTCTGCTGTACCTCTCTTTTTCATTGGACCCAGGCCCGGCAGTCTCGGTGTTTTCACGGTGGTTGGGCAGCCGTGGGGGACAGGATGAGGTCTAGCCGACTGAGGCTGAATCCCGACAAGACAGAGGTGATGCTCATTGGTGGGGACAGTGATTTGGGTGAGAGGTAGTCACCGGTCATTGACAGGGTCCGCCCTGGGTTGACATCTCAAGTACGGAGCCTGGAGGCGCTCCTGGTTTTACAGCTGCGCCTGAATCTCCAGGTGTCGGCTGTGGTCAGGAGCACCTTCCACCAGTTACATCTGGTGAGATGCCTCCATCCATGTGCCTCAGACTCTGATCTCATCACCATCACCCATGCATTTGTCACGAGGCTGGACTACTGCAATGCGCTCTAAATTGGGCTAGCCATGGGGACAGTACAGAGACTGCAGCTGGTGCAGAATGTGGCGGCCCATCTGCTTACTGGGATGGGTTGCCAAGAGCACATTACACGGGTGCTGCAAACTCTGCACTGGTTGCCTATAGTCTTCCAGGCCCAATTCAAGGTGCTGGTCTTGACCTATAAAGCCCTAAATGGCCTGTGCCCTAGCTATTTGAAGGATTGCCTCACTTCCTGGGCCCTTGGGGGGCTCCTGCAGTCATTGGGGGAGGTTCCATGCTACAAGGGAGTGGCGACTGACAGGCAGGTGTTCTTGGTGGCTGCCCTGGTGCAGTGGAACTCACTCCTGATGGGTATCCACCTCAGCCGTGCAACTCTTTGCTTTCCAGCATCAATGCTGGACTTCTGCCGGTCCTTTGGTGGAGGGGATGGCTAAGGGGAGGTGGGATTTCTTATTTTTCTGCACACTTTTGGCTTTTATTGTATTACTTATTTTAACCAGTTTTACTATTGCATTACGTTCTGTTGGTGTAAGACTCCCCTGAGCAGCCAGAGGGATGAGGTACTATTAAATAAATAATAAATGTCTTAACTAATGGTTACTATAAACAAATCACTTGTATCCCGCAATGCTTTTTTCAAAAGTTTTTAAAAAGCACTTTATGCACAGGTTAACCACCAATGTCTTCTTTAGACAATCCATTGAGAAAATCTAAATCCAAGGTTCCCATGCTATGGGTGCGGAACCCAAGTAGGATCAATCAGTATGTGGAGGAGTCACCATCCCAACCAATAATCCAGAAGTGGGCAAACTGATGCTTTAGAGCCACATGCAGTTTTTGGCCCTACTGTGGTACATGAATGAGACTCTCGAGATGAGAAAACTTTGCCCACCCCATTGACGGTCAATATACTTTCCATGGCTTCATTGCTGTCACAGGATTATATCGGTGTAAAAACTATTTACATGGGGTCACAGGATTATAGTTGTGCAGTTCCACAGCACTGGGGCAGCCACAGAGAACAGCCGCCTTCGGCCGTCACCCACTCGTAGCGTGGAACCTCCAGGAGGGTAACCCCCAATGACCGCAGGATCCCCCCAGGAGGCCAGGAAATGTGGCAATCCTTCAGATAGCTGGGGCCCAGACCATTTACAGCTTTATAGGTCACGACCAGCACCTTGAATTGGGCTCAGAAAAACGATAGGCAACTAGTGCCAAGTTTACAGCACCGGTGTAATGTGCTCCCGGCAACCCATCCCAGGAAGCAGATGAGCTGCCACATTCTGCACCAGCTGCCATCTCCAGACCATCATCATGGGCAGCCCCATTGAGAGCGCATTGGGGAGTGTCAGCTAACAGTGCTTTACTGTTCTTCCATTTATATCCCAGACTTTCTAGTAGGCTTGGAAATCCCATTCTAACACATCCCAAGAAAGGTTTTCAGTATTGAGTGTTTTAAGTGATCATCTACTGAAATTGGAGGGGAAAGTATGAAGAAATAAGAGTTGTATTTCACAGCATGCAACAGGTGTACGGCAAGACAGAATTTTTGATATGAATTAGTACTGGAAAGGAGGTAATCAGTGTATTTTTACATAATACTTTCATCACTGGTAATTCTTTAAAGCCAAAAGTTCATCTTGCATGGCACTGAAACATAATTCTAGTCCTTAGCACCATTTCTAATTCTGTAACAATACAGATTCCATAAATGACTGCTTGAACTCAACATTTCTGATTATGAAATATACAGTCAGACTCTCAAGCCAGAACCACCAGCGGAAGATACCTGTTCTTTTTTATATGAATTCACAATTTGAGCACGCACAAACTTTAGCAAAAGAGTAACATCAGTATTTGATAGATAATCCTGCCAATGTTATAGGTTGTTAATAGGTAATGTCTTTGATTACTGATCTAAAATGTTCTATTACATGGAATTTATCAAATAAAATTTTACACTTAAAAAAGCTCAGAACCAGAGAACTTGTTTTATTTTAAAATTATTAAAGTTTTGGCAGTAAGATTCTCGCCCCGCCCCCCTTCCTGGGGAACAATTACAGGTTGATTCATATGAGAAGAATACATTCTGCACATGCAGTAACCATGTGGGGCCAATTGGATGCATGTTCGTGAAATATATTCAAGTGTACAGAGAGAAAGAAAGCGAAAGAGAGAGAAATCACAAGGGCCATGTTTGTAAGTTACTATCTGTCCTTTTGCGGGAAGTAAGTGTATTTCTTCAGACAGGAGACCCGATATGTAGGAACACAATGGTGCCTTAAATCTCTTCTTCAGAAATTCTTCTTTAGAATTCATCTTCCTCAGGTCTTGCATTTAACTCTAACTGCAATCTTTCCACTACAAACTGAAGACTGACTTGTAACATGACACAAGATTATGAAGCGGTCTCTCTCATTGCAAGGACTATAGGTAAAAACAAGTGTGCCGGTAACCCACTCTGGCTCGCTTTGGCCTGTGGGCAACCGTCACGTGTGTTGACTGGTTTCCAGATGTTCAGCCAGACTGCCACCAGGCATGTTGGTAGCTAGCCTCAGCTCTCATCTCAGCAAATGGCCGAGGACATGGCCTCAGCTACCACCCACTTAATCAGGGCAAAGGAGGCAGAGCACATTAGCACGTCTATTCCCGACAGCCCACCCCCTACCTGGACCAGCCAATGTCACGTTTCTTTGGCAGCTGGGTGGATTCCCGACCAGAGTCACGGCTCCCAACACTTCCCGGGTAAGTCTGTGGCAGTGGTGGGAGCCGTCACGGTGCTGCTTTCTACTGCGCTGGAGATCTCGCTCTTGGTGGGGCATAAATCAGTGCTACGCTGCTGCGACTCTATTTCTGTTACAGTGGAAATCCCCTTTATCCAGCTTGTATTATAGCCATGAGCGCCTGTCCTGGTGGGGTGCTGGGTGTGGGACTGGCTGGCCACACATTCATGCATCTTCCTGCTCCTCTGTCTCGGTCCCCGACCACGTGAACATTTGTTCCGTGACCCAACCCAGTCTGAAACACGACCGTGGCATCTTCTTGACCTACAGTGGGCCAGGTTGCCCCCAGGGCTAGGTCAACGTTTTTTGGGGGGTTTTTGTAACCCTATGTCTCAAATAGACAGGTTGTTATTGTGTTGCAAATAGGGTTATGTTCTCTGATAATTTTGGTTTTGATGTTTGTTTTCCTATAAGATAAAGCTATTACTTGTTTCAGCTCTATTATTCAAGGATATTTGCATTTTCAGGCAGCCTTAACACCCAAATAATAACTGCAAGTGAAATGGATTTTCACAGACAGATTTGTGGGGAGGGAAGGTTATGTTTCAATTTAAATTTTTCATCTTTATTTTTCCAGTAATTTTGTTTTATCAGTCTTTTTGGTCTCTTGATTATGCCATTTTCTGCAATTGCGCATGTGCGATAAGTTATATTATCCGATAATGTTAATATTGCCAAAATATCAATGTGACTGACAAACCAAGATAAAAGAACCCAACCCAAAATAATTACCGTGTATCCCCAATGGAACGAAAACGGGTAGTATTTATTATCCACTTGACCATTTTCAATTTGCTCTTTTTTTTTTAATATCCATTTCAGCTCTACTATAAAAACCAAGTCTGCAGTCAAGACGACTCGCTTTATGGGTAGGTGGCGCTGATGGAGCAGCCAATTTAATAGGGTCACAAGATGAACCAGGAGTGCTCCTTCCCCCACCTGCTGTGTAAGCTGAAGGGAGAGCGCTATTGGTTCAAAATCCACTGCTGGGGGCCTACACTGGAAGAGTGAGGAGAAGCAATGCTACTTCCACCTAGACAGTTGCTCAGCAAGGGGACCAGGGTCATTCCCTCCCATGGCTGTTGAGCAAGCTCCCAGTTTGAGGGGTATAAGCTATAGACCCAGGTGGGGGCATCATTTTAATATTGAGCCTAGGGTAGTGAAGCCTATAAAGCCAGCCATGGGTATAATTAAAGTTATAATTAAAAAAGATTAAACACGCTCTACTTTTAAAGCCACTGAAGGTTACATGAGAAAATACAAGTGCCCCTAATTTCTTATGCAAGAGCCTGCTGGTTACCATCATGGCCGTTCAGCATGTTACTGTCATGTAGAGATGGGCCGAGCTGCAGAATTTAGTAGCAAAACTGAAGGAACATTGAAACCTGCCTCCTAATCCAGGCCCTTCCTTCATGTGCTGATCTGAGCCCCAATCCCACTAACTCTTATCTACGCTTGGTGAACATGAAGGGCGAACTCACACACAACTCTTCTAAACTCCACTGTCTGCAGGGCCCCAGAAGCATCAGTCCCGGCTGATCACCAGGTCGCTATTGCGTGTGAACGATACACTCAGATTTCTAGCCCCGCTTTAAATTCTGACCTAACATTTAGAGCTGATCTATTCATCAGATCAGAATTTAAAGCGAGGCTAGAAATCAGCGTGCCTAACTCACATGCAACAGTGATACAGGGGGGTCATCTGGGGCTGATTATACAGCTTCCAGGGCCCTGAGGACATCAGAGTTATGTAGTGCGAGTTCACACAGTGGAATCACTCACCTGCTTTGAATTCAGCATGGGTTTGATTCTGTAATGCTAGTCCTTATTTTGCCCTTTTCCAGCTCCTGGATCAGGCTCCTCCTGCCTCCAAGCACTAGAAGTCTGAGCTCAGGGAATGGGAACAGAGACGAGGGCACAAACTCAAGGACAGGCGGTGGATCCATGATCTTGACCCTCCTCTTCCTTCCCACACCCTGAGCACACCCCTTAAGCACCTGAGTCTCAAGATCCGAGGACTGTGTAGAAGCTAGGGAACTTCTACCCGGCCTTTGGAGCTTGTACTCATTTTCTACACGGCCCCGGGAGGGAAGCGATTCCCCACCCTTGCCATAAATGTGTTGATGTCTCCAGCCTCAAGCCAGCAAAGCATTTAAGCACATGGTTAATTTTAAGCACAGTTTCAACAAGGCAACTGGTGTGCTTAAAGCCAAGCCTATATAACTGGACCCGAAACGAGCATCCGCAAAAACAGGTATACCTCTCAAAAATCACGGCACTCAGCCCAACCCTATAACATCCAGTACCCGAAGGTCTACTCAGTGTATTGATTGACCATTTTTCATCCCAATTTCCTGACTCCCTATACCAATTTTAAATCTTTCCAATTCAGTTGCTGTACCGATCGGTAGAACAGTAACTTGGTATCAGTAAGTTGGTAATGGCAATGCCTGGTATTTTCAGGAAACTGGGTGCCCGATTAATACTTGGGTAGTCTGTCAGGCACCTGACACGGTTCTCGAAATTGTGGGTATTACCTGTGAATAGCAATTGAGCTAGCCATTTCCACTCTATGTATAACTATATGGGTGGTGGGTTATGTATTCCCCTCTGTGAATCGGTTAGAGTCCAGCCATAGAGCTTGTCTCTGTAGCGCAAGCCATAGAGAATCATGGCTTTAGCACTGGGAGACCCTTATTCATCTCTGGTGGAGTGGACAAGGTGGAGACAGTCATATGTGCATGGACACCAGGGGATATAAAGGAGTGCAGTTGCAACACGCTGACTCCCACTTACCCCACCCCTTCTGATTCCATGTCACAAAGGGGTAGAGTTACATTGGAATTTGGCAGGAGCAGTGACATCACCGTGCTCAGGAAAGAGGCAGAGCTACTTAAGAGGTGGAATAACCCGTTTGACCCACCCCTTTCTGCCATGGCCACACCCCTTTCCAAACAGTGCTGTCACAATGCGTGGAAAGGAGCATGGCCGAATTAGAAAGGGGCAAGTCAATGGGTCTTTCCCACGCCTCTGTCTCCTGCCACTTCCTCTCTGGAGTAAGTTCTGCCAGCCCTGTATGGGGGCTCCAACGTTTTGCCATACCAAGGATGGAGTGCTCAGCACTTTGAAGAGTTAGAGCAGGGAGTAGCAATTTGGAAGGATAATTCCTTAACAAAATCCTTTCATGTTACTTCTCCCCATACCTGCCCTCCTCGCTCTTAGGCACCCGAATACCCTTTCCCCCCTCCACTCCCTTAGCCGTTGCAGCCTGCAGGTGGACCATGTCTCTTCAAATTGCAAGTCTCCTTTGCCTGCCATCGCCGACAGTGTCTTCCTGCAAGCTGGTACGGTAGGCATGAAGGCAGAGAGATAATAAGGCAGGCAGTGTGGTTTGAATGCTGTTGGTGTTATCTCTGTCTGCATTCTCTCTTCAAACTGTTTGACCTGCATTTCAGACACCCTTGGGCTTTGGATTTACATTTTTAATATTGGGGGTTTGTGATACAAGTTCTTCTTGTTGGTTAATTGGTATCACAGCGAGCGGTGGCTCTCTTCTCTCCCCCCCCCCTCCCTTCCACTGAAATCAATCTCAACTAAAGCTGCAGTTGCTCATTCTTTTGTTCCACCCCTCATTTGAAATGGGTTCTGCAAAGTCTCCGCACGACGATAAATAATCTTTGACTCTCACTTTTTAAAATCTGTTGGTTTATGCTTTAATGGCTTTGATGGGCTTTGTTATTCACTCTTGTTACTTAAACCACTTTCCCCATATTCCTAAACTCGATGTTCTCACTCATCCTTACCACTCTGTGCCCTTTGATGCTGAAAGGATTTATTTATGAACCAGATTTTTGAAAGTATGCACTTGGGGGGGGGATCACAACGGAGCACACATTTCAAGCTGTTTTTTTCTGAAATCTAGAAACTCGAGTCTGAAACCAGTAAAGCACTTGTTCCGAGGTCTGAAAATCCACCTATAGAATCCTCTCTCCACTTCAGCTCCAAACAATAGAAACGTCGCACTTACCATTAGTCTAATGTGATCTCAAATAAAATTCCATTTGAATTCCGTCATCACTGGTGTTAATTAGAGCTAATCACTGGCAATAGCAAATTTTCAGAAGATTATTGAATATGAAACTAATTTGCATCCTTCAGTATGCATTGCAATTTTAAATTAAACTAATTTGAACATGTGTATAAAATGCTAGTCTGGGTTACACTGTATAAACACACTGAAATAGCACAAAAGGAGGGTCAGAAATGATACTGTGTGACTTTTCTCACCTAAATTAGCGTTGACTCTCTCTTCCCACAGTGATAACCTAACACCAAAACCTTTCAGACAGTGCCATAAACACACCCCTCGTAAAGAAAGCACAATAATTTAGTCATTAATATGTTCTTAAAAATAGTCTCCAGATACTTGAAAACATGGCAACACGGCATTTTTGAAAGCAGTATTCATTGGAGGTACTTACATCTGCCTTCAAAGCTTCACTGTGACTTGAAGTAGCTTCCATGTGTTGAAAGGGATATCAGTTTTGGTGCAGTCCTTCCGTTTTTCAAAGTTCTTATGACCAGATTCAGTGGTCCTACCAAAAATAAGCCAAAAGCATTAGTCAATAGGAGTTTCCCATTAAGTACAGTAGGTTTTGGAGGAGATGGAACCTCAGCTAACAGAGCCCATTCTTGGTCCCTTTTGAGGATGTGCTAGGGATTGGGTCCAGGAATATCAATAGCAAGCTGCAGACCAGCACACAGACCAGGCAAATGGGACACACAGACTGAGGGGTTTTTTTTTTAAATGAGTAAGACTTTAGGGGAGGCAGGGTCTGTGGCTGCTGCGTGGCACAGCTGAAGAGCAGCCACGCACGGCGTGAGCGGGGAAGAATTTTAACAGGCAGCTCACGGGGTGGCCACCGCACCCATGCAGCCAGCCTCCACGCACCGACCCTGCAAACCACTCAGAAGGGCAGCCGTTCCCCCCTGGACCTGTTTGCTGGAGAGGGTGGGTACCCCGGTTCATACAGACAGACCCACTCGTTTTTTCGGCTTCCCCTGCATGGTGCACTCTGAATTTTTTAGCAGGGTCCTGTGAGTGACCGCTGCATGGCTCTCGGGATTCGGAGAGTGCATCCCCACACCCCCACCTTCAAACAAGCAGTTGGCGGTGTGGTTAATGGATGGCCATGTATGGTAGCATCTCATGTAAAAACACCCTGATGTACTAGAAACAGACGGTAGCCAAGAGATCGGACAGAAGGACTGGCTGGTAACAGGCAAGACAGAGCAGGCAAGCAAAACAGATACAGGGAAACAGGTCAGACAGAGAGATCTAAAAATGGTTCAGAATAGAGCCAACCCAACAGGCAAGCAAACCAAGGCCCAAAGAGAAAAGCACACATCCAGCAGCCAGCCATGTACAGAGCAGATTCCGGGGACACAAGGAGGCAGAAACCAATGATCCATCCAGGTACCTGTGGCTTCAGGCTGGCTTAATATACAGGCCAGATGCCAGCCAGGAAACTGAGGGTGTGGAACAAGACAGGGGACTGGCAACCTATCAGGAGACCAGGGGTGTGACAAAAGACCCGTGTTCAGTACATTTTCCCTATTGCTATCAATGGAGGAATGCAGTGAACACAGAACCCCCTAAACCATGCAACTAAGCCAGCACAAAGAGGACCAACATAATACACTCACGGCACAAGCACAGGAACAGTTGGGGCACTGGACAACTGGACACTACCTTTAAAGTCAAAAGTTCCCGATTCAAGCCCTGCAGAAACCTGGTCTTAACTGTCCTATGGAAGCCTACAGGAGCAAGAGTTAGTCCATCCACTGTTAGAAGTTATTCCCCTCGGGGATGATAGGTCATTTTAACCAACTTCGTGGTGAGGGGTGCCTCCAAACCGCCGGCGTCCCACTGCTAGGAGTCAACAACTAGGAATGGATCATTCCATACCTACGCCCTGTTCTTGTATACTTTCCTGGAGGCATCTGGTACTAGCCACTTTAAGGCCGCTTTTAGACGATCACGCTGTGCGCTCGCGCGGGGTTTCGAAAACCCCGCAAGGAGCGATTACATGCGACGACGCCTGCAATCGCGCGCCTGATACGCAGCACGCATTCTTTTCAAGCCGCAAACTGTCCGGGAGTCTGATCAAGGTAGGTCATTCGTGGCTTGAAAGGAATGCGTGGCGCCGTATCAGGCGCGCAATGGCCGGTGGCGTCACGTGTAATCGTTCCTCACGGGGTTTTCAAAAACCCCACGTGAGCGCACAGCATGATCGTCTAAAAGCGGCCTAAGAGAGGATGCTGGGCTAGCTGGACAATTGCAACGACCAGTTAGTTCTCTTATGATATGATATGGTCCGATGGTTTTTATGGTACGACTCCCGGATATGGAACACAGCTATGTAACTCATACGGACACAGTTGCTGCTGCCTATTGTGTAGCAATAAGGCTGCTTTCTGACGTTACATGGAGGGAACTTGTACAGTCATGATCCATGGCTCTGTAATTGCCGGATTAACACCTGTGAGAATGCATTAATCCCATTTTATCACGTAAGAATAGTTGCACATTCCCAGGTCCCCAAATGTAGCCTTTAACAAGGACGGGTGTTCTCAGCTGATAACAGGGGATTATGACATTCTCACAGGCACTAAACCCCGCAATTACAGAGCTGAAGTCATCATGATTGCACATCTCCCCCTGCCTCTTCCCACCCCCATCCCCCATGCAATGTCAGAAAACAGCCTACATCCTTGTTTGAAGTAGAAAGCAAAAATGAAAGTGCGAGTTTGTAGACCAGGGGTGGGGAATGGTCTGTTTCATCATGGGCCACTTTGAAAATCAGTACAAGCTTCCCAGGACAGATAGGAGTAGGGGTGTGATCAGGATGGAGGAAGGAGGGGGTGGGTCTAGATCAATTCCCCATCCATGAAAACATGCCCCAGATCCCTCTCCATGAGTTCCCTCTTCCACAGCTTCAGGATAGGAACTAGATCCAAGGGTCAGACCCAGGAACTGGAAAGGGCCATATAAAAAACAGATATGGGCCAGATTTGGCCCACGTGCAGCCGGTTCCCCATTCCTGGTATAGACAATAACTCTGAAGTTTAGAGTCTTCTCTCTCATTCTGCAAGACCACTGGAATACATGGTCACACCTCATTAGATCATGGGCTTGTTTCGGCAGCAAAGTCATCCGATGCCTGTTGGATCTACCAGATTGTGGGCAGCCTGGAGGCAGTGAAGCCTTGCACAATTGGCCCCCAGGGTTGAGAGCCCATGGGCGGATACAATTCCAGGATCTGAAGAGGATGCCATGGTCAGCAGCCAGGATCAGTCCAATGAGCAGGCACAGTGTGGGTGGGGTAGGTGGGGAGGTAAGCCAAGTGGGAGTCGTGAGCTGATGCACGGGTCAGTAGCCAGAGAATTGGTCCCAAGGAAAGAAGCCTTGGAGGAGAAGCTGGTGGGAACCAGATGGGAGGGGGGTAGCTGTGAGACAGGTGTGAGTGGAGAGAAGGCACAAGCCAAGGAGAGCACCGCGAGATGCAGGTTAGCACTGTACTGCTCCGAAGGGACCGACGCGCAGGCAGGCTGATCTGGCCAACTGGTGTGAAATCCAAGGAGACATTAGCCTGCTGCACTCAGGGTTCAGTCTGTGCACCCCCACCCCACCCCTACATGTTTTGCAGGTCCAATCTAATAAAGAGGAATTCCCCAGCGTGTCTTTCATGTGCTCGTGGGTAGCCCCCACTAGCAGCGCAATTGAGAGCGAGCACAGAGAGAGGAGCAGAAAGCGGTCGTCCCTCCAATGCTATAGGATTTCCACCCACACCTCTATGGTGCTGGCGGACCTAGACGCACAGAGGTGCTGCACGCAACCCAACAGGACGCGGCTATGTGGGTGCACATTAGTCTGGATTTGCCCGCACGGCGGGATCACGTTCTCCAAGGCCATGCCATGAGTGTGGGCTGCAGGTCCGGTGGCCCCTTATTCATTGGGGGCAAACATCTGACGACCACCTAATAAACGGGCAGGTTTGCCCCCGCGTGGTGTGGGTTAACGTGGGCCGCTGTCTTGTTTGGCTTTACCCTGGGAGAGGGAGCATTTCCTGGAAGCCCAGCTGGGGTGACTCTGCACAAAGTAGTACAGCTCAGCTGGAAAAGCCAGCCTCATGGGGCCCTTCCAAGTCTCTCATGCAGTTGCTCCTTGATGCTGCAGGCTGCTTTTCTAGTTCTACAGGGGTGGTCTAAGCAAGAGACTGGAAGCCAAGTACTCCTGTGCTTCTAATCCTGGCTCCGTGGCCTCGAGCAAATCACTTAGCCACCCTGTTACCCTTTTCCTAACTGTAACCTAGGGATAATAATACCTATCTTCCTATGCAAGAGGTTTTATGAGGATTAGCTAATGCTCGTAAAGTACACCGAAGCCGTAAAATGCTTGAAGCACCAAGCGTTGCTGTTGGGCTGCGCACCTTCCGATCTCTTCGTGGGCATCGTCTGCTTCCGATAACAAGTACCAGGGCAGACAGCAATATAAATCCCCATTCATATTTTGGTTTGTTACGAAAAGCTTTGGCTTCTCAGGGGCCAGAATCTCTTCTTGAATCAAAATGTTTTCAACTATTTTAATTATTTTATTTACAGCATTATGCCAAATAACCTATTTTAATTATTAATATTTGGAATTGATGTCGCTTTATCCCAATGAGGCTCAAGGTGACTCACAATGATAAAAGCAACAAAATTAACCCATTATATATAGCCTGGGATTCATCTTGGACTTCTTCCAGTCCCTCTCATTCACCCACATAGCCAGTCTACTGCCAACACCTGTCAATTCGTCCTAGAAAACATTGCACTCTCTGTGGCTGCCGCGGTGCTGTGCAACTCCCTTCCCTCGGAGGTTCCGCCGAGTCGGAGGCTTCGGGCAGCGTAAGACCTTTCTCTTCGTCAAGGCATTTGGTGGGCAGGGATAGGGGGCTTGCTGGGCGGTTTGGGGCAGGGAGATTGGAGTGGGATGTGTGATATGGGGGAGGTGGTACTGGGTGGGGGATGAAAGTAAATTAAATTAAACCCTTCCTGACGGCTCCCATTGCTAAGATTCTAATCCATGCTCTATTCATCTCATGCAACTTCTTACAGCTTGACCCTCACACTTCAGTTCAACACTCCGCCGTCAAGGTCATCCACCGTGCCCCCCTGCTTCAACCATGATCAGCCCCTCCTCTGGTTCCTTCTTCCCTTCTGAATCCTTGTCTTCACCTTCCAGGTCTTGCTCCTCCCTGTCTTTCTGATGGCGAGGGAAGAAAAGTGGTTCGAATGATCTTTTGTTGAACCAACTGCTGTGGGTGAAAATAAGCAAGCCTTCGGGCCACACTGAGCCCTTCCTCGGGCATCTAGCGTAGCCAGACGTCTATACACTGAGCCAATACAGGGCAGTACAGAGGGGTTAGATGAGACAAGGAAACTAGTAGGGAGGGTTGCTATATTGTTAGGTGCGAGATCACAAAGGATCTTGTATAGTAGGATCTACGTGTGACAGGGTGCGAGTGGTAGAGAGGGAGACCGACATAGGGATAATCCACCACTAACATACAAGCATATAATATAGATATGAAGGAACTAGGTCTAAGGAGACAGTGGGGTTAGATAAGAGTATTCCTAACTGTCTCCCTCTCTGCCACTCACACCTGGTCATATGTAGATTATACATTCCCAAATTCTTTCTTATTTGATCGCACAGCTTAGCAGGCTCCCTTTTAACCCCCTCTGATGCCTGTCTTCTACACATCCTTAACAGCCCTGTTTTTAGACCTCTGCTTTTTTTTTTTTTTTTTAAACACGTCCAGCACTTTTCTCGCTATCAATGTAACCATCCCCCTCCAATATAACAACCCTAGGGAAAGGCTGATGGAAGAGGTAGGTTTTCAGGAAAGATTTGAAGGTTGGGAGCAGAACGCATGTATTCAGGAAGAGAGTTCCAGGCATGGAGGGCAGCATGGGAGAAGGGGTGAGACGTTATAGAGAGTTTAGAACTTTATAAAGAGGCCGCAGTGGAATGTGGTTTTTTAAAAGTTATTATTTCTGTCCCAGGCTGCAGCTGGGTGTGATTTCTCTGGTGCAGCACCAAGCTAGTATTTTGTTCAAGACAACCGAGCTATGTGAAAGCAGCACAAATATCCTTCCACTTCCTATTCAGTTATTTCTTCTGCCTGGCTGCCCCTACGCACTCTTTGTGCGTAGCTGACGCTATACAAGTAAAGAAGGAATAAGAATCATCATCTAGGGAAGAAGAGAACTATGCAAGTGCTGGGTAATATTTATTGAGTAACAGCTGTTGTCTAAGTCAGTAGTTCTCAGACTGGTAATGGGGGTGAAGCCCCAGGGGACATGTGTTCTGAAAGGGAACATGAGAAAGGAGGCAGGTGCTGAACCCCCCTAAGTTGGTTTTCACTGAACTAGGATGAATTTCCAGAATGGTGACAGTCACCACTTACAATTTATGTTCCTGAACTGGGTGAGCCAGCACCATTTTGGAAGTTTCCCAAGCATCTCTAAGCTAGCAGTTATAGTCATTATAACAGCAGCAGCGAGGAGCCAGTGTCGACTCTGAAGCACAGGTGTAGTGTGTTCAGTGACCTGTCCCCAACAGAGGCCGGACCACTGTATTCTGCACCGGCTGCAGAACAGCCCCCCGAAGAACACATTGCAGCCCTCTAGCCTTAAAATTACAAATGCATAAGGATATAAGGAGCTGCCTAACTGAGTCAGACCAATGGTCCAGCTTAGACCAGTATTGTCACAACCGGACGCAGCAGCAATGTTTCAAATCCAGTTGTCCGGAGTCTCTGGCAGAGGCCTCACTCAGGCGTGCTACCAGAGATCCTGAATCAGATGCCAGGGAATTGAACGTGGGGCCGTATACATGCAAAGCACATGCACTACCACCTGATTCACGGCCCAACCAAATGGGGTGGAGATGGGGAAGTGAAGGAATTGGTTTGGTTTTTATCTAAGTCAATCACACACACACAAAAAACTAACTGATAAACAATGAAGTAGTAGAATAAGGCCCAGTGGAACTGAGGGAAGGCAAGAAACCTTTTAATTAATCGAAGAAATGAACTGAGTAGGAACCAAAGTCAAACTCAAATGGAAATCGAAGTCCTCAGCTGAAACCGAACTGAAGTTGAAAGGCCTGATTCTGAATTTAAATATTCTCAGGAACCATTTTTCTGCTGAGAGCCATTTTGTCAATGTAATTAGTTCAAGTTCCACCGGTCAGAGGAGTTGTAGGGAGGGTACTTAAGGCTGGGAGAATGAAGCAGAGGGTGTAGAACATGAATCTTTAGTTATTTCTATTTTACCTATCCCAACAGCTCAGAGCAGGTTACAGCATAAAAACAAAACAAAAAAACCAAACAGATAAAACCATTAAAAAATCCCTCCAGAGAATCTCCCCCCGCAAAACTCCATCTCTGCCTGACAAATGGTTGGACACACAAAAAGCTCTTGCACTGCCTCCGGAAAACGTTGCGACTTGGGCTTTGGCAAGCCTCCAGGAGAAGGGAGCTCCAGAGCTAGGAAGTAGCCACCAAGAACGTCTCTCTGTGTGCTCCTACGGTATGGACTTGAAGCAGCAATGTTCCGTGCAAGGCAGCACTCCCAGCTGACCTTCGAGGCTGCGATGGAGCCTAGGGAAGGACTCGAGCTTTCAGATACATAGGGCCCAAGTCATTTAGGGCTTTATAGATCAAAGCTAGCACCATGAGTTGTGCCTCGAATGGTACTGGGAGCCAGTGCAGACTCTGAAGCACAGGAATAATGTGTTCAGTGACCTGTCCCCAATAGAGACTGAACCACCACATTGTGCACCAGCTACAGATTCCGAACAGCCATCAAGGGCAGCCCTACGCAGAATGCACTGCAGCACTCTAGCCTGGAAGCTGCAAAGGCATGGGCGACACCACAGATCCGTGTGTGCAGCCTGTCCTACTATCTCTAGAGCTGAGAGAGGATACCCGGAAAGACAAGCACCCTGTTGAACTTGGGGTGCCCCAAATCGACTCGGTCACACTCGGACCCGAATTAGTGCCAGCCTGACAGGGACACAGGCTACCTCCATGTTCCCAGGCCGACACGCCTGCCCAGCTGTGCTGCTGCTCCCAGCCGGGCCGGATGGTGCACCACAGTCCCCATAGCTGGGGTGCGTGCAGGTCGTGCTTGCTGAAAGAGGCCTGGGGCACTATGGGAACCGTAGTGCATGACCTGACTCAGCTGAGCAGTGGGCTGGATCAGAAGGAGCAATGGGACAGCCAGGGCAATGAGTCAGTGCTCGGGGGCAAGAGCAACCTAGGACTTCCCAGAAAGACCTGCATTTTCAGGCACCCAGGCAACTGATGAAGGCCTGTCAGTTGCCCAGTGGTGGTGTCCGAAAATGCAGGTATTACCCATGGGTAGCAAAAGCACTACCCTAGCTGCACCCCTTCCCCCTGAGCATGCCTCTTCAGCACTTGATAGGGGCTAGACTCAAGGAGGAGATCCAGAAAAGGGAAAGGGGGTAAATAGAAAAAAACCGGCCACCGGCCAGACTTGGCCCACAAGCTGGGGATTTCCCCACCTCTTCTTTAAAGGAAATTCTTCATTTGGATTCACAAAGTGAAAACGTATTATTCATTTCAGCTGTCAGTATATATAGTAGGGCCCCAAACTAACAGAATTTATTAGGAACTAATAGGACATTAGATCATCAGCAAGAAGAAAGATTAGGAGTCAGAAGAAAAGGAATTTTAAGTGAGCTTAGCCCCAGAAATTGGTGTTTCCAAACTTATTTGGCTTGTCTTTTCAACCAGTAGAATCTTGCTAGAGCTGAATTATTATTTTTAGAACCTAACTGGGTATCTACATGTTACATTAACTACAGGGGAAATCAACCCCATGGTACTTATGACAATGTCATCCCATGGTCCCAAGCTTATGCTACCACCCTATGGACTCTGACCAACAGGAGGAGCCCATCAGACAGCAGCATAAATGTGTGAAGACCGGAAGCCCCATGGTCAAAACGGATATGGCAAATCTCCAGGCTGCAAGGCAGAGTTCTCTGCTGGTAAGATTGAGACGGCAACGTTTCCCCACTACAAGGCAAGACTGGGTGTTTTCAGACAAGATGCTACCCCACATGGCATGCCCCATGAGCCACGGATCCAGCGGTCCATCTAAAAGTGGAGCGGCCAGATGCCATGGAGCGCCCATTCACGAAGCCATTCCAGGAAGTCCGGAATGCGCTGTTTGGGGCTCAGGCCAACCAAATGCATGGTGGCCACCTACATGGTTGGGTCAGGCACACTATGAGTTGCCCATTTGAATGGCTCCCCATGCACTCCACCTACACGGCTGCTCCGTGACAGAGCCACTCACTGGCCACAGACACACACTCACCATCACTTTGCTCATTTGAAAGCACCCACTGACTCAGCAAGCACCGCAAGGGTGACAGTAAACAGACGTCCATTGTGTGTTGTTTTTTCGGCTGCTCTGTTGGTCTCCTGACGAGTTCTCTGGGTTGGTTTTCTTAAACATAGATAATGCTTGTCCCATGTTAGGCGACAACCTATCCATTATGTCCCAGTAGACAACTGCCGTGATCCAGTGAACCAATAGCAAAATGTGCATTTCCTCTATTTGTTCAAGGCAATCTAGTAGGCCAGTCTAGTAATCAAGCCAAAGCTACAAGTTAGAATTCCAGATTCTGACAAAGCAACCCCTCCTAGATTGCTCATTAGTTTGCCAATCAGGCATCTGAAGAGAGTGAAAGGAAAACCTCATAGCATTGTCATGCCAGAAACTTTAAGAGAGCTGTAATGTTAGGAGTCAGTAGAGCTGCTGACACATTAATATAACACTCAGAACCAGACTGCTGACTCCTATCCTGAAAGCAATTTGCAATTATTCTGCAGCTGAGCAACATTTGTCATTTTTAAAGGGAAATTTCAAACCCCTTCAATTTTTCTGACTGTGGGTTCAATCAATCCTCACCCATTAAAGTCAGTGGAAGCTGAATCATGGTCTTCAGTGGGGTCAGTTTGGGGAAACGCCAAGATGGCTGTCCTAGACTGGGAAGCCTGAAAGCATTGAATAATTGGGATCAGTATGTATCTGTAAAGAATTGGAATTAGAACCACTAATCTTCTGTGGTTAATACTGAATAAAGCCTAACAATGCTTTTGCTCTTCACCACAATTTGCTGGAAAAGGGGGAGGGGGGAGGAGACAAACACAAAAAAAGGAGAGTCCAAGAGATCCTTCTTCAACTTTTAACACTTCTCTCCTTCTACCAGAGTCCGAAGACCAGCCAGCAGACAGGTTATTGCATCTGCATGTGCCTGTGTCCAAGGTATTTTAAGGCCAAATTGCCTTATCCCAGCCTCTAATTATTATGCCCATTCAAATTTTTTCCAAGAAATATTTTCATGCACAATTGCAGAGCTTAAATGGTATTGATTAGGGGTGGGACTTTTGGTTCCGGTTTTAAGCGAAACAGCCTGTTAATGGCTGTTTTGGTTAAAACTGAAGGATCCAAAAATTGGACCCATCTCAGTTCCCAATGTTTGGATCTATGTGCCCATTGACTTCACTGGGAAATCTTCCCATTGACTTCCCTGGGAAGAACCAGCCAAGAAGCCTCCTCCATACCACTCCCAGCCATGGCGGGTGGGGTGGAGATCCATTAACCCCACTTTCCGGGGCCAGGCTTTACCCCCCAACTCCCCAGGCCGTTGTGCTTACCACCAACGGTCCAGGTCCGGAGGGTGGGGGCGAGTGTTGGAATGGTAGGTCGCTAGCTGGGCCACCAGCTCTGCTGTCAGTGACCAGGCCTTCTCTGCTGCTGGCTGGTGTCAGCTCTGCTGTCAGGCCACCAGGCCTTCCCCTCTGCGAAGGCCTGGCTGCAGAACCAGCTCCCACCAGCAACAGAGAAGACCCAGCCTTCACTGCTGGGCAGCCGGGCCTTATCTTCTTTCTTGGTTTGCAGAACTTGAAAACACTGCCCAAGTGGCAGTGCCACAGCGCACATGCTCAAAATGGGCACCTTGGCCCTAATCCAAGATGGCACCGGCAGCACCCCATTGACTTCAGTGGGAAAAAAGAACCAAAGCTGATAGATCCGATACCAGAACAGAGACACAGGAGAACTGAAACCTGAATAAACCGAAGCCCAGAATCCCACCCTTAGTATTGATTATTTCTATTTGAGGTTTCACAGTGACTAAACAAGAAGCAAAGTATGAAGTTTACTTCCTAAGGAAGCTATCCTCCAGATTCTTACAGTTTTTCCATGTATGTGCTGCTCGACAAAGCTGCTGCCTGGAAGGAAGGATGTACAGGAATTTGAGAAGTGGAGGGAAATAATTTAACCAAATATTAAATGGATTGGTTTGTTTTCAACTATATAAAGCTGCAGGAGCAAAGTTAAACCTCTGTTTGTCAATGTTGAGAAAGTGGGAAGGATTTGGAAGAGCAACAAATACGACTCAAGGCCTGGATTAAAAAGACATGAGGCAAGACGGATAGAACTGGACACGTTTAGCCTAGAGAAAAGACGGCTAAAGGATGGAAAGGCTAGCATTTTTAAAATATCAAAAAGGAGGACACAGAAAGACAGGTAATTTGTTCTCTTTTATCACTGAGGCCAGGACAAGGGAAAGGGTTTAAGGCAGGCTTAAGTGAAACAGGGAAAACTTCCTAACCGTTAGAACAGTTCAGCAGTGGAACAAGCTGCTTAGGGAGCTTCTGGAACCTCCTTCCCTGGAGATTTTTAAAGCAGAGACTGGACAGGCATCTGCCAGGGATACTTTAGGTCTGGGTACAGGGCTGGACTACATGGCCCTTGGAAGTCCCTTCCAGCTCTACAATTCTATGATTTAAGAAGCCATGCCAAATTGGAAGTCTTCATTTAAAATACAGTGTTATGTTGGATTCCTACTGTTCTGCTCCAAATCAGGGGCATGATGTTGTGCAACACCATTCAAAGCCCAGCATTTTGCAGACCAATTGCCTCTGGCATGAATGAGGAGTGCAGACGAACAGGGAACCTGTCCCCCAGAGGAGGGGATGGCTGTAGCAGTCAGGGCATCTGAACTCCACTGCGTACTTCGATGCGCTTTTCAGCTACGAAGTTGTGTGGCATGAACAAACGGACCCGTCCCTAGTCCACGAGGTCTAGCAAGATCTTCAGCCCAGGGCAGCAGACAGGGGCTAAGTAAAGCTGGGCATGGACCAGGCTCAGGTCCCAATTATGGGCCCCCTAAGAGCAAGCAGGGTGCGTCTCCAGGGTCGGGGACAAGTCATTAGGCTTACCTCGGTGGGATGAGAAATCTGTTTCAGACTGCTGCCACTGCAAGAGGGGCCCCAGCCAAGAGCCCCGCTGCAAGTCACCCCTGCGTGGGGGAAAGTGGGGAGGGGGTCATAGCCCACAAAGCGCCATGCCAGGCCCACTGGGATCTGCCCCCTCACTCCACGGTAGCCGTGTCACTGGCCCAGGGCGGAATGGAGAAAGCTCAGTCCAATGGTCTCCAGGAGGCCCACCCCAGCAGTGTCAGGAGGCAGGATCACACTACAGGCCCGGGCCCTATTAGGTGACCCGTCACTGCTCCAATTCCACCTCTCAGTCAGTGGAATAGTGGTGGCAGTGCCCACACAAAGACATCACTGACCCATCAAGGGTCACCAGAGAAGGTAGTGGATTTCTTGTTCTCCGATTCAACCTGCTGTTGGGTCTGCTCTGACAACTGGAGGACCAAGAACTCTATGAGTTTTGACTCTGGTGGCAAGTCGAGGTCATTCAGCATCACACAACAGAGAACCCCAAAGTTCATCTGCTTTCATCCAAGTCCGTGTTCGGCCAAACACTTAATTCCGCGTCGTTGGGCCTTACTTCTGTTTTACCCCCCAAGCATTCGCACAGAGTGCTAAATTAAAGCTATTCTGGGGTAGGAAGAGAATGTATGTGTACTCGGCCCTTTGGATTGTATTTGAAAGTAACTGCTCATGGGAACGCTTATCAATGGGAGTAGCAGCGACCTCAGAGCAGCAAGGGTGGAAGCTGAGGCAACACGACTTTGGTTTACCCTGTTCTCCCCAGAACGCTACCGAAGAGTAGTTAGTTACTTCAGTTTAATGTAAAAAATCAAAAAGGAGTTTCTTCTGTTTTCCTCTATTTGTCAGAACGTGGCCTAACGTAGCCCTGGAAAGTTTAGGATTAAATTAAGTTTACTTAATGGCAGGACTTAGTCTGTGCCAGGTCTCAGTTCTCATAGCTTTAGCGCTGGCACCTCGGCCGGACCTTCTCACTCCTGCCGCTCTAAAGACCTCACCCACGGCTGGAGGCAGAAGCACCAGTCACGTCCCCATCCCCTCTACTGGTCCGGTTGGAATGGGCACTGCTAAAGGTGGGCAGGGAGGATGCTGGAGTCCCAAGCTCCATCAAAGGGTGTGTTCAAATGGACAAGGCCATGGGGGGGGGGGGGGGGGGGGCGGAGTGGGAAAAGGCTGAAGGAGCCGAGGAAGTGATCAGAACTAGGGAAAGGGGGGGGGGGGGGGGGGGGGAGTCCATGATCACTGGGTGGCATAGCCCCCGAACACCCTTACAGGTGGAGCTTATGGGGAGCGATTAAAATGCATGTGGCTACTGCAGCGGCACAGCCAGAGAGGCAGGCACCATGCACTCCCCCTGCCACGGAGGAGGGAGCAAGCACGCCGGACTGGCCTTTGCATGCGACACGTCCCGGGAGAATCCGGGCTCCCCAGCACTCCCGGCCAGTTCTTGCGACTTACAAAGGCTGCTCCCCTCACCTACCGTGCCTAGGAGTGGCAGACCTGTCTGCTGGCGTGGCTGGCTGTCACCATTTATACGGGCAGGGGCTCTGTGGCTGCCCATTGCCATGCAGCCATTTGGCTTCACTCCAGGTTTCCTGGCAGTGCTCCATGAGCGGATGCTCCGAGGCTCACAGGAGCACGCAACTGGCTGCTCCACCATCAAACGGGCAGTTGGCTCCTGGATGGCCCATGCAGGGCAGCATCTCATCGGACAAAACCCCAAACTTAGCTCTAAACAACAGCTAGCAAAGAAGGCGGGGATAGGGCGTGAGCTATGCATCCCCCCCAAAACGCTTCTGGTATCAAGGGAGGGGGTTGCTTCTGGGGCAGGCTTGGACGTAGGCCTAGCACCTTTCTCTACAAATTAAATCGCTGCTTCATGACCTAAGTTTATCCTTTGCTCAATACCTGAGAACCTCAGTCAAAACAGACTGACAGCACCACTCTCACAAGAGGAACTCGTACCCCTGGTCAGATCAGAGCTTCCGTTCCAGAGCCTTGTCTTAAAACGACAAGGGCTTCCCAACGAACATGTTGCTACAGTGAGTAAGCGCCTATGCAACCTCGAGGCATTCGTATTCATAGAACTCCTGAAGCAAGACACAACGTTGGCCGTAACACCCGGGCCCTTGCCAAGTTTCAAATAGCGTATAATTATGCCAAAAAATGAATGGGTGTGACTAATACAAGCACAAAAACACTGGGAAAATAAAAACCACACGCTTGATATTATGGCAAAAATTGTTGATATAGAAGATGGGCTTTTTGGAAAGCATAATCCATTCCGTCCCCATCCTCACCACCAATAAACCCTTCCTGTAGAAGGCCTGCGTGCACTTTTTCCCCTCCTTATAAATTATTCAACTGCTAGTAATCACATTTCACTGAAATCTGCAGAACAAATGTTTTAACACTTTCTTTCTTTATCCTTAAACAGCACTGGGAAGGACCAGGAAAATCAATTGGTTTTAACTTATTATCAGGTGTGAAACAAACGAGTCTGGACCCCAGACTCTGCGGGGAGGAGGGGGGGCGGTTCTTTTGTAAGCAGCATGAGAATCACTAGGGAATTTTCAGAGTGGGTTGGGGAGGAAGGGGTGTGTTCTAACCCGCCCACTCTGAAAATTTCATATTGTTCTTTGGCCACTTGCAAGGGCCCACCAAGAGGGGCATTTTCAGAGTGAGAGGGGGTGGAATGGTAGATCCACCTCATCTTAAAACTTCCTTCCTGACAGGGCTGCTGCAGTTTGGGGGGGACGGGCCTGCTGGGAGCTGGGGTAGCACCGCCCTCATGGGTAATCCCCACCTCCCACCCCAGAGGCCTCCTTTTGCCCCTCCACCTTGGAGCCCATTCTATTTGCCCTTAGGAGGGAGTCTCATATTTGGGATACGAGCATGGGCCCACGGCAGCTTTACTCCACCACTGACTTGTATTGTCCCAAATATAAATTCGATACAAAACTGTCAAAAGGACTTTTGACAAGGGTTGCCGCCACCTCCATCAAGCTCAGCAAGGTAGAATTAGTCTCCCTGCCCTCTGAACCCAGCACCTAACTCACCAAGGTCAAACTTTGCTGAGAAGCTGCCCTGCGTTCTGTGCACTGCACCCAGAAAGTTCCTGCTAATGACTGTGGTCACACTTCTGAATCCAACAAGCACTGAACTGTATTGCAGTCTCTCAAGGGGAACAGGTCACCTTGCTGTCTGATGCAGGTCACTAAGCCGGTAGTTATGTCTTGGGAGAAGATCGCTTTGGAAGGTAGCTGTTCCAACATGAAAGGTAATGTGCGGTAATTACAGCTGATACACCCACTCTGACTCACAAGATAGCATTGGGGGAAAACCAACCAGACAGACAAGTGCTCGATCCCAGCTTCTTTACTACAATAGCCCCTTTGTTTCATATGCGTATTTCCTCTCAGGCCTTGGGGAATGGGCCTCCTGTTTTCAGCTTCTATGGGTCCCCGTTTGCAAACCTCCTACTCCAGAGTAGTCCCATTGAAGTGTACCAGGCTATGCCCCAATAAGGGGTTTGAGGATTATGCTGTTGCTCTGCTAGGCCCAAGAATAATGAGTTACCCAAACGAAACCTATTTCCCCTCAGAAACTAAGGAGGTGGTGTTGGGACAAGCGCAGCTGCCTACTTCTCTGTTAAGACAAAGCAGAGCTCACTCCAGTCCCTACTTTGTCTGAGACAGCGTTCCACTACTTGTGTCAAACGAAAAATATTGATTGAAAGAGAGAGAGAGAGGGCTACATCGAAAGTGTGCTTTGGAACTCGCATGGGAAAGGTTATAATGCACCTAGCATTTCCCAGGCTCCTGGCAAAGGGGGACAGAGGCACTCTAAGTCCCAAACTGCTGCTGGGGGGAGGGGGGGATTAATTTATTAAGCATCTAGGCTCTGGATTTTTAAATAGACAGACACTAAAAAAATTAAAGCACAATTATTTTTTACTTTATTTTTATTTTCTGTTGTAGCCCCAGAACAAAACCTATTTTTAAATCACTTAGCTTTCAAAATAAAAAGTTGTGGTTGGCCATAAATCTTGAACTTCAAAAGTGGCTCACAGCCACAAAAACGTTGGGGACCACTGGTCTGAGCTTTGCGGCATGGCTGCCCCTTCTCCTGTTTCAATTGCTTTGATCAGAGCTCCCTCTATGGGAAAAAAAGGCCTGAGGGTCTGACTCCTATCAATATAATCCCATCAAGTCTCACGAAGCTACTCCAGAGTTACACTCGAGGGGCACAGTGTCACGGAGGAACATAGGGTCACACATATGTGATACTGGCCCACATGTAGACCGCAGCCCTGGTAGATATGCAATGCAAAAGGTTCCACATGTATGTAATGTTACAACTGAGAACTGTAAAACCCAGATCAGAGCTGTGACACGTGACCAAGCTCCAGGAAATGGAAAGACAGTTTTGTTGATTGCCCCAGACAGATGGCCATAAACATTAAGAATGCTAATGCCAGCGGCCATTGCCTAAGTGCAAGAGACAGAGAAAGCTGATAACGAGAACAAAGGGAATTCTAGAAGCCTCGAGAAGATACGAGGAGTTTCCTTCTGGGGATAAGGAGTTGTACCCCAAAGGGGGGAGGGACTATCAGGAACTCACTCACCATCTTGCAGCCAGCAAGGCTGGAAACCATGAACTGAGAGACAGGACTTTGCTGTCTAGCAACTCTAAGGCTGAAGGCCCAGTCGCTTACATCAGGACTGAGAGGAACTTATGGACCTTTGTAGAGTAAAATGCTTATTTAGGAACTCAACCAGTATAGGTAAAGAATGCGTTATGTTTACCTTTGATTTCTAGTAACCACTCTGTATCAACTATCTTGCTTATGTAATCAATAAACTGACTTCTTATCTTTATGAAGAAGTGTCTGTGTCTAACATTGGAACACAAGTGAGCAACAAGAGTTCTCAAGCTCTTGCGAACCCAGAGATTAAAGAGCCTGTAAACAGGAAGGATTGGGCCCTTGGGTGACAAAGGGGTTGTCCCTGTGGCAGGCTTGAACTGGCCAGAGAGAAAAACTGGTTCAAGTGGGCTGTACGCGAGGGAAACCGAGTCACTCAAGCCCAGTAAAGTGGGGGTGCGGACCTCCAACCCATGACACACAGCATCAGTACTGGCCAGCTTTGCATGCGCACACAGAGGGCGTTTTCAAACAAGCAAGCCGACCGAGGGTTCGTGGCTGCCAGGTGCCGCTGCCGCAGAGCTCCTACACAGGTGGAGTGCGTGGCAGGCAGTACAAATGGACCGCTCCCAGCATGGCTACTTCTGCCACCATGCATTCCCCCTGCCACGGACCATGGGGGAGGAGAAAGCTGCCGGGCTGGCCTTAGCAAGCGACGTGTCCCAGGCCTGAGTGCTGGGGAACCCAGGCTCCCCAATGCTCCTGGTCAGGGCTTGTGACTTGCAAAAGGCTGCTTCCCCCACCCCACAACACCTACAAGCGGCGAACCCGTCTGCTGGCGTAACTGCCCGACACCGTTCATACCAACTGAAAATACCCACATATGCCCCATCACCTCCCATGGGACAGTGGCAAGTGTCACACGTAGAGAGGCATGCACTGACTGTTTACACTTATTACCGGTGCGTCGGGTGGGGGGATGCCTAAAACCATCCCACTTCTTTTCCACGGATGTAAAACCATCCTACCATGTTACACAGACAGAGCAGGGTCACGCCAGTATTGCAAAAACTCACTAAGGAAAGGCTCGTGCCTGTCTGGGCAAGGCTAGCTGGAAATAGGCTCTGCTGGGCTTGGGGCTTCAACCGTTGGAGGAAGATGAAGCAGTCTCAAGGCTACAAGATGGAAATAGCCCGGAACCGTATTTACAACATCTAGGCTTGCCCAACCCAGAGCTGTTTGTGGAGCTGGGACAGGCAGGCACTTTGAGAGATAGGCCTTGGAGGAAGAGGAAGCTAAGCCCTGCAGAGCATTCAATAGGCTGGGATTGGGACTTCAGGTGTTTGAGGACGTGGTCTCCATCTCTCCAAGTGTCTGCCTCTGAAGTGCCTGTCTCTCCCATCTCCACCGTGTACAGACACGGACAAGTGGGTTCTGAAAGCCAAAAAACCTAAACTTGGTTCCTCTCTTAGTGAAGAAACACTAAAAGATGTAAAAGAAACAGACTCTAGATAGAAACAGCGTGAGCGTGAAAGAGACAGGGTCGACTGGTGCGTGTTCTAGCACCAGCACACAAGCAGAATGCCCACTCCCACGAAAAGGAAGATTATTTTCCAGGTTAGATACTGGACGAGGAATCAGTGGTATGAAAAACTCAGAATACATAAGTGGCTGACAGTCAGCAGAAACGGACTAGAAGAGAAGATTATGTAAGACAACGGTTGGGGAAGGGACATAGTCATGACGGCAACACTTCTCGCCCTGCCCCTGCAGTGAGGAAGTGCACACAATTACACAATGAGAATACCTGGAAGCCTTTTCGAAAGCATGTCATGCCTAATATTAGGCCACGTTCGCTAATGGTTTTGACTTTTTAATTAGTAACTCTTGGTAATGATTGATAACTGACTAATGCTTTCAAAGTGTGATGCAAGCCTAATTCAAGCTTGTTAGCAAAAAGTTTACGCAGTTATAAAGATGGTGAACTGACAGGCTAAACGGAGTCTGGCCTAATTTGAAATGAAGCCATCCCACATCCTTTTGTCTCCCACTTCGAGCACTGCTTATTACCCACTCTCGTTCTATCCTCTACAGGATTGAACTGTTGTACTCCAGACCTGAAAGCACAAGTCCTTACATCATTCTAGAAAATGGAGCAGCAGCAATGCTACAGGAGCTGTGACCCTGGCAAGAGAGATGGGGAACGCACACACTGGGTGGTTCTAAACATTATGGTACCCAGGAAGTCATCCTGAGATGGAGCAGTTTGACCAAATGGTCCAGCTGCTCCCTGTTTGTACTGCCTCCCTTGGGGGATTCCATGGGGTGGCAGCATAAACAGGGATAAACAGCCGACAAGCCCCACACTGAAGATGACACACTGGCTGGCAAGCCTCCCAGTCAAGTCCAGAAGCCCAGGGTGAAATTGTCAAGCGCTGAAACTAGGCAAGACCTTAGCTGAAATTGACACACCCCAAATTGAAATTGGAAAGCTCTGAAACCCCCACACTGAAGTCTGAAGCCCCACACCCAGTGGCAGAGTGGTGACCAGATTTGTAGAGATTGCTCTCAGATTTGTGTGGAATTCCACCTCATTAAGACTTCCCATGTGTCCTGTTTTAGGCTCCTCTGTGGATCTGCCAAAGAGTTCCCTGGATATGTTCCAGGCAGCAAACTCCCGAATGCCCATATTCACACCATGACTTAATCTCAGGTTTGGGTGAACATAACACTTGTCCCACGTTAGGCAGGGCAAGCATTATATGTAGAGGCATGTACTGTCTGTTGATACTTATTTGCCACCCTAATTCAACCCTCTACCCCCCTGAAGGATTGAACTGTTAAACTCCAGACCTGAAAGCATGATTCTTGCCTGCTCCTTTAAGCCAAGCTGTAATCGAAGCAAGGCTGTAACAGCCTCATAATTTCTCTGGACTGGACTCAAGGGTGAACACGGAGACCACTCTCCACTGGATTACACTAGCATGGGAAGTCTTAATGAGATGGAATTCCATACTAATCTGAGAGCAATCTCTACAAATGTTGACATTCCCTGCAGACTAGAGCTGAAACAGGGAGCTATATTGCTTCTAATGGGTCATTCTGCAATTTAAGGAAATGGGATCAGGTTCCTGACCATTTCCGCATTTACTAATACAGGCACTTCACTTTTAGAAATAGCATTGTGATTTCCCAACTTCCTGTTTACCATCCTATTACCAGTACTGTCTTTCCAAGTTACTGATTTTCCGCATTACCAACTCTCCATTTTACTTCCAGATTTCTGTCTGTTAGGAGTGACATACAGAATAAATCAGAGTTCAGAGTTGAATAAACCCAGCCCACAGAGAATCCAGGCAGGAGTTACGGTATTATGTCAGAATAGAAATGCATGGGAAAGTGGGAAACGGTAACCCAGGAAACCAGAAAGCGTACATGTTTCAAAACACTGCACAACCTAGCTCCCCCTTACCTCTCGGACCTAATCTCCCTACACACTCCTGCACGTGCTCTCCGCTCTTCCTCTGTCCCCTCCCTCAGTCTCCCTCGTTTCTCCTGCTCACCTAACCACCTTCGACCCTTCTCCCTCGCTGCCCCGCATGCCTGGAACTCCCTCCCTGCCCACATCTGGCTTGCCCCCTCCCTCCGCTCCTTCAAATCCCTCCTCAAGAACACATCTAGATGTGTATAAGAGACAGGGGTGAGGGAGCTAGTCCAGAAGTGGAGATTGAAGGAGGCGGCTAAGGAGAAGAAGCAGGCAATGCAAGGCTGAGAGGGTGCATCAACATGAATACTGAAGTTGCCAAGGATGAGTGTGGGGATGTCGTCAGAGAGGAATAGGGCAAGCCAGGAAATGAACTCGGAAAGGAGGAGAGGGAGCCGGGAGGGCAGTAGATAGCCGCAACACGGAGGTGGAGAGGGGAGTAGAGGCGGACGGAGTGAGACTCAAAGGAGGGGAAGGAGAGAGAGGGGGGAGAGGGGAGGGGTTGAAACTGGCAGGAGAGGCAAGGAGGAGGGGCGGGGGCTATGAGCGGGGCCATATTCCCCCCCACCCCTGATTTTCAGAAGCCCTATAGAGTTCCTGCCTAGCCCCCACTCCTGTGCTCCCACCACCACTGACAATTGCCGGTCATCTAGGCTAGGGAGTTCAGGACTGGAAAGAGCTGTCCTTCCCATAACCCCATTCCTTCCTCCCTCTCAGCAGCAGAGTCCTGCTGTGGCATCGCTGCCATCTCTACGTTTTCTGCCGAGGCCCTATTAATAGCACAATGTTTTAGGAGGAGGAGAGCTGCCACTTCTTGCGGTTTGACCATGTTGCCCTGTGGGAGTGTCAGGGTCAAACTGCAAGAGATGGTAGCCCAAGGGGGGAACTCGGCCACTTTGGGGGACAGCATCACTCCCCCGGGGAGCTCTCGGCCTCCATAACCCCTTCCTAACACACACTTCTCTTGGGCCCTCCAAACCACACAGCCAGCAGAGGAAGGGCCCCACAGGCAGCATCTCCTCAGTGTAACCATTAACAGAAATGGATTTTCACCTTGGAGTTGTGAATTGAAAACATGCTATGCATCTCAATTCCGCAAACAAGGACATTCAACACAGACAACTGGAAGCTAATGTACGTTCTAGAGCTCTTTGACAAGGGTTCTACGTGTTCAATTCTGCCTAAAGAAATTCAGGAATGAGTAAGATGGTGCAATCCTCCATCCATTATTCAATGGGAGCTAGGCCACTGACATAAATGGATGGAGGATTGCACCCAGAGTGTGGCTTTCAACAGAATGGTTATGTGCACATGAACAACCTAATCTGCATCCCTTTACTCTACTTTGGGGATACTAATCCACTTCGCAAGCATTCAGATTTAGCAGGGCAATTACCTGAGATGTAGGCTGCCCAGGGAGTTAATGATTGTGTGAACAGTTGGGTGTTAGGTGCCTAATTCCATAGATGTATTAATCAGAAGTAAATACTCCCCCTGCCCCCAGAACCACTCCTTAGTGGATTTTAAATACTGTGTTCCTATGAACAAAAGCAGAACTGAAGACAGAAAAAGGAAAAGTAGCTACTGCAGAGTAAGTTTTCCGACAGTGTAAAAGCCGGAATGGGCCGGAACATCCCGGAACGCCCAGATCTCGCATAGATTTCGTGCACAACACAGCGCAATGGGATATACAGAGTTTAGATTGATTTTTTAAATATTAGTCCCAGACAAAATTGATTTTTGTTAACCTCTTAAAGCCCCAAACCAATTTTTTCACAACAAAAACAGCCCGGAACGTCCACTTCCCAGGCATCCCAGTCCACCAGACTCACAGCCCACACAGAACCAGATGGGACTCATACTCTGAGCTGCAGAAACCCCAAAGAATCCCGTCTGATACCTGTTCCGGGCAAAAACCCTTATTACGTATAATCAGCCCGGAACGCCCACTTCCCAGGCATCCCAGTCCACCAAAATCACCGGCCACACAGAACCCCATGGGACTCATGCTCCGAGCTGCAGAAATCCCAAAGAATCCCCTGTCTGATACCCATTCCGGGTGAAAACCCATATTACGTATAATCAGTCCAGAATGCCCACTTCCCAGGCATCCCAGTCCACCAAACTCACAGCCCACACATGGCCAGATGGGACTTATGCTCTGAGCTGCAGAAACCCCAAATAATCCCCCATCTGATACCAGTTCCGGGCAAAAACCCATATTACGTATAATCAGCCTGGAACACCCACTTCCCAGGCATCCCAGTCCACCAAACTCACAGGCCACACAGAACTACATGGGAGTCACACCCTGAACCAGAGAAACCCCAAAGAATCCCCCATCTGATACCCGTTCTGGGAAAAAACCCTTATTATGTATAATCAGCCCGGAACGCCCTCTTCCCAGGCATCCCAGTCCACCAAACTCACAGGCCCAACAGAACCACAAGGGAGTCACACCCGGAGCCACAGAAACCCCAAAGAATCCCCCATCTGATACCCGTTCCGGGCAAAAACCCATATTACATATAATCAGCCCGGAACGCCCACTTCCCAGGCATCCCAGTCCACCAAACTCACAGGCCACACAGGACCAGATGGGACTCATGCTCTGAGCTGAAGACACCCCAAAGAATCCCCCATCTGATACCCNACAACCTAGCTCCCCCTTACCTCTCGGACCTAATCTCCCTACACACTCCTGCACGTGCTCTCCGCTCTTCCTCTGTCCCCTCCCTCAGTCTCCCTCGTTTCTCCTGCTCACCTAACCACCTTCGACCCTTCTCCCTCGCTGCCCCGCATGCCTGGAACTCCCTCCCTGCCCACATCTGGCTTGCCCCCTCCCTCCGCTCCTTCAAATCCCTCCTCAAGACCCACCTTTTCCTCGCTGCCTTTCCCAATGCCTGCTAGTCATTCCCCATATACTTACTGTCTGCCCTCTGCAGACTGCTGCAACCAACCTGATTGTAACCAAGTCAAGCACACGCACCTGAGACTTCGCATCCGCCTGAATGTTTGTCTGTCTTCACCCCTGTCTCTCCCACTGTCCCCTCTCCCTGTCTCCCCCTCGTCTTTTAGATTGTAAGCCACAGGCAGGGACCGCGTCTATTGTATGTTTCTGTACAGCACCAAGCTCATGACTGGTGCTATATAAATGTTCATAATAATAATAATAATAATGATAATAATGGTAAAATGGGAGGTTGATCAGGATGTTGATGGGTAGCACTCAGCTCCTGATTCAACCAAGCCAGAAATGGGTACCGCAATTTGATGGGAATTTCCATTTGTGAAAATACTTATTTCAGCCTAGCTACAGACATATTTGTGCTGCCCCCTTCGCTCTTGTCATTTTAAGCTTCTAGCATTCGACACCTTCTCCTTTCATAAGGAGATTCATTGAAATCAGTTTAACCATGGCTGTATGCGAGATCGCACCAACTCCTCAGGAACAAGAAAGGGAAGATAGACCAGCTGCTTGGCATGGTTTCCTTTCTCATTTGTTGTGTATTGTGGAGTCGTTTGCTTATCAGTTCACATAAGTACCAGGTGTGGTTTGTTGGTGCTTCATCCTACCATTGGAATTTGGGGGGCAAGTTGCCTATTGGCAGGATGTTAATGATGTTTTTAGTCATTAAGGGCGCCCGGAAGCCTTCAGGAATGGGTGGTTTTGATATTAAATAGGTACTATCAGTACAAAAATAAAGATTAAACATACAATTGGATGTTACATCATGAAGTCATTTTGCATAGCAAGCTTTTCATAGAAGCCAAATGCATAAATAGGGAGACCTCATGAAAGTGATGACAAGATGGAAGTGGTAAAATAAACACTCACGCTCAGAAACATCTTTGATTGTTTAAAAATACCTGCCTAGCTGAGCTTCTGACCTTGCACTACCCTGCCTAATGGCAGTTCTAGGGAAGATGTGGATCGTGTCCCCACTTGTTAGGTGTGTTATATTGGGCTACTCCACATCACGTGACATGGCCCAGTTCCAAGCAGTGCAACTTAATTCAACGTTTAAAAATGCACGTATTCTCAGAGGACTCTGCCAACCCACGCTCTTTTTCAAAGGCATTTCTATCGCAAGCCTGATTACAAACGGCACACCTTTTGAAAAGAAATTTTATATATATATATTTCAACAAGGCTCAAGTTGTAACATGCACTGCTAGTTTCAAAGCTGGGGCTCAGGACCCGATCCAAAGTTCATTGTCATTAAAGAAAACACCCGCGGTTTTGAAAACACCCACGAATCCATGAAGAAACCCATGATTTTAACATATTTGGATCCGATTCCATTCTGCTCTCATCATTCGATTGATATGGGGCCGGGGGGTGACTATGGCGAAGGGCAGAAATACTGACACACCAGTATAATTCTATTAATAATCATAAAGTTACTTTTGATTCTCACCCGCAGTAGTTGAGATCAGAATAGGCCCACGAAGTCTTAACTCTAGTATTTTCTCTTGGTTATTATTATTATTATTATCAGCATTTATATAGCACCAGTGATGTATCTGGCGCTTTACAGAGAACAAGATAGACACAGTCCCTGCCCGAGAGCTTACAATCTAAAGACAGGGGGAGGGGAGACAGGGAAGGGGAAACAGAGGGAGAGACAAGGGATGCAACATTCATGAGGATGCTAGAACTCAGGTACACGTTCTTGGCTCGGTTACAGTACATTGGGAGTTTGCAGATAACAGGTGGGGGATAATCCTGGGTGGGGATGATTAGCAGGAGTTAGGAAGGGCAGAGCGGAAGAGGTGGGTTTTGAGGAGGGACTTGAAGGTACGAAAGGAGGGGGCAAGGTGGATGTGGGCAGGGAGGGAGTTCCAGGCGTGTGGGGCAGCGAGGGAGAATGGATGAAGGTGGTTGGGGGAGCAGGGGAGGCGTGGGNCAGATGGGACTCATGCTCTGAGCTGAAGACACCCCAAAGAATCCCCCATCTGATACCCGTTCCGGGCAAAAACCCATATTACATATAATCAGCCCGGAACGCCCACTTCCCAGGCATCCCAGTCCACCAAACTCACAGGCCACACAGGACCAGATGGGACTCATGCTCTGAGCTGAAGACACCCCAAAGAATCCCCCATCTGATACCCGTTCCGGGCAAAAACCCATATTACATATAATCAGCCCGGAACGCCCACTTCCCAGGCATCCCAGTCCACCAAACTCACAGGCCACACAGGACCAGATGGGACTCATGCTCTGAGCTGAAGACACCCCAAAGAATCCCCCATCTGATACCCGTTCCGGGCAAAAACCCATATTACATATAATCAGCCCGGAACGCCCACTTCCCAGGCATCCCAGTCCACCAAACTCACAGGCCACACAGGACCAGATGGGACTCATGCTCTGAGCTGAAGACACCCCAAAGAATCCCCCATCTGATACCCATTCCAGGCAAAAACCCATATTACGTATAATCAGCCCGGAACGCCCACTTCCCAGGAATTATAGTCCACCAAACTCACAGGCCACACAGGACCAGATGGGAGTCACACCCCAAGTCACAGAAACCCCAAAGAACCCCCTTCTTCTACCCATTCCGGGTGACCCCCTATATTACATATAAATAGCCTGGAACCCCCGCTTCCCAGGCATCCCAGTCCACCAAACTCACAGGCCACACAGGACCTGGTGGAAGTCTCGCCCTGAAGATAGGGGAAGATAGACAGAAGTACCTGGGAAACAGGATAAACTCCAATCAGGTGAACCCAATACCACACCAACCCAGTGTGCAGGCATGTTGTGGGCACAAGCCACGATGCTCGCAGGCAGCTGCCTTGCATGGCCTTTAAGCTATAGATGCACCCACACTGGGGTCCAATTGAATGAATGACTAGGTGTAACTTTGACCTTACTGCAAAAGCCCTTGCAGTCATTGTGCATTCTGCAATGTCCAGAAGTACCTGAGGAGTAGGGCTGAAATGAGAATGAATTTATTTCTCACAAGAATCGTGAGTGAATCTCTCTGCCCCCAACATATTCTCACGAGTCACTCGAGAATCTCACGAGACACTCGAGAATCTAAAAATAAACCACCACACACACACACACCCGGTTCCGTGCATGCACAAAATGCCCCCCCTGGCTGTACTGTGCATGTGTAGAATGCCAGCACGTGGACAAAATGAGAGTGGTTGGTTATTTTTGCACATTCACAGACCATTTTATTTCACCCGGCGTACAATTAGGTTGTAGAATTTACTGTCAGAGGATGTGGTCAAAGCCAGTAATATAGTTGAGTTCAAAAGAGGTTTGGACACATTTTTGGAAGATCGCTCCATTAGCAGCTATTGGCCAGATAGGATTGGGAGACAAAACCTGGGGCGAACAACAAAGAATGGATCGCCCCATTGTGACCTGTTGGGGGCTGCTTCAAAGCTACCTAGACTGGCCACTGTCGGAGACAGGACGCTGGGTTTGATGGACTGGCCTGCCCCAGGAAGGCACTTCTTATGTTCTTATTCTTTTTGTTATTTTAAGGTTCTCAAGAATCTCCCGAGAGTCTCAAGTTGGTCCTGACAATCTCACCAGACTCTTGCAAGACTTTCAACATGAGAAAATCTTGTCTAGAAGCCTATTTTCGTCGAGATTCTTGCAAAGGGAAAAATCTAATTTCAGCCTTACTGGGGACCAGACTAGAAGAGATAATAGCAGTACCATGTGTGAAAACATAAAACTGGTCCAATCACATGAAACAGATGAGGATCCAACTTTTCCCACAAGAGGGGTGTGCAGCTACGAAACAGTTAATCATCCACAGGTGTATTTATCGTAGCTGAAGTCACCTTTTTTTTTTTTTTGAGCCATGGCACAGAGAGGGACTCCCATCTGGTCCTGTGCGGCCTGAGAGTGTGGGGGACTGGGATGCCTGGGAAGTGGGCGTTCTGGACTGATTATACATAATATGTGTTTTCACCTGGAACGGGTATCAGACGGGGGATTCTTTGGGGTTTCTGTGGCTCGGGGTGTGACTCCCATCTGGTCCTCTGTGGCCTGTGAGTTTGGTGGACTGGGATGCCTGGGAAGTGGGCGTTCCAGGCTGATTATATGTAATATGGGTTTTTGCCCGGAACGGGTATCAGATGGGGGATTCGTTGGGGTTTGTGTGGCTCCGGGTGTGACTCCCTTGTGGTCCTGTGTGGCCTGTGGGTGTGGTGGACTGGGATGCCTGGGAAGTGGGCGTTCTGGACTGATTATACATAATATGGGTTTTCGCCCGGAATGGGTATCAGACGGGGGATTCTTTGGGGTTTCTGCAGCTCAGAGTATGAGTCCCATCTGGTTCTGTGTGGGCTGTGATTTGGTGGACTGGGATGCCTGGGAAGTGGGCACTGCGGACTGATTATATGTAATATGGGTTATCACCTGGAACGGGTATCAGACGGGGGATTCTTTGGGGTTTCTGTGGCTCGTGGTGTGACTCCCATCTGGTCCTCTGTGGTCTGTGAGTTTGGTGGACTGGGATGCCTGGGAAGTGGGCATTCCAGGCTGATTATACGTAATATGTGTTTTCAGCTGGAACGAGTATCAGACGGGGGATTCTTTGGGGTTTCTGTGGCTCGGGGTGTGACTCCCATGTGGATCTGTGTGTCCTGTGAGTTTGGTGGACTGGGATGCTTGGGAAGTGGGCGTTCCGGGCTGTTTTCGTTGTGAAAAAAATTGGTTTTGGGCGTTAAGGGGTTAACAAAAATCAATATTGTCTGTGACTAGTACTTAAAATATCAATCTAATCTCTGTCTATCCCATCGCGCTGTGTTGCACACAAAATCTATGCGATATCTGGGCATTCCGGGCTGTTCCGGCTTTTACACTGTCCCGTAAGTTTTTGCGTGAGCAAAGTGTGGACAAGCAGCTTCTCCAGCTCAGAACAAACACTCTAGGGGATCAGCTTCTTGTCTTGCCCGCACGAGTTCTCCCTCTCTAACTCCACTTTGGCGTTTGCAAGAGCAAAGGTCATTCCCCTTCCTTGGGGTACAGCAATAGCGCCTGGTCACTGCGTTAACAAGACTCTCTCAACCAAACCTTCACTTTAGTCAGTGAATTCTTTCATTCACTTGAGTCAGCCTGGGGTCTGGTACCCTTACTGCCCTCCCAGCCTCCTCATCTCCCCTTATGGCTGGGCCCATTCCACCAGGCAGGGCTTCCCCCAACAAGGGGATCCCCAAACATAAAATCAACATAAAGTTCTTCCCTTCTGGGGGCGGGGAGAGGATCAAGAATTCCTTAATGCAACTCAAAATTCCTGGACTCAAAGTCTCACAGAGTCTATCTAGTCCATTCAATCCCACCTGGTTCTCCCACAAAGTCTGCGTAGAGTTCAAGTCCCAGTTCATGCAGGCTCAGCTGGGCTGTTCCCTTTGGCGCCTGACTGACTTGAGTCAGCTCCACCTTCACACTCTCCTTCTAAACACCTTTCCTCTTCCATGTGCTCTGTGAGCTGGCCAGCACTCTGCTGTTAGGCTATACTTCCTCTTTCACAGGATTGGCTCAGACAGTCCCGTGTTCCTCAGCAGCTGGCTGAAGCTGGGAGCTGCTAATTGCAGCCCAGGCAGCTAGCTACAACTCTTGCAAGCAGCTGCTGCCAATTTAGGTTGCAGTTTGTCAATAACAGTCTGTTTGCAACAGGGGTGGTGATGGCTTTTTAAGGGCTCCTTTGTAGCCACCTTGCTACACAAGGCTTTAAGACCACCGCTATTGTTTGCCAGAGTCTGGACCTTCATAAAGCGTTCCAGGGCTCATATGCCATATCCTACCAGGTGTCCCATTCTTGTACTGCACTTTTACTCTTATATATTTGGGGGGGGGGTTGGCTTGTAGATAAAGTATGGATCACTTTAATCAAGCTTGTAAACAGCCTGTTTAGGGTCTAAGTTAGTGGAAAAGCTACCAAAAGCAAATGATCCAAGGTATCACTCTAGCGGTGGGTTTCTGCCATGTATACATTATAGCACTTTCATTAAGAAACTGGGCTCCCTCGTGTACAACTGGTTTCGGCCTCCTGCTCAGTGGAATCAGAAGCAGAAACACAACATACTATAATTCTCCCAACTCAGCCTCTAAGATTTTCTCTCCCCCAAATTGATTTATTTCAAGACCTACTTTCTTCTTGGATTGAGATTTTCAGACTGTGAGATACTGTGTGAAAGTAGCGGTGTGTTCTTGCATTTCAACCTGGCGATCTAGTCATGGCCAAGAAATTTGAAAAATAACATTTTCTCTGATGCGCGTGTATATCAGGGAGAGCTGGTTGAATTTAATCAGTCTCTTTCCCACACACTTGAAAGCTCTGCTTGCACATGTTCAAATCACATAGCCCCTACTGTCCCCCTTGCTCCGGCCACTCCCAACTCACTTTGCTTCATGCCCCGCTGCAAACCAAGTTGAGGGAGATGACAGAGTAGCCCACATGAAGCTAGAATTTTCAGGGCCCAGGGTGAACATAAAATTTGGGGGGCCCTGTCCCAATAACCACACAGTCCTTCAACAATTGGCAGTCTCGTGCTTGCTTAGGAGTATTATTATTAGGACTGAAATTAGATTAGAATCCCCCTCAATGAGAATCTTGCCAGACTCAAGAAGGGGGGGGGGGGTGAGACCGTGTATGATCTCTCTCCCCCCGCTCCAGAGGGCTTGCCCTTGGGCCACCGCCCAGCCCCCTGCCTGTCTGGGAAGGAATATTCTGGGCAGAGGTCCAGGAGGGGAACAGGGGTGGGGTACTTACCCTCCAGAAGAGGTCTCACAAAGCGCAGCCTCTTCCTGGGCTTGCAACTTTCAAAATAAACCCAAACAAACTGGGCATGCTCAGAGGTGCCTGAATTACCCCTTCTAGGCATGCTCGGCTCTTTCCAAAGATGGCGCTGGCAGCATCAGCATGCAGTGGGCACCATCTTGGATGTGGGCAGCCAGTTCTGAGCATGCCCAGAAGTCCTTTTCAAAGGTGGCGCCTGTAGCATGCTGACGTTGCCGGCGCCATCTTTGAAAAAGGCTGAGCATGCCCAGAAGGGATGATTCAGGCACCTCTGTGCATGCCCAGTTTGTTTGTTTTTATTTTCAAAGTTACAAGCCCAGGAGGAAGAGGCCATACTTTGTGGGACACCCTCTGGAGGGTAAATATCCCCACTCGTGATGCCCCCTGCCCAGAATTTCCCTTCCCGGGCAGGTAAGCCTTTGCCCCCTGCTCAACTCTGGCACCCCACTCGGCCCCCTGGCTGGCCCCCAACCATTGCCCAGTTTTGTGAATCTCTCCAGTTCTCAGCAAGAATGGGGGATTTTCTCACCTCAACTCGTCTCATTTAGAGCCAGTGAGTTCC
>QEPC01000564.1:518281-554476 GCA_003113815.1 Sphenodon punctatus
CCCCCGCCAGCACTGTCCCCAGCATCTCCCTGGAGGCTTTCACCAGCCAGGACGGGCATGGATCAAGTTCACAACTCCATCACCTCGCGCTCTCTACCTACTGCTCCTAATCCAGAGTCAAAGTCGCTCTGAATTTGAGCGATCTTGTCTGTGAAGTAGATGGCAAACTTCTCACAGCGGGCCTGGGACATGTCCCCGTGCAGGCAGAGGGAGGCCGGACTGACCAGCCCCCGCACCACCCGAAACAGCTCCGCCGGGCGTGACTTCGCAGACGCTATGAGGACAGCAAGGAACTCCTTCCTTGCTGTCCTCACAGCCTCAACATAGGACCCAACATTTTGGCCTTTTATTACTCAAAAGGTGGCAGGATGATTCTCCCAGTCCTCAAAATGTATAAAGCTACAGTCATTCCCCAGCTTTTGTATGGTGTGTTGATCTGGGGGACGTCTCTAGTGAATAAATTGGAAATCCAACAAAATAGGTTTCAGAGAGCTTTATTGCATGTTCAAAGGGGTACCCCCAACTGCGTTATTAATTTATTTCATGGCATTTTTGTGCTGCCCCCTCATGTCCACGGCATCTCGGGGCGGCTAACAATACGATAAAACAATAAAATACATTAAAACCAAGGGCAAAAATGGGTGTTTGTTTAGTATCAACTCTAGCCAAGTATGCAGTCTTGAAGTTTTGGCTTTACCTCAATTTGTGTGCAAGTGAGAATTTGCCACGTTCTATGCTCCCCCTATTGGCAGGTGATTATTGGGAAAGAGACATAGAGCAGATATTATATTATTTGAGTTTTTCAAAACCATTCATTTTATCCATGGATTTTCCAAGAGCATGTGGTCTTATTTATAAGTCATATCAAAGATCAGGAAGGTCAATCCTTACGGGAAGCTGTTTCCTCCCAAAGGGTTGATTTGCTGTATGATTCTTTTCCTTTGACTGTAAATGGGGCCTCCTATTTTTCTTCATTGTTGGTATGGAGTAATAGCTGGCTCCAGTGCTCCAGATCTGGATCCCTTTCATTAGCTCCCTGCAATAGGGTACCTCAGCAACCAAGTTCAGGAGTAGAGAGAAGCACTCCCTTTAGAGAGAGCCTTTCCTGCTGTGCTGGAGGAGCTGTCCTAGCCCTACTTCTCTCCAGAGACACTCGTGGGGCACTGGTCCCGTTCCCCTTCCCAGAAGGGATCTCTGAGGGGTTGGTCCCCCTCCCCCACACCATGATCTACTAGAAACTAGCCTGTAGTCCACCAGTGGATTGCAGTCTGCTTCTTGACTGCCCCTGCTGTTGGAGAAAGCAATACAAATAAATATAAGGATCTATATTCCAACTCCATTAAGGTTGGTTGGAATTTTGCCATTGACTTCAGTGGAGCCAGGATTTCACCTCATAGGTGAGATCTGCCTCTGCTCTTGGACAAAAGGATTGCAGTGGGATAAAGGAGCTGTAAAAGCTGGAATATTCTTCCAGCACAAAACATGAACCCACTGGATGGCCTTAGGCAAGCCACTCTCTCCCAACTTCAGCTCCCCATCTGTAAAATGGGAATAATAATGACCTTCTCACAGGGTTGTGGTAAGGGTGAACTAGATAAGGATTGTAAAGCACTTTGAACACTGAAATCACTATATTGCTAATGCATAATAATAATTAATTAATTAATACCCTGAGTCTTTACTCAGTTTTACCGCAGGCTGGTTGGAATGTCAATTACCCATCCCATGGGAACGTCCATATCCCACTTGTCAGGATGCAACACAAATATATGATAAATCCCCTGGAGCCACACTTCCTGGAGCAGTGAATGGCAGAGGCAAGAAACAGTGCCAGGGATGGAGTGCGACCCAAGATGATTCTGAAGAAAAACATGGGTAGGCCAGGCATTCCCACCTCCCCTAATCAGTGTGACATTCCAGCAGGTAGCAAGGCATTCCCAGCCCGACCATAGATATGAATTTATATATTTGAATGAGTAGCCGGCCTGGCCCTGAAGCACCAGTTTGGATAACAACATAATAAAACAAACTAGCAATAAAAAACATAACTTAAAAAAAAAAAAAACATAAACAACTACTCCTATCCCTGCCTGCCAAATGCTTGACCAAACAGAAAAGTCTTACATTCCCTCCAGAAGATGCTCAGTGTTTGACAAACCTCCAGGGGAAGAGTTTTCCACACTAGCAGAGCGGCTGCCGAAAATTCCCCTCTGCGTTATGTCTCCCTCTGTACGGACCTGATAGGCAGATGGTACTTGCAAGAGGGTGCTCCCGCCTGACTGCCGGTATCATGATGGAGCCTAGGAAGGAGGTAGTCTTTAAAAGATGAAAAACCAATGCCATAGCAAATCATCCATGAATGGGACAATGGTCTGCAGTCCCAAGTGCTGCGGGAGGATGGGGGCTTAAATAGCTCTGGCTTAGATTTAATTTATTTATGTCTTATTATAATACCACAACACAATATACATACAAGAAAGTCAGTGTACTGTTATAACTAATTTGACTAACTTCCAGTCCATGAACTCTCTGAGTTCAAAGAGCGTATAAACTGTTCACCTGGTTTAATTAAGAACATAAGTGGTGCCATATTGGGTCAGACAAATGGTCCGTCGAGCTCAGCGTCCTGACTTCCACAGTGGCCGATTCAGTTGCTTCAGAGAAGTGCACAATAGATCATAATGGAATGATCTATTCCCTGCTAGTTTGTTCTCCACTGTCGAGAAAGTAGAACAGGGGCGAATGGGATTAAATTTTGGTTAAATATTTAAGTGATTTTCACCAATTAATCTAGTGCGTCGGCTTTGGCCATATATCTCAGACTCTGATCTGGCCACTATCATTCATGATTTCATGAATGAAAGCATGAAAGCATGAAGATGTACAATAGTCCACTCTAGTCCTCAAGATTGGACTATTGTAACACGCTCTACGTGAGACTGTCCGTGGTGACGGTTCGGAGACTGCAGCTGATGCAGAATGGGGCGGTCCGTCTCCTTATGGGGACAGGCCTCCGGGAAAACATTATACCGGTGCTCCGTTCTCGGCACTAGCTGCCTATAGTCTTCCGGGCCCGATTCAAGGTGTTGGCTCTTACCGATAAAGCCCTACACGGCTTGGGCCCTACCTACCTGCGGGACCGCCTCACTCCCCGTGCCCTTGATTGGTCCCTGCAGTCATCCGAGAGCGCCCTTCTCAAGGTCCCCCGAGTATTTAGGGGGGCTACTATGGAGAGGGCGTTCTCAGTGGCCGCTCCACAGCTGTGGAATTCTCTCCCGGTGGAGGCCCGGGTGGCCCCGGATCTTCCTTCGTTTTGGTGCCAATGTAAGACCTGGCTGTTCCACCAGGCCTTTGGAGAGGGGGAGGGATGAGGGTGGGTTGTTTAGGGGGATGAGGTGGGATGTTGTTTGCTTATAGTTAGTTAGTTAGTTAGTTACATTTCTTAGTCGCCCCCTCATGCCCATGGCATCTCGGGGCGGCTTACAACACACAAAAATAACAATAAGTTAAAAATCACCATAAAACAAAAAGATTAAAACATCTAAAAAACCTCTAAAAACACCCACCCACCCCAAACTTTTATCCCCCCCCTCCCCTCCTCTTAAGGCCTGGGAGAACAGCCAGGTTTTGCGGGCCCGGCGGAAGGCCAGCAGACTTGGGGCCAGACGGGCTTCCTCCAGGCCGGAGTTCCATAATCGCGGCCCGGCCACCGAGAACACCCTCTCCATTGTGGCCCCCCGCTTTACACGGGGGACCTCCAAGAAGGCGCCCCTGGCGGACCAAAGGGGCCACTCTGGGGCGCGGAAGGTGAGGCAGTCCCTGAGGTATGAAGGGCCAAGACCGTGTAGGGGATAGGCCAAGACCAACACCTTTAATCTGGCTCGGTACGCTATAGGCAGACAGTGCAGCGTGCAGAGCACGGGGGTTATATGCTCCCGTCGGCTCGTCCCCATCACGAGACGAGCCGCCGCGTTCTGCACCAGCTGCAGCCTCGGAACCAGCATCAAGGGAAGCCCCACGTAGAGCGCATTGCAGTAGTCCAGCCTCGAGGTGATGAAGGCATGGATGAGGGTGGCCAGGTCGGGTCTGGAAATATATGGACACAGCCTCCGCACCAGATACAGTTGGCGGAAGGCAGCCTTAGCCACGATTTCCACCTGCCGATCTAGGCAGAGGTCTGAATCCAATAACACTCCCAGACTCCGAACCTGCTGAGCTATGGGCGGGCGGACCTCCTCTACGAGGGGAGCCGCCACCTCCCTCACCCTACCCACCGCCATCACCTCCATCGTATCAGGTTTGAGCCTCAGTCAGCTCTGCCGTAACCAATCCGCCATGGCCTCCAAGCATTGGGACAGCACTGAGATGGCAGGACCTGGGTCGGTTGAAAAAGAGAGGTGCGATTTTAATTATGGGGGAGTAATGCTCCCCTTTTACTTACTGTTTTATTTTGTTGTTTTTGTTGTCTACAGGGCCCTATGCAAATTTTATATATGTTTTTATTCTTGTAAGCCTATGGTAGGAGGGGCAAGCTACTAAAATTGATAAATAAATAAAATAAATAAATATTAGAAAAAACTTCCTAACTGCAAGAACTGTTGGGCCAAGGAATAAGTTGCCCAGAGCAGTTGTGGAATCTCTTTGCTTGGAGGTTTTCAAAACCCAGGTGGACAAGCATTTGTCTGTGATTCTGCAAGCAAAGGATATTCTGCCTTGGGGACTAGAGGCCCCTTGAGGTCTCTTCCAAAACTGAAATGGTGTCATTCGAATAAAGAAGTAGCTGAGATTGAGGGTGTTTAGACAAGCGCCTCCACACCCATCATGCACCCATCGTGCATGTTGCAGGGCCGTATTGGTGCCCTAGCCAGCCCTGCAACATGCATAATGGGTGGGGAGGTGCTAGTCTAAGAACACCCTGACAAGGAAGACTTTCTGGCTTGGTAGTTATTTCAGTAGAGCACTCTTGACAAAGGCCCTTTTCACACAGGCAACAGTGGGTGCGGGGATGGGTGGACGGCGCGGTGTGGTGCATGGTGGTGCGTTCACATAGACACCACCACCACCACCTCTACGCATGGAGCATTAGGCATTGGCGCCCGTTGGTCCATGCATGGGTGATGGGTGGAGGTGGGTGGAGCGCGGGAGCGTGCATGCACTCCCACCCACGCCGTTCCCACGGGCGCCCCTCCATCCCCCCCACACCTGCCGTGGCATTCGCATGGAACATAGAATCCGATGACATGATAGAGGACTTTTCATCTCAAAAAGCCAGCTATGTCTTTCCATAAGAAATGCCACAGGGAGAGGGCAGGCAGTAAGATATGTTAGTGAGGGGAAATATTCCCCACAGCAGAACACCTTCACAAAAACTGATGATGGCCACTGAAAGGACCCCATTTATTTAAATCATTGGTTACCCATCTTAATAACTCTGGAAAATTCAAGCAGTAAAGATTTAAAAGTTGGCTCTTACTCAGAAGCCTAAATGTTCCTGACCTTTTGTGTTCCACATTCAGTGAACCTATCAGTGAGTGAATGCTTCCCCTGAGATGCTGCTGGAAACTAGAAAAGTTCACAGTTTATTTTAATTGATGCCACATCCCAAAGTTTCATGTTTTGAGGTTTGTTCTCGTGAATGCTTTTTTGGTGGTAAGTATTTTCTAACATAACTTAGTTTCTTCTGTGTTCCTACAAGAATGGAGGTTAAAGTGAGGATAATGGTTAGGGGGGTACTTACCCATACCTCCCAATGGCCATCCTCCAAAATTAGGCCGGAAAGGTCATACTTTTTCATGAAGAATCCTAGTATCCTCTTATCAGGTCTACATGAGCCCCCTGTATTGGAGGCCCTCTTCCTGAACTGCTGCCTTCCACAGGCTAACGCTCCCTGCATTTGAGGCACCGTGGGCTTGTATTTTACACCAGGGGTTCTCACACACATGCTGTCATTTCAACTTTGTTTATAGAATAAATGTCAGCATGGAGCCATAGACCCACTTTGATGAGACAAAGGGTGCTTTTAGATGGACGTCGCAGCAACCGCCCCCAGAACTCCTCTGGAGGTGCACCCCCACATACAGGGTAATTGACACAGCAGAACATATTGTAAGCTACCGGAAGTGGATGTTAGTGGATGGACCTTAAGTTTGATTGGACCCGTTGTGGTACTTGTTATGTTGTTTATGTTCTTAGTATGTCGGCAACACAAGCCCACTCCTTTTTCAAAACCATACCCAGGAAATTAGGAAGCAAAAGAGTCTCTATGTGCAGCTTTAATGGCAAGTACAAGGAAAGACACATTTCTCTGACCTTTTCCCAACAGAACTCAGGAGATGAGTGGAGGTGTTTTACGTTGCTCCACTAAACCTACTCAGTCTGTTCTTTTTGCGTTCCCAAAAGAGAGTGGATGTAGAATTAGAGGGTTTCCAGCTGTCAACATGATAGTGCAGACTGTGCCATTAGACAGAGGCCCCCAATACATTTGTTCCATAAATAAAGTTGAAATGACTACATGTGTGTGAAAAACCCTGGTGTAAAATACAAGTCCACAGTGCCTCAAACGCAGGGAGCCTTAGCCTGTGGAAGGCAGCAGTTCAGGAAGAGGGCCTCCAGCACAGGGGGTTCATGCAAGCTTGATAAGAGGGTTAACGGGAATACAATTGTATCAGGCCCCCCAAAACAACAATCATTTTTTTCTTAATATGCATTAAAAGATGATGAGCAAAATAATAATTGTAAATTGCATATGTGTAAATAAAGTGCCAATATGGTCTCTTGAAATCAATTTCAAAACTTATGATAATTTCAAAATTTAGCAGCTACCAACATGTACTTAGGCACCAAATTTCTATCAGCTGCCCCTGGGCCCATGAATTAACTAGAGGCAACAAGTTATATGTAAATTATGGTCCTGTCTGCTTGCTTGCTTACTTATTTATTGGACTTCAATTTCCACCATAGCCCAGTTATGGGCCTGCAATGCAGAATAGGCATGGAAAATCAGAATCGGATTAATTGCTTCGGATTTGAATCTATCAGAATCTGTTCGTATTTTTCCCCTATTGACGTCAATGGGAAACTGAACCTATTCATTTCAGTGGGCAATAAAAGACGTATCGATTCTTGCGCCAGAATTGGATTAATCAAAAGCAAGCCGAAACAGTAAAAAATTGAGTGAATCGATTCATCTGATTCCAGTTTTCCCATCCCTAATGCAGAACGCTCTCGCCCCTGAAGGGGATGTTTATGTTTAACTGAACATAAAAAATTACAGTAACACTTTCTGTTTTATAATGAGTGAGTCAGTGCGTGTCCATTAAACATTCCTATGTAGGGGTTCCCCTTCTCCCGTTTTGAGCTTGAGAGTCCCATAGGCCAAAATGGGAATCTCTGGGTCAAATTGTGAGAAGTGGCATCTCTATTCCTATGTTAGAAGGGGGCCCATATGACCATTTGCTACAGGGCCAAGTTTCCCTAGGTCCAGCACTGCCAATATCCCCCCCACCCCACCCCCCGCCCCCGCTTTGTCTGTCTTAGCTATTAGATTGTAAGCTCCTTGGGGCATGGACTGCCTCAGTGAGTGCCATCCTCCACCATTAGACAGAAGCTGGCCTCTTTGCCTTCCCCCTTTCCAACATGGTCCTGGCTCCACCGCATCAAAAATATTCCAGCATCACCCCTTCCTCTGACTCCTCTTTCCATGCACCCTCTTGTTTTGTCTGAAGACATGTTGCTCAGTTCCCCAAGGTAATAAAGGAGGAGTCAATACCTCATTTGGACTTGGATGAAGCCATGGAGGGAATGCTTACAAATGCGCAGATGACACAAAACTGGGAGGGATAGCCAACACCTTAGAAATTCAGAAAGATCTTGGTAAGTTGGAAAATTGGTCTGAAACTAACAAAAGGAAGTTCAGCAGAGACAAATGTCAAGTTCTGCATTTAGGTAAGAAAAATCAAATGCACAAATACAAGATGGGGGATACCTGGTTTGGCAGCAGTACATGGGGAAAGGATGTGGGGACTGTAGTTGATGATCACATGCGGAACACGAATCACCAGTGGGATGCAGCTGCAAAAAGAAAGGGTAATGCGACTTTAGGCTGCATTAACTGAAGCAGAGTTTCCAAGTCACAAGAAGTAGTAGTTCCACTTTAGTCTGTGCTGGTCAGACCTCACCTACAGTACTGTGTCCGGTTACTAACTAACTAAGCTGCCTAACTGAGTCAGACCAATGGTCCATCTTAGCCCAGTATTGTCACAACCTGACATGGCAGCAGGGGTTTCAAATTTGGGTCCAAATCCAGCTCTTCTGGGGTCTCTGGCAGAGGCTCTCCTGGTGTGCTGCCTGAGACCTCTCCAGGTCCCCAGTGGAGGCCTCCCCCAGGCATGCTACCGGGGATCCTGGGGTGGAGATGCTGGGAATTGAACCTGGGACCTTATACATGCAAAGCATGCACTCTTACCACTTGAGCTATGCCTGCCCCCACCCCCCTGTTGGGCACCACACTTTAAGAAGGACATCGACAAACTGGAACAGGTTCAGAGGAGGGCAACAAAGATGGTCAGGGGTCTAGAAAACTAAACCTATCCGAAAAGGTTGAAGAAGCTGAGTAGGTTTAGCCTAGAGAAAAGAAGGCTAAGGGGAGATATGATCACAGTTGTCAGATACCTAAAGGACTGTCACACAGAAGGTGGCACAGACTTGTTCTCTGTTGCCCCTGAAGGCAAGACTAGAAGCAATGGGAACAAATGACAAGAAAGCAGATTTCAGTTAAACATTAGGAAGAACTTCCTAACGGTAAGAGCTGTTCGACAGTGGAACAGACACTGCCTAGGGAGGTGCTGGGCTCTCCTTCGCTGGAGTTTTTCAAAGAGAGGATAGACAGCCATCTGACGGGGATGCTGCTGCTGTGGATTTCCTGCACTGAGCCGGGGTGGACTAGATGACCTTTCCAACTCTATGAAATAAGCTTATGGAAGGTCAGAATGTGACTGTGCATGCATCTATATACATTCACCAATGGGTGCAGAGAGCAGGTGGGGGCAGGGTCTGCATGGGGGAGATGAGGGGACATGCCTCTGAGGGATGTAAGTGTCCACCCCGCTGATTTGAGATTCTTGTTATTCCCTTGCTCGGTTGTACATACTAGTTTCGCACAAATGCAACCAAAGCTTCTGCTGTGATGTCAGTGTTCTCAAATGCCAGCCCCTGGATGAAATGGGTCTGGGTCTTTAACACAAATATGTATTTTAATAAAATATGCATAATCTTTCTCACCAGGGGAGTTCAGCACAGCCTGCCAAGATTTCCCCCTTCCTCCAACCTCTGCCAAGAAGAAATGCATAGATGATCTAGGCCAAAGAGTTTGACACGAGGTCCTCATTCACACAACGCTCCCCCCCCCTTGAAACTCACCACATTTCTTAACCTGTATTAGCCTTGCCCTGTAGCAACACATTCACAGAACTACAATTGATTCAGTGGACAACCCCTTGCATCAGGTGACAGAGAACAAAGAGCCGCCAAGGAGAGCAGGAAGTGGTGAGGATTTCCTGCAACACTCAGAATGTGGGTTTGTGCCACTGCTTTCTCTAAAAGAGTGCTGTGTGAATGAGCTCAAAGAGTCTACAGACGTGTGAACAAGTCTCTAAACTGTACAATTACGGTTTTGAGGAACCTCTGGCCCACGGTTCATTTCTGGCCTGTGGGTACCCTCCATCCAACCTGTGGCAGTCCCCCCAAATGTACACAGCATGGAGCCCACTGCCCATTCTGCCAGCTTCTAGACTGCTGGGGAGGATCCATGCTAGGGCTGCACCTCTGCAAGAGTCCAACCGACATGGCTCCTGACGCAGGACACTTTGGGCTGGGGCCCCAGCCCAGCCACACATACCGAGTGTAAACAGACAGATGGCTGCTCCGAGGGCAGCCGCGCCAATCTGCTTCACCTCCCGGGCTGGCCCGTCCCTCTAAAGGTGGCCCCGCCAGATGTGGAAGTGGAGCAGGTGGTGCTCCAGAACATCCCAGCAGATATATAATATTGAGTAAAAGACACTGAACTCATTCCCAACTGTGCAAGACTGTTACGCTAAATCCCTAAGAGACGGTGAATGAGCTAAAGTCCCCACAGATCACGTGAGTCATGGGGTCTGATCCTGCAGGGACTTACCCTTGGGGAACCGCACCCTGCTACAGCAACTAAGCCCCAGTTTGCTGTATACACTTGCTGGTATAGTGTAACAGGGCAAGCAGGCAGCAGGCAGTGAGATACTTACTGACATGCCGTGCATTGTCTTCCTTAAATTTGTTAAACACAAATATTTTTAGTGAGATTTTAAAAAATACATATTACATGAATGTGAAGTGCAGGCACAATAGTCTATGTGAATCAAAAGACCTTGGTCCCCTTTCTGTCCCCTGGTCTTCTGCAAGACTGCCTATATGATTGTGATTGGGGTGGAGGGATTAGGCACTAAAGAAATCAAGAGGCCTTTGTGTGGATAATGAAACCCCCACAGGATGTCGCTGTTCCCTAACACTTGGAAAATGCAGCCCTGTGGCATTGTGATTAAAGTTAGGCAGCTTTCAAGTCAAAGGTCTGGAAAGGGGGCGGGATGCTGTGTTTGTCCTAAGTGTAAGAGATGGAGACAACGTCATTTAGATGATCTCTGTTTATTGGATGATGATAGTTCAGATGCTATGTTTAACTCACCAACAGCAGATGGACCAATAAAAGATATCATCTGAACTAGTTTGTCTCCATCTCAAGTGACTGTGTAAATGCAGCTCATCGTTACTCCATAGCTCCATACCTTTTTTGTGTTCAGAGTCAGTTGGGTCACAAAAATAAGGAGGTTTCAACTGCTTTTTTACGCTTGTGATTGACTTGTGACCCAGACATAGAGACCGCGTATGTACCATATGATTTCTACCGTCTCTGGCAACTGTCGCGCTGGTTAGGGGAAGCAACACAGAAAGCAGCCCAAGATGGCGACACTGCAACTCTCCCCCTTTGAGGAAATCAGCCAGGGCTGTGTTCTATAGGTCTTGGCTTGCGCGAATGGGTCCTCCTAAGTAGCTTAGCTCACAACCCTGAGGGTAAACCACATTTGCATGTGGCACGGCTAAATTTGTGCATGCCTACCACGCCAAATTCGTCCTTGGCACAATTCTATCAACTTGCATGGAGTTAGACCTCTCCAGGTTTTGTCTGGAATATCTGGGCTCCAGGGGAAGCCCCAATTTGTCTGGGTCAGCCAGGGGCATCTGCAGGAACCTGGAGACATTGGGCACAATCCAGCAGCCTGCTTACGCCAACCCCAACACGTGGCACCCAGCCGGAATGCGCACACTCAGACCCGCACGTGCCACACAGCACAGCACAGCCACACAGGTTGGGTTGCATAGCCATGTTCTGACTCTGCGCCGTGCGTCATGGATTCTCCCCATTGGGGTTTCCAGGGTACGAGCCACAGAAACTTTTCCTGACTCCTTTGTCACAATGCTCTGTAAGAAGTGGGATTACGTCAGAAAGGGGTGTAGTGAGTGGCCCCTTTGCTGGGCACTTGCTGATGTTGCCCTGCCCCTCCAGGGAAATCCCCAGAGAGAGATGGTAACCTCATTTAGACCAGAGATTAACTCAGCCCTTTAACACCATAGCAACAACAACAACAAAAGTGTGGGTGTATACACAATGGCAGAGGGGCATTGCCATCTTAAGGCATGGGCCAACTAGCTGAGAACTCAGGGCCCCATTTTGAAAGGGCTCCCAAAAACAGGGCTGAAAGAACTAGGATTTTTCACATTTGCTCTCACAAATTAGTATCTGAATCCAACTCTGTCACCATTAGAAAAATAGCCACTTGGTTTGTTCCATTACTTTGTGCTCATTGATTGGGTTGCTTGGTTTGTTTGGCACTTTGTTCATTTCGGTGCTACTATTTACAGGAGCTGGGCAAGCGCACAATGAGGATGGGGCAAGACCGGAAGCAAGGGTAGGTCAAGGCAGGGGCACACAGCAGAGTCCGGGTCTTACCATCAAGCCAGGAGTTATCATCACATGGTGCAAACAACTTATTGTCTCCTCCAAACCAAGTCTTATTTAGTGGCCCTTAGTCAATCAGGACTGGAGCAGAGAGCAGCCACCTGGGGACTCCATTGGCAGTGTGTATCTGCCAGGGGTTGAGTTTTGCTTGGCACAGGACTGCCAGCTTTTGCATAGCAATGTGACCAAAGTGTCTTCCGTGGGGCTGGCTTACCTGGGTTCTCTGCCCTTGCAAAGGGCAAACATGGTGCACTTGGCATTTGATGGAGCTGGAATCGGAAAGATGATTTGTTGCCTAAATTCCAGAAGGGGTTAGTTTGGACAGGAGCAGCCACTGGTTGGTAGCATGGTATCTGTTGTTGTTAGAGATACCATAAGTGGGGAAACTGTGCCTAGAGAGCCATATAGGGCTCTTTGACCCCATTATGGTAAATAAATGGATTCGGCTCCTGAAATTAGGAAACTTTGCCACCCCTGTTATATACAGATTTTCACTCAGTTCAAGGTCTGCAAGTCTTGTACAAAAAGAGCTATTCATCTACACTAGCTTAATGATCCAGCGTTTTTTAGTGTCTCCATACTGACTGCCCCAGGTCAGTTCAAGTTTATTAAGCGTGGCCTTGGCCATTGCTAAATCATACACAAAACAGGGTACATAACAAACATAAAACATAGGCATCAAACTGACTATTTACCTTCCATACCCCAACGGCCCTAACCATATGGCTGGGGAGATTTAAATTTTACAAACTGTGATCTCCTTACAAATGCAGCCGTTAAAAACTTCACCACCATGCCTGTCAGATCCTGATTGAGATTGCTGAGCAGGATCTCCTTCATCCTGTCATCAGACCTCCCTGGCTGATTGGACAACCAAGTATCCAAAAATGCTACACGCTGGGGGTCATAGAGATGGCACCTGAACAAAACGTGCTCAGTGGTTTCAACCTCTAACTGGTCAAAGGGACACAGTCTCCGATGGAAGGGAATCCCAGCCAATCTGCCCACCCAGAGTTGGGATGGAGAGCGTTAAACCTTGCAGCTGAAAACAGCCACTTTCCCCTGGCCGAGTAGCTCATAGCCAAATGCTGGGCCAGGGCATCAATCGGGGGAGGCATCGTCAAATAACCTGATATATGGGGAGAGATTGCCACCCTGGCCCTCTCCTCCTGGAGGTTCACATCTTTCCATCTACACTTTAATTCTGCCCGCCCCCCTTACCCCTGAATCCCTTACTAAGAGATAAGACAGGGGCAGCCCCAACCTGGCTATATGCATCTCAACTCTCTGGACCCACTGACTCTGATAGGTGTCCTCCTGTAAGTAAGGGAATAACCCCCTCCCATGTAATTTAACAGAATTTAGCCAGATTTTGTGGGCCCTAGCCCACGCCTGGAAAGTCCAACTCCGCTGTCGTCTCCAATCTAATTACGGCTCCCGGTGTCTCCCCTGGAGCCCTAAGCAACGCCCTCAAAAAGGATGATTGAAGTTTATCCAAGTGAAGTGGGGCAAAGGGAGCCCACAATTCTGCCCCAAACAGGGCCTGGGCGGTAGGCTTGGCGTTAAAGGCCCGAAGGGCCATAGTAAACTCGATTCTCCTGGAGGACAAAAAAAATCTCCGGATGGCAAAGGCAGATTGTTTGGCCGCCACCATTGCCCCTTCAATGTGCTTTTTCCAGCTCCCCGCTGATTGAAATGTTATCCCCAAATATCTGAACTCTCTTTCTTGGAGTATCTGGGCTCCTTCTATACTCCAAGTATGCCAATTACCTCTCAGTGAATTGGTAAAACCCATTACCTTGGATTTGGCGAGATTCAGAACAAGGGCATTCTCCCTACAATAGCCGGCAAAAGCATCCAACTGCCTGCTTAGGCCCTTCCGGGTCTGCAAAAGAAGGGCTACATCGTCCGCAAACAACAAACAACCTACGTAACGCGAGGCCAAACAAGGAGGAAAAAAATGGGGTAAAGCCATACACGGGACAACATCATTAATAAATAGGTTGAAAAGTGAGGGCGTGAGAACGCAACCCTGTCTAACCCCTCGCTTTATCGGAACCTCCTCCGAAATGTGCCCCTGGGGGTCCAGCCTAACTGCCAGCTTGGAACTGGCATACAGGAGTTTTATCAGAGCCAAGAGCCTGGTCTCGAGGGATAATTTGGTCCACAAAATTGGCCTACTGACCGAAACGACTGCCATCCTGAGATGCAGGATGGCCACATAAAATTTCCGGTTGCGGGATTGATACTTTTCAATCAGATGAAGAAGAATCAAACAGTGATCAATTGCTGATCTTCCCCGCTGAAACCCCGCTTGCTCAGGATGGATCACGTCCTGTCCCTCACACCAAGCTGTGAGCTTACCCAGGAGATGTTTGGCGTACAGCTTGCTTGTGACAGCAAGCAAGCTAATGGGTCTATAATTCTCTGGCAAGTTACTAATGCCCTTCTTGAAGATGGGGACCACAATAGCATGGGCCTGAGCGATCAATAGCCGTGAACAACGCAGCGAGCATAAGGACCCACCACTCCCTATATGCCTTTAAAAAGTCAATAGGGATGAGATCCCATCCTGGGGCCCTGTTACTTTGACAAGCATCGATGAACTCACTGACCTCTCCTGGGGACACTGGTGGTCAATCTATAGTCCCCACTATAGTCCCCTCCACTCCAGCTGGCATTGCAGCTAGATCTGTTAATCCCATAGGTCCAGAATAGAGGTTGGAGAAATATTTAATGCATACATGCGCTGCTACAGGGGACACTGCCCTAGGAACGCTAACCTCTGTGCTCGAATTCAGGCATTTCCAAAATTGGCGCGAGTTACCCCTTTGGGCCACCTCAACTATCCTTCCCCAGGAGGACTTGAAATAACTCTTTTCCTTCTCTTGAATCAAGGCCCTATATTCCTGTTTTAGGTGGAAGTAAGACGGGGGAAGACGCCTGTCCCCAGTCCGTCGGTACTCCAGATAAGATCGGTTTAGCTTACCCCTAGCCGTACTACATTCCCGATCAAACCAAGCCTGACCTGGTACTCGGGGTTGTTGGTGCTCAGGACCAGGCCTAGCATTAAAGAGAGCCTGGGCCTTACGGGACACTGTCTCAAATGCCTGGATAATGACTTGATAATCCTGGACTGCCCCAGGTAAGAACGCTTGCTTATCAGGCTAAGTTTTAGGCACTTCTAGTGTAACACCTAGACATGCTAGTTTTGGTTGTGGTCCAGCTTGTGTCTGTTCAGATGTTGAGCTGTTTGTTGACCTTTATGTAGATGAAATTGAAGTAACTGGAAATTGATTTTTTTACCCTAGGTTTAAGCCTCTGGTTTTTTTAATAGGCGAGCTTCCTCTTTCATGTCTCCTAGGTGACTGAAATCCTGCTCGTATGCTGTCAATCAGGTCTCTGCCCAGAAAAATCACCTGGCAGTGATATCATTCCTATAGCATTTCCAGTGTTCAAAGTGCTTTACAATCCTTATTTAACTCCCCCTCACAACACCTCTGTGAGGCTGGTCATTATTATTCTTATTCCCATTTTTCAGAGAGAGAATTGAGGCTGGAAAAAAAGTGAGGTGATTTGTCCAAGGCCGCTCACCAAGTCAATGGTAAAGACAGGATTTGAACTTTGTGTCAGTGTTTAGATTTCAGTCCCAAAGATTGTTGCTTGGGGACTTCCAGGAGTTGGACCTTTGTCCTAACGAAACTTGGAACTGTTATCTTCTCAGCAATAGTGCCACAGCCATGCCAACCTACTTCCATAGGACCATACAGTGTATACACTATGAGCAGGAAACCTTTTTGGCCTAGGGCCCATGCTGTCCATTTAAGAATGGCCAGTGGGCCATGCAAAAAAAAAAATATGGAAAGATGTTGACCTGTGTCACCCACAATATTCATATTTCATATTTGTGTTTAACCCAAAGAGTCCCAAGATAATTTTGTGCCAAAAGAGAATTGTCCGAGACACCAATGAGGAGAAATTTGCAGGGCATTAGTAAAAGGCTGGAGCATGGTTTTTCAGCACCCGAGAGTAGGGGTTGGTTGGTTCCAGGAACTGGAAAAGGACTAAATAAAAAAAACAGCTCCTGATGTATTTGACACACAAGCCGGGGTTCTCCACCCCTGGTGCATACAGTAGGCCCATATGCCAGATCACTTCACAGGCAGCAGTAAAATCTAAAAATACTGCTCCGGTCTTTGGCCTGGTCTGGAAGCAATCCTCAGTGTAGGAGGCAAGTGCCATCACTTCAGCATGCAACCTCAGAACAGCAACCCTGGGCCCATGAATGATGCAAAACAAGTATTTAGGGCAGGAGTCATGCTGCGTAGTAACTCCATCAACCGTCTCATCAATGTCAAGGAATTTCTGGACTAAAGTACTACTCCAGTTCAGAAGACTCTGGTTCTTAACAGATTTTACTTTCCAGTCTTCACAGGTTTATTGTGAACACCAGTGGGTACAACGATCTTTTTTTAAAAGAGATCTTGGAGTGGCCTTTCAAATGCTAGTTGGCTTCCAATATCAGAGACAGTTGCTGCTGCATGGTTTAAGGCAGACACACTTTTCGCACATCAAAGTCCACACTAAAAGAACACAATGAGATTACTGATATCAGTATAATTAGGTTCAGGCAAATGATTGCCTCCCCCCATGCCCCTGTTGGGAAAGATTTCCCTAAAGACTGCTCTTCATTTTAAGCACTTTCCTTGTTAATGCACACAGGCTTATTATCACATGATAAACACAACAGAATTAGCCGGATGTGTGATTAAATATTCATTTGGAACCTCTGGGAAAAAGCATCCCTGCAGAACATTAGAGAGGCGGGGAAAGAGCTTCAGAGACGTTCACACAGTTAAAAGGCAGTCGCTGAACCTGCAAGTCCAAGAGATTCGTACCTAATTGTCTCACCCAAGCAGATTTGAATGGTGTTCATCGGAAGCCGCAATAACGAAACGTTTTGGCTGCTCCCATTTTTAAAAAGCGATAGAAAAAAAATATAGATTACGTTTCGTTATACTGTATATGCAAGGCAGCCCTTAATTCTGGCTCTTCTTTTCATGGTCGGGTTTAACCCTGGCGCCGCCTCAAGATGTTGGGTATTTTTAGGCAAGCACCTCGCCACCCATTACCCACCCATCATGCATGTTGCAGGGCTGCCCAAGGCACTAATGCGGCCCTGGAGCATGCACGATGGGTGGGGGATGGGTGAGGAGGCGCTTGCCTGAAAACATCCTCTTTCACTGCTGTTGTTCTGACCCCACCCACCGCTGGATACAGAAGCACCAGCCTCATCTGCAGTCTCTCCTCTAATAGGGCTGGAGGGTGACCGGTGGTGCTAATCGCTGATCAGTGGCATCCCCGGGCCCCCACAATCCTGGCCCCTATCAAGCATCATCTGGCCCTAAGCAAGAGCTGACAAAATACAAAGTAGCAGTGAGAGGGGCTGGCGGAGTGGAGGACCCTGGTAGGGCAGCTCCACCTGCTTCTCTAAATACCCTAGGACCGTTCCCCACCTCAGGGGGCACTCACCAGCCCTGGGTTCGGGGATGGGCGGAGGGGCACTCTCCTCCACCCATCTCCAAGCCTGAGTGGCCATTCCGATCACTTACTTGATCCACCATCACTGCCACCTCCGGCCTGGGCCCTGCACCGGACTCAGAGCTTCAGGCCAAATTAAATCTGCCGCCATGCTGCCGGTCGCCACCGGACGTTCCACTGCCCCCGCCCCCCCCCCCCCCCAGAAACAGGGCCCTCCTTTGGGGCTAGGGCTTGCACCGTGGGGGGTGGCTCTCCCGCAAATCCGATGGGAGAGGCAGGGCCTCTGGCTGTCCCTCACTCTTGCTGGCCCCCTCCGCTGCCTGTCAGTTGGAGTTGGCCGGGGCCCCCACGCTCAGGGTTCCCAGCTCCCAGCCACTGTCAGGCCGGGAGCTGGGGCCCACAGGAGTGGGGCCCGCGACAACTGCCCTGAGCCGTCCCATGGTAGGGCCGGCCCTGGGCACAGGAAGCAGTTCACTCAGAATTTCTTCCCCGTAACTAAGTTACTAAGTTAGTTCTCTGTAACTGAGCTAAGCACATGCACCTGCAACTTCTCAGCCTCATGGATGTATCCTTGTCCCTCCCGATGTTCACCTCCCCCTTGTCTCCCCCTCCCCTGACTCGCTCAGATTGTAAGCTTCCTGAGGTAGGGACATGTCAATAACTATTGACTGTAGAGTGCCAGGTACACTGCTGGTGCTCTATAAATAATAAGAATTTATTATTAATTATTATTATTATTATTAATAAAATAATAATAATAATAAAAACCAGGAAGCAGTCCAATGAGGCAATGATACAAGTTCAGAAGCAAGGTCCAAAAAGCACACCAGGGTGTCAAAACCCAGGGATTCCATCCAGTGGGCTGGCAGGCAAGTGAGGGTTGGAGTGCCGGAACTGAGGAGCAGGTGAAGCTGAAGGTAACAAGGGCTGGAGTGCAGGACCCAGAGAGAGAGAGCCGGTGAAGATGAAGGTAAACAAGGGCTGGAATGCAGGCACTATCTGAGCAACACAGGATGTCTAGGAAGCTGGAATCGGATCCTTTATAATGGAAAATTTATTTTCTCAAGGTAGAGACCTGGAAGTTAAACACCTTGATCCAGCCAATTCCTACAGGGGTCAGACCCAAGCAGTCAGGAGGGATGAAGATGTTTAGAGGAGCAAGCAGGCGAGGGTGGGGGGTGGAGGGGGAGCAAAGCTCCCAGGCAGGAATGTGGCAGGATAAAAGAACAGAGAGAGATGGGGGAGCAAGGCTATGAAGAGTCTTGAAGGTGAAGACAGAGCCAGTGCAGGGCGGAGAGGAGAGGAGGGGCTGAACATGGTCAAAGCATCAGGCGAGGTGGATGACTTTGGCAGCAGATCGTTGATCGGAGATGAGGAGGGGCGAGATCAGAGCAAGGGAGGCCAGTAAGAAGGAAGTTACAGTAGTCAAGGCAAGAGAAGACTAGAGCATGGACTAGGGTTTTTGCAGTGGCAACAGTAAGGCAGGACCAAATTTTAGCAATATCATACAGGGGAAAGCAACAAGATTTGGCAACCGCCTGGATCGGAGGCTTAAAGGAGAGGAGGAGTCAAAGATGAATCCCAGGCTATGCGCCTCAGGGACAGGCTGGATGGTGACTCCCTTAATGGGAATTGAGAGAGAAGTAGGCAGGGAAACAATATTCTCATGAAAATCACCTAGGAAAAAATATCACCAAAAAATTAAGGGAATTGGCAAAAGGGGGGAAATTAACAGACGTTTTGAGTAGTGCAACGTTTTTGTAGGAAAGGGGAATTTTATTTTTAATTTTATTTTTGTTTGCTTTTTCAGATCCCTCAAATTGGCATTTTTCCACAAAAAATCCTTTGCCAGTCTGTCATCTAAATATTGACTTCTCTCTTCTTCCTTTTCCCCATAGGAGCTGTGATTCTAAGCACACGTGTACTTGTGGAACGCCACTGGCTTCCTCAGGGCTTCAAGTGAATTCAAGAGGGCACTAACTAGCTTTAGCACTGTCACAGGACGCGCTGACCTGGGGTAAGTCTTCATAGCATTATGGCCCCAGAGTCACTCTTACCAGAGGAATTCACTTCCAAGTCACTGCCTCTTATGAACTCAACAGTCTTTAAACACAACGTCTCTATACAATACTGCATAGTCTAATACAGTTGCAGCTAGAGCCAGGCATATCACCTCTGGCTTTAATCCGCAGCTTCCTAGGGCTTGGTATTTGCCCTCTCCAGGCAACCTGCCTGGGCCCTGCTTCTAGCCCCAGACTCCTGGCTTACTAGGGCTAGGACTTTGGGCAAAATCTTGGTTGTTGGTTTTATTGGCTCTCGGTTCTCCCTTTATTGGTTCTGTCATATCTGTCGGTAGCGGATCTTTAACATTGTGGTTTTCACCATTGACTTCAATGCAAAAGAACCGATATTGCCGATACCGAGAATTATCGGTATTATCGGCTTAGAATTGAAAGTGCCATTATCAGCCACTGTCGATTCTCCGCAAAACCAAAAGTCCCATCCCTATGGCTTACCCACAGTTCCAAAGCTCAGGGGCAGCAGCCACAATTCCAGGTAGCTGCCATCTTGCTCCGTTCAGCAATCGAGAGCTCTTCCCAAGCTGCTCTCGGTTTGGTAGCCTCTTCAATTTGACTTCTGGCTCAGCTTTTATTCTCTATCTTGGCTGGTTTAGCCACACCCAGCCCACAGCTGCTTCCGGTCAGACACTGTCCTGCCTTCTGGCAGCGCCTGCAACTTCATCAGCACCCTCACCATGCTGGTGCCGTGCTACTCTCTTTTCAAGGGGCAGCAGCTAATAAGGTCTCTGCCCTATTAGAAGTACTAGCACTTTGCTTGGAAGTACAGTAGAAAACCCCTTACCCAGGTCTCTCTAACCAGGATCCTTTCTTATTCCAGACATGTCCTATGCCTCTGTACCTCTCACAGGCCTTGTGCTACAAACACGTCTCTAGCCAGGACAAACAGAATGGCTTCTATTGTAATCCCAGTCACATTCATGGGTCTAGGTGGGTTCAGATGTGTAGGTAATAACAGAGCAATCGGAAGTGTTCAGGATTGGCACTTATTTATTGAGAGCCAGAAAAAGAAAGTTTTGTGTGGAACAAATATTCCACAGAAATCCAAGATTTGTAAGAAACAGGAGATAAGTTACGTTCCTCATTAGGTTTCTTAGGCTCCCACCAGGCAACAGCTACACGGAAATGATCCAAGCTAATCTTTTGTCCATATTGCACTTTCCTTATTCTTCACAGACAACATGGGTGGGGGGAAATGCATACAATTCCCAATCTCAAATGGCAAGCTGGTGAACAGTATGAACATTCCTTATCTCATGTATATTCACCACCTCCAGATAGCCAACAGCAGCAGTCCCTTTTTATGACCTTTGATCACTCCGGCAGTTCTGGATAGTGCAAAACTAAATTCAGTGACACCCATAAGGAAAACAAGTTGCCCAAGGTTTTAGATTCAGTTCTTCTTCTCAGGGCCAGCCTTAGAATTTATGGGGCTCAGGGCAAATATCAAATGTGGGGGTCCTGGTGGCCCCTCCCATGTCACCCCACCCTCTCAGGGGCACTCTCTGCAGGGCCCTAGAGGTGGTCACGTTTGGGCACTCACTGGGAGGGAGTGTGGGCCCCGCACCCTGCCCTGCTAAAAATGGGGCCCACTGCAGGGCCCCAGAAGTAGAAAAAATAGTGGGGCCTTGGGGTAGCCACCTCAGGTGACCCTGTGGTAGCCCAGACCTGCCTGGACTCTCTCCTTTCACAGCAGAGGCCTATGTGCTGGTGTAATTCCATCCTTGCCAATGCAATTCGCTACATGCCGCTTGTAATAACAAAAACACCCTGGGACATGACAAGTGAGGCGGTTCCTCAAATAGCTAGGGCTTTATAGGTTAAAATCGCTTCCTGGGGTTTGGTTTTAGTAACAGGCTTGGTCACTGCTCACTCTCTCTTTTAAGGGAGGGTCCGAGGGAGCCAAAGTGGTTCAAATTTTTACTGGATATCTTTTTTTTTTTTAAAGCTAATAAAGGATATCATTCGAACCACTTGGTCTCTGTCACTTGGGACCAACATGGCAACCACATTCTCTCTCTAGACCCTTTTAAGGACTCATATTATATTATATTATTTATTATTAGTATTTTATTCATTTTTACACCGCCGAATACTGCCTCAGGCAGTTCAAGATGGCTCACAATCAATTATAAAACTTACATAAATATAATACAATTTAAAACAAAATAGGACAATCAAAGCAGTACAATTCAATCTGGTGTGTGACAAACAAATAAATAACCCACCCACCTCCTAAACCTTATCAAACCCCTCCCCGTCACCAAAAGCCTGGCGGAAGAGCCACGTCTTACATTGGCGCTGGAAGATGAGAAGATTTGGAACTGAGACAGACACCCACTAGGAGCGAGTTCCACAGCACCGGTACAGCCACCGAGAATGCCCACCTGTCAGTCCCCACCAATCTAAAGCCGGGAACTTCCAGGAGGGCACCCCCTGACAACTGCAGGGGCCACCCTGGGGCATGACAAGGGAGGCGGTTCCTCAAATAGCTAGGGCCCAGGCCCCTTAGGGCTTTATAGGTTAAAACCAGCACCTTGAATCGGGACCAGGAGACAATAGTCAGCCAGTGTAGAGCCTGGTGTTCCCAGTGGCCCGTCCCCATAAGGAGACAGGCCATGACATTCTGCAGCAGCTGTAGCTTCTGGACTGTCACCATGGGCAGCCCCACATAGAGGGCATTACAGTAATCCAGCCTCGAGTGCATGGATGACGGTGGCAAGATCGGCGTCCGAGACATATGGATGGAGCCGCCGCACCAGATGTAATTGGCGAAAAGCACTCCTGGCCACAGCTGACACCTGGACATCCATGTGTAGCTGCCGATCCAGGAGTACCCTGAGGCTCCAAACGTAAGATGACAAAACCGGGCGAACCCCATCAATGATGGAAAGACACTCCCCTCCCCCAGATCACCGATTCCAACCAACGAGCATCACCTCTGTCTTGTCAGGATTCAGCTTTTTAGTCCTCATCCAGTCCCCCACAGCCACCAAACACCGCGAGAGCACCGAGACTGCCGGGCCTGGGTCTGATGAAAAGGAGAGGTACAGCTGAGTATCATAAGCATACTGATGACAGTGCACCCCCCATCGATGCACAACCTGTTGGTATATGCAACATCCGTAAGTTAATGCCTACTGTATTAAGAACAGTAATTGACTATAGAGCCACCAGATGGCGCTGCTAAATTTGTGTACATGGAAGGGAGCTGGGGTTTTGCAGTTGAATTCCTTTGTGTAACCGCTCCTTCTTCCCTTCTCTCTCTTTGTCTCAGTGTCCATTTTGTCTTACTACTAGTTAGATGCAACTAAGGATCTGTGCCTGAGAAAGCTTAAGTAAAGTTCTGTTTTTAAACCTTAAGCTGCATTTGTCCTTACAGATTGTGAATCAGTTATTACTCTGCAACACAATCTCCCCCAGTGGCTGCATGTACACATTGAACAAGAGGAGGGACAGAATGGAACCCTGCAGGACACCACATGAGAGACCCCTGGAGGAAGAAGTATATTCCCCCAGGACTACCCACTGAGATCAATCAGCCAAGAACGAACGGAACTACTGCAAAGCTGTCCCACCCACCCTGGCAAGGTCCTGCATGCAGGTCACCAACACCTCATGGTTCATGGTATCAAAAGCCTCCAAAAGACCCAGTAGGGTCGAATGCCCTCTGCCCAGTTCCACTCGCAAGTCGTCAACCAAGGCCACAAGCACAGTCTCAGCACCATAACAAATGAAAACCTGGCTGCAAGGGGTCCAGAAAACCAATGCGATCTACATGTGCCTGCAAGTGTCGGGCCACCACCCGTTCAATAACCTTCTGTAACAGAGTACAGCCTGTTAGAGCTGTTGGCCCTTTAAGAAAGGCTGACTAGACCAGGCAGGAAGAGCAAGTAGCTGGGCAGGGCTACCCAACTATATAAAGGAGCTGGAGGTAGTTAGCCCTCAGTCTCTGTTGGGCTTTTGAAGGAGAAGGAGCTCTACTGTGCCTGACAGTTTGCCCAGAGACTCCAAGGAGAAGGTATTTTGCTGAGGACTGCTGAGGGAGAAGAGGCCTTGGAGTCAGAGGCACCCTTTCCGGATGAAGAGGAAGATTAAAGGCTGTCACAAAGGAGCCAGTAGCAAACTGTTTGTTATTCGTAAGTCAGTGGACTGATATCTGGGGCTAACTAAGCTAAGGGGGCCGGAGCGGTTGTATGCCCGGCATAGCTAGAACTGAATACAAATAAACTGTTTAATCAGCTAATTTCCAGACTGAGTCAGTACTTTGGGCCCTGATCCTGACAACACTCACTGCCGAACTGTCACACCTTCCCTAAAAAGGGAAGGTTATAGACAGGCCAATAGCTCACCAGGGAATCAGCATCCAAAGATGGCTTCTTAAGGAGTGGCCGAACCGCCGGCACCTTGAGTGACCCAGACAGCCGGCCCTCCCCAAGAGAAGCGTTGATAACCCCAACCAGCAACAGCCCAACCATCTCCTAGCCAGTCAGGATGGGCAAGGATCAGGTTCCCGCATCGTGGCCCGAACAGACCAAGCACATCCCCCACCTCAGCAGGCATCAATTGAAACTGATCCCATAAACATGGACCAGACAGAGCATTCCTAACCTCAGGCTCTGGCAGCCCGTAGCTTCCTCTCAGCAGGAGGCTACAGATGCTCCATGGAGTTAGCCAGAAGCTCCCTGCAACACTCAACTGAAGCTGGGAGAACAAGAGCATCCTGATATACCCAATTACATATCCCAGTTTGCAGCCTTTTGTGAGGAAATTATAGGATGAGCTAACTCTCCAAATAAAATTTCAGTAAAACACTGAGGACACATTCACACAAGTGTCGTTTGCATTTTTTATTTCCTGTAGGAGAAATTAATGCAACCATCTTCACCCACCTCTGAGTCTCCTACTCCTGGAACCATCTTCGCCCCTTCTCCTATGTTGCCCTCTAGGCCTGAAACTCCCTCTCTGAATAAATACGCTCTGCTCTCTCCCTTCCAGCCTTCAAGTCCCTCCTGGACACTGACTAGAGTTGCAACCAGGTACCCGGCCATGGCTAGTCGGGCATTCCATCAAATTTGGGGTGCCCAACTTGTCCTGGTCACATTTGGGCACCAACTGGTACCCAAATATGACCCAATGGGCTACCCGACTCCCCGAGCCCCGGGGCTGACTCACCTCACCCAAAATGGGGGAGTGTGCGCTCCCATCATATTTCATTTCACTTCATTTCACTTTTTATTTTTATCCCACACTCCCCTTCAACAAGAAGCTCGAGGTGGCTTACAACTAAGTGAAATAACATAAGGTCCGCATCAGACCATAAATAATACATAGTAACTAATCCAACAACAATAACCCATTACAATTTAAGAGACTGGAAACATACCCACTTTCCAAATAATACATATTAACCATCCATATCATCACTTTTCCTCACCCTGCTGCCACCAGGGGAGAACCTTCCCCATACCCAATCAAAAGTAATATAACACAACATTCCTCCCTTCTAAATAATACGGATTACTCAACAAAATTAACCTCACCTTCCCCTCTTGCTGCCACCAGGGGGGAGCCCTTTCACTTCCACTCCACCTGCTCTCACCAAGTGTTGCGGATCTTCTATAAGATTACATACACAGTCTCTAATATCATCCCTCATAATTTAACATATTATATAACTTATCAATACAATTTACTTTTACTGAACCCCCTTCCTCATTCAGTTCATATTGACACATTACTCAAAACAATCCCCCAATTTACAAAAATCCCCTCCTACCTTAATACACGTAACAAAAGAATCACTCCTGGGAACAGAGGACCCATTAGGGGGGTGCATGCAGGTGGGAAGAGACTTCTTCGCTCCCCCCCCCCCACTCAGAAAAAGCAGAACAGGGACATTCCTCACCCAGCTGAGCAGCATACGGGCCGGGGAGCAGCAGCAAGCATGGAGCAGCAACCAACTGGTAGAACAGCAGCCCAGCAGTGAGGTGAGGGAGCCCGGGGAGCTGCAGTTGCTGGAATTGGCGTCCCCAGCAATACCCGCATTTTCGGGCACCAAGTACCCGTGGGCATTTCATGGATGGGGTGACTATGCATTGAGCCACTCATTTGAAGCGCTCCCCCATGCAGGACGTCCATGCACCCGCCCCACGCAATGACCCTGGACCCCCCACACACACACACACTTGTTTTGTGTAAAAATACCCATAGTGACTCACCTAAGACCACCCAGTGATTTCATGGCTAAGTCAGGATTTGAACCCTGGTGTCTGAATTCCAGGGAAAGTCTTTTCTTAGTAGAGAGAGAAAGAGAGATCACCGTGTTGGTCCCAAACATAAGAGATGAAGGCAAAGCAGTTCAGATGACCTCTTTCACTGGACCAACTTCCGTTGGTCAGAGTGTGCCAGCTTTTGGGGCCACACAGGGCCCTTCCATGCAGGTAGTTCTGACTTGTTACTAGCCTGAGGAAGGGTCCTGTATGGCCAAACGTTTGCATGCTCTCACCAACAAAAGTTGATCCGATAAAAGATATCATCTGAACTACTTTCTCATCTCCTTTTTTAAATGCAGTTTCCCAGCTGGGTTGACTAAAGACACAAGAAGTTCAAATGACTTTACAGGGGAAGGAGTCGGCAAATGAGTTTGTGTCTGTGTCTTTAGCATAGTGCTTGTTTGCTAACTAGAATCTTTTTAGTGAATAACTTTGAAAATTAATGTATGACAAAGTAACACCCACCTCGGACCAATGTACTCACACTCTGTCAGCTTTGGGAGGGTGTTCTGTTAGTCAGAGAGAAGCATCTGTGCAAGTTTTGTTGTTGTTGTTGTTCTTTGCATCTGTAGACATTTTATCAGTCACCGAGTCAGAATAAGTGGGTTTTGCTATTAAAGTCTGTGTGGAGGTTGCATTCCGCCATCACAAATTAAACCCCCTTTGTAGAACGGGAGATGCGGTATTTATGAAATCAGCTCCCCCACAGAGACTTTATTTGGTAGTCATTGTGGATTTAAAAGCAGAGCACAAAGGACTGTCATTCAGTGGTGGCAGCAAAGCAGGTGTCAGTTTAGAACTGCCTCAATCTCATGATTTTATTTATTTATTTATCTCAGCCTTTATATACCGCCCGACTCACTGTGCAGTGACTCGGGGCAGTGTACAGCAATATGTAAAACCAGAATAAAATAGACATTAAAACTTAAATAAAACCCAAATTAAACCCTCCCTCCCCCATTCCCCTCACCAAATGCCTGACGAAAAAGCCAGGTCTTGCATTGTTTTCGAAATATGGGGAGGTCCTGGGAGAGTCAAATCTCTGCCTCTGCCGGGAGGGAGTTCCAGAGTTGCGGTGCAGCAACCGAGAATGTCCTTTCAAATGTGGCACCTCGGGAAACCCGGGGGACCTCCAACAGGGCACCCCTGGAAGACCGCAGGGGCTGATCGAGAACACGGGGCAGGGGAGGCTTTCCCGCAGATAGACAGGGCCCAGGCCATAAAGGGCTTTAAAGGTTAAAACCAACACCTTGAAGTGAACCCGGAAGACTATCGGCAGCCAATGCAGAGAACGGAGCACCAGTGTAACGTGCTCGCAGCAGCCCATCCCCATCAAGAGGCAGGTCGCCGCATTCTGCACCAGCTGAAGTCTCCAGATTGTTATCAGTAGGGATGGGTGAACAGAACCGAGTTCGGAAATTCGGTTCAGTTCAGTTCGGAAATTCAGTTCGGTTCGGAAGTTCGGTTCAGTCGACCGAACTATTCGAGTTCGGTCCAAACTCCGAACTTCCGAACAAAGTTCGGAAATTCAAACTCCATTGAACTAAACTGAATATTATCTTTTTGGGATGGGCGAACAGAGCCGAGTTCAGAAATTCGGTTTGGTTCAAAAATCGAGTTCAGTTCGGTTCGGTCGACCGAACTGGTTGAGTTCGGTCCGAACTCCGAACCACGTTCACCCATCCCTAGTTATCAGGGGTAGTCCCATGTAGAGCGCGTTGCAGTAGTCAAGCCATGAGGTGATAAAGGCATGAATGATGGTGGCAAGGTTGGGCCGGATATATACGGTCGAAGACGATGAACCTGATGTAACTTACTAAAGGCTTCCCTCACTACAGCTGCCACGTGGGCATCCAGGCGGAGCTGCGAGTCGAGGAGAATCCCCACACTCCGAACTTGAGGGACCAGAGTTGGACACACCCCATCAACGATGGGGGCCTCCACACATACATTCTTACCCACTAGCATCACCTCCGTCTTGTTGGGATTCAGCTTGAGGTGACTCAACCTCATCCAATCACCTATCGCAGTCAGGCACCAAGTAAACACTGAGACTGCAGGGCCTGGGTCGGATGAAAATGAGAGGTATATCTGGGTGTCATCAGCATATTGATAACACCCCACTCCAAATTCTCTCACGATCTGACCTAGCGGCTGCATATATACATTGAACAGGAGAGGGGACAGAATAGAACCCTGTAGGACTCCAAATGTAAGATCCCGGGTNCCCGGCACAGTCCCGCAGGCGTGTCACCAACAACTCGTGCACCACCGTATCAAATGCTGCTGACAGATCTAGCAAAACAAAAGAGTGGATCTACCTTGGTTCTGCTCTCGGTGAAGATGCTCAACCAAGGCCACAAATACCATCTCCATGCCATGACCCGGATGAAATCCCGACTGTGAAGGATCAAGGAAACCGATCAGGTCAAGATGCCCCTGGAGCTGCGTGGTCACTGTCCGTTCAATAACCTTCCCTAAAATGGGAAGGTTAGAGACAGGTCGATAGCTGGCCAGGGCATCAACGTCAAGGGATGGTTTCTTGAGCAAGGGCCGTACCACAGCCTCCTTCAGGCACTCCATGACCCTGCCCTCCTCCAGGGAGGCATTGACCACCCAAGCCAGCAACACTCCCAACGTCTCCCGGCTGGCCTTGACCAGCCAGGGTGGACATGGATCAAGTTCACATGGTGTGGCCCGCATAGCCCTCAGCATCTCCACAGCATCGGAGGCTGATACCCGCCCAAACTGATCCCACAAAACAGGACAGAATGGGGCACCTATAACCTCAGGTACACTCCCTGCCTCAAAAGCGGCATCGAAGCAGTGATGTAAACAAGCGATTTTGTCAGCAAAAAAAGTCTATTAAATGGTCATAGCAAACATTGGATGCCTCCAGTTCTAGGCAGAGAGAGGCCGGACTGACCAGCCCCTTCACCACCTGGAAAAGCTCAGCTGGCTGAGATTTTGAGGATGATATGAGGGTAGTAGAGAAAGTCTTCTTTGCTGCCCGCATAGTCATGGCATAGGCTCTCAACACTGAATCGGTTGGCTTCAGTATGAATCCAATGCCACCGGTGTTCTAACCGCCTCCCTTCCTGCTTCAGCATGTGCAGGTCATCCGTAAACCACGGAGCCCTGTGTTGCCTGTGCACGGGAAGTGGATGCCTGGGAGCCATCCGGTCGATGGCCTGAGTCAGCAAGATGTTCCAAAGTGGTACGAGGTCATCGAGTGAGTGACTATTGAGGTCAGAAGGCACAGCCCTGAATTCGGACAAACAGGAGGGCATTCTGGGCAGCTGCACCATTGCTGTGGAATTCTCTCTCAGTGGAGGTGCCTCTCAGCCCAAATCCTCTCGCCTTCTGATGAAATTATAAGAGTTGGCTCTTCCACCAAGCATTTGGCGGGGGGGAGGGGGAGGGCGGGAGGGGCTTGTAGGATTGGGTGGGTGGTTTCTTTTGCACTAAGAAATTTTTTTTGCACACAATGTAAGTGTTTTTTTGTACTGTTTTAATTTCTATTTTAATGTGTTTATAATTTTTGGCTATATTTTTAGTATTTTGTAAGCGACCCCCAGTCGCTTGAAGCGAGAGGGGCAGAGTAGAAATACAAATATAAATAAATAAATATATAAAGCCAGTTTTTTTCTGTAAGTTTCCCCGTTATTTGCCACTGAGTTTGCCTTGTCCATCTGGATCGCCCTTTGCCCCACTTGCCTACTACCGCCAAGTCCCTAACTTGCAACCGTCAAGGACTCCCCTGGCTCCAGGGACCATCTGAAATGAGACTGAAGAGCTTGGCTGTCAAGCAGCAGTGGCTTAACCCTGGTAATGGGTTATAAATAGGGTTCCCATACCTCCCCTTAAAAAGAAGATGCTTATGAAAAATACATATTACAGGGCTGTACTGGAGTCACTGCAGCCCTGTACCATGTATTTTTCATAAGCACCCTCTTTTAAAGGGGAGGTATGTGAACCTTAGTTATAAACAGCTTTGGTCTGACAGAGTCCCAAAGAGATAACTAGGAAAGTTTATGTGGAGCAGGTGGAGGTGGCAACAGTGGGAGCAGCGGTGGGGTGGCCCCCCTGGTGGTAGAAACCGTATCCATGGCTGGGTGCCTCGCAGCAGCAGTGGATCCTGCGTTTTACTTTTCTCCTGGGCCTCACAAACTTAAACGAGCGGGGGAATCTGGCTGATTGATAAACCCGCTCTTGAAAAAGTTGCACGGGGAGCGTTTCCACGCACTGGAAGTCACCAGCTGCCATTGAAAACAGCGACGCCTGGCGGCTCACGCATTATTTTAAAAACCATTATTTGTCAAACTGAGGTTTTATAAATCTGGTTTTAAAAATAACGTGCAAGCCGCCAAGCGCCACCATTTTAAATGGCGGCCAGCGACTTCTGGTGCGCGGAAACGCTCCCCGCGCGACTTTTTCAAGAGCAGGTTTGTCAATCAGCCAGATTCCCCCGCTCGTTTAAGTTTGTGAGGCCCAGGAGAAAAGTAAAACGCAGGATCCACTGCTGCTGCGAGGCACCCAGCCATGGATACGGTTTCTACCACCAGGGTGCCACCCCACCGCTGGGATGGGAATAAAAGAAAAAATGCTGGAATTTGGGCTTTGCACAGGGAAGGAGGTTGAGTGGCTTTGCAAGGGAGATCCTCAATTTGTTTGAACTGGCCCAGCCCCTAACCTTACCCATTTGAATCTCCTAAAAGCCTGGGAAAGATTACAAGAGACATGCTCAAACTAATGTGTCTGCTTCTGTACACTAAAGCAATTGCAATCAGCAGCATCGAAGTAAAGCTAAGGAGACAGATTAATCGCAGTGTTGAAATAGCAGATCATCACAAGCACAATGCAAACTTTAAAAACAGGCACATATGGTATTAGTGCTGCCATTTATTAAACTGTCTGTTCAAAACTGAAACCTGTCCAGGCCAGAATTCTTTGGAAACATGCTAGTGAGGGAGAGCCCACAGCTCTGAGATAAAACAAAAGGACTTGGAGCTGCTAGGAGACTTGACAATGACGAGGAGGGACCGGTTGCAGCCTGCAGAAACCTGAAAGGAAAGCAAAGAGTTGCGGGAGTTGGAAGGCATCACCATGGCAACGCGGCAAACTGCCACTAAAGAGAGTAGAAAATAAGTATAGCAGCAGTTTGCAAACTTTTTGCCTGTGTGATCCCATTTTGAGACTTAAATAGCATCCCGTGACCCCAGACAACAAGAAAGGCATGGAACATATATCCAATAGCAGTTGGGATCACCTCCCCACCGGGGGTCCCACCCCCACCCCGTTTGGGAACCTCCGGTGTGTAGCAGAGCCACAGTTATAAGCAGAGCAGTGTGTATTCCAGGAGGAGGTAAAGAGTACATGGATTTGAAAGCAAACCCATGGTGTCAGCATACATTCTTATCAAATGTTAATTATGTACATGTACAAGAGGCCACCTCGTCTTGTATGTGCTTTTCCAGAAGGGAAAGGTATGTCTAACAATTTGCTGGGCTAAATGTGAGCACATTATTACGTTTGTCATCTTTCCCCCTAAATCCTCCTACTCCTCTTCATTCTCTACCTCCTTTTAAAGTGTCCCCATCCACCCTTGTCCCCGAACCATGAAGTCTAGGATTCATTTTTGACTCTTCCCTCTCCTTCACACCTGAGATTCAGTCTGTTGTTAAGACCAGTCGTTTCTCCCTGCGTAACAATGCTAAAATGTGGCCCTTCCTTACTGCTTCCACTATCAAGAATCTAATCCATGTTCTACCCTTGGATGCTTGCAAAGAGATCTTTTAAGAGAGCCAGCAGGAACAACAGCTGACACCAACATACCCAGGTCCCTGATTCTCCTACGAAATTTTTTTAAAATTCCGCAGGAGGTTTGGGGCCTGAATCTGTGCCTCACCATGCTAGGCTGCGTTGGGTGGGTGGGCTGCCAGGGTTCATCTCCCCCTCCCCCACCCTCCCCAGCGTTGCAGATGAAGTGCAGGACCTCCCCCTCCCCCCCAGGGGGGGCAGGCTGCATTGGGTGGGGGGGCTGCCAGAGCTCCCCTCCCCAGTCTGGCAAATGAACACACCTAGGAGCGGTGGTGGTGGCAGTTCCTCTCAGCGCTCTTCAGTCACTCCTTCTGGTCACTTCCTGGCCCATCTCAATGGGGCCTCCCAGAGGGATGCAGCCGGATGATGTCATCTGGCCGCGCCGCTCTGGGAGGCCCTGTTGGGGGCTAGGAAATGGCCAGAAAGAGCAGCTGAAGAGTTCTGAGTGGAGCTGCCACTGCCACCACTACTAGGTGTGTTCATTTGCCAGGTTGGGAAGGGTGGGGGAGGCGAGCCCTGGCAGCCCCCCCCACCCCACCCAACACAGCCTGGCCTGGGTCAGGAGGAAGCCCCAAGGGTTTATTCATCCACCTTCCCCTGTGGAATCTCCTGCTCAGCATCTTCTCAGCGCAGGCTGGAACTTCTGCGCTGGGAGAAGTGGGACAGGAGATTCCATGGGGGGATGGGGATTCTGCGGGAAATCCACAAATCACGGACCTGCATTTGGCTCAGGGCCCTCAGCATACCTCCCAACATTTTGAGCAGTCAAAAAAAGACATGCCCCACCCCCTCAGCCAACAACCCTCGCCCCTCAGCAAATAAGCTCCGTCCCCTCACACACACACACCTCTCCCAGCATTCCAAGTGCATAAAGAGGGACGTACGCTCCACTGATTATTCTTCCACTTAGTTTCTTGTATAGAGGGAGTAAGGTTACTGCATTGGTCCCAAATATAGGCAAACAGACAAAATAGTACGGTGATATCTTTTATTGGTCCAGCTTCAGTTATCCACTAACTGAAGCTAGTTCAATAAAAGATATCATTGTATTATTTTGTCTCTATTTGACTTAATTCCTTGTCATTCTATCACCTCCCATTGAGGCAACCAGGAAAGAGGTACCTGAGTCTGTCTGTCTGTTTATAAGTATAAGTTTATTTAGGCATTAGCTTATGCCATAGCCATTTTGAAATTAGAACACATACATATATTGTACATAAGATAAAACAAAACATTACATAAATCATTAAATCACTGGGTTTAAAATACAAACATAAAAAACCATTATCCCTAAACTAGAGCAGCCGAAAAAATTTCACCCATGGATAGGCACCTAGAGTACAGTCATTTCCTGAGGAGGGTCAACTCTATATTGTGGCTTGCCATTTCTGAGACCAAGGAGTCATCACAGGACACAAAATCAGGAGTGCAAAGGCCTTGCTCTTCTCGGAGCTTGCGCTAGCAACTCTTGAGCCCTGTAGCACTCAAAACTCAATATATAAATGCCTGGCCCTTCTCGGGGCGTGTGTGGGCAGTCCTTGACCCCTGAACTGCAATCACATAACATGGAACTCAGAATCCAACTAGAACCCTACTCCAATATAGATCAGGTGAAATACGCATTCATACAATCACCAATACATAAATCCCACTATTCCAGGCCTCAGAGCTGTCTGTACAGGGTTATCAAGACATCTGTGGCAGTCCCTGATCACAAAGCCACCTTTTATTAATACCGATCTTAAGGAATTTGGCCACTACCTTAGATGTACTTGGAAGCTTATCGTCCAGTAACAAAGATAGACAAGACTCATTTGTTCTTCCTAAAAAGGTACAGATTAGAGGATATATCCATTGCTTCTGTGCACTCTCATACAGTTTGCATTCCAGTAAGATATGCATTACTGAGTCAATTTCATTACTATTGCAAATACATATACGCTGCTCCAAGGGCACCCCCTCGAAATGCCCTGTCAGTAGAACTGAAGGTAGGGCATTAAACCTGGCTATCATTCAGATTCTCCAGATAAGGCACAGGTCTAGGAAATTGATTCACCAATAGTAAGTAGTGCTCTGATATAATCCCTGCTATATCCAATTGACGCTCAACATCCAATATCTTTTGTCTCAGCAGGCCCCTAGCTGCCTTATATCCCGAAGAGATGACAACCTCCACAGAAAATCCCAACCTGAGAACCTTCCACTCCATTTTGGTTCTCCATAAGTTAACACCCTTCTCTGAGAAGGCTAGTTGTACCAGAGCAGGGGTCATGTGAAAGAGGCATTTAAGCCAGTAAGAAATAATTCCAATTATCAGTGTAGCAGCCACCGTAGATACCCCACATTCCGTTCTTAAGACGTTGTTTAGCCACGCAGCATGGCACGGCAAGCAACTTCTTAAGGAATTTGGACTGGACTAGTTCAAAGTCCGAGGTCTTATCTATAGCCCAAACTGCTGCCCCATATACAAGTTGGGCAATGGTTTTAGCCTCAAATTCCCTCAGGGCCAGCGTCACAAAATGTCCCCCTCCAAATCTAAAAATTGTTATAGCTGATGCCGACTGATTCGCTTTTTCATTTGTGCTTGAGCTTGCATCGACCAAGACCCGGTCGACTGAAACAAGATTCCAAAATATTTATAAAACTTGACTTGCTTTAGATCTTGATCAACAATTTTCCAATGATCAACTCTTCTGCATCTTGAAAAAACCACTACCTGAGTTTTGTCATAATTTATGCCAAACTGATTTGAAAGGCAATACTCAGAGAAGGCCTTATGCAGCCTGCAGAGCCCCCCTTGTGTAGTAGAAAGTAGGGCTATGTCATCTGCATACAGCAGACACGCAACAGGGCATTCCCCTACTTTGGGCGGGTGGTTAGCAGGCGAGCTGAGAAAAGCTGGAAGATCACTCAGGAATCAATTAAAGAGTATTGGGGCCAAAATACATCCTTGTTGCACATCCCTTTCCGTGCTGACCTCATCTGACAATGAACCGTCTAGATCCATTCTCACTCTAAGAGAAGAATTTTCACGTAGCATACGAATCAGATTTAACATGGAAACTTGGTTCCATCGATAAAGCAGCCAGCTTATTCCATAGTATTTCCTTTGGAATGAATTCTAAAGCGGACCTAAGATCAACAAATGCAACAAAAAGGCCCCTATTAACAAGTGCATATTTGGTAATTAAGTGGGAAATGATTATACAGTGGTCTACTGTTGCCCGGCCAGCTCTAAAGCCATTTTGTTCCTCTGGGATCATCTTCCCCTCCTCAATCCATAACATTAGTTTAATATATAAATATCAAGCATGGAGTTTCCCTACAACACTAAGTAGGCTAATAGGCCAAAAGTTATTTGGGGAGGATCTATCTCCCTTCTTATGTATGGGCACCACTATAGCTCTATTCCACTCATCTGGAACTCTCCCCGAGGTGTTAATTGCTGTAAATACAGTGCCTGGCACAGTGCCCGGCCGTGGCCCCCTTTCATATCTCGGCAGCTGGGCAGCATCCCTGCTGTCTTGTGCGTGGGTTGCGGCGCCCTGTCCACAGTGGACTTGCCTATCTCTGGCATGCAAGGCCGTCTGTGGACGAGGGTCTCCGCTTGGTCTGTGCTTGTCCCAGTTGCGGCAGCCCTCCGTCTCCTGCCTGTTGCATCACCAGAGTGGGCCCCACTGCTGTGATAGCCAGTCATTCTGCTGGACCCTCAGCCGGGGATGTCAGGGAGGGTTGGTCTCCCTGTGCAGACATGCTGTTGGCAGCCCTCTGGCTGGGCCCTGATGTGCAGCTGTTGGTGGGCGACCCCCTGTCGGTGTGGGATGGCTTCTGGCTCCTGTCGTGGGACATGTGGACGATGGGTTACCAGGTCGGGGCCACGGCGTGCTGGGCCCATTCCCTTGAGCTTGACTTCACCCCCCTATGCCAGCCTCCTTGGGGGCACCCGCCCGCCACTGTCGTGCCGTGGACCTCTGAGGAGATAACAGCAGCTCGCCTGCTGATGGAGCTACCTGGGTACGGCCTTGCCTTGCTGTCAGGGGCCCCCCACGTTGCTGCCCTGTACACCGGCAGCCTCCTGCATGCACACAGCATCCTGCACGCACCCTTGGATGTGGGGGCCATTCTGTGGGACCTGGGCTTGCTGGCCCCTGATGTTGGTGGGCTGCTCCAGACTGGGGGCCCCGCCGCTGCAGAGCTTCTGCCCTTCAATCAGTGAGGGACCTTCCAGCTGTACAGGCTGCAGCCGCAGGTGTGGATCCGCTCCTTCCGCGCTACCTGGTGGATGCTCATATGCACTCCCGAGGCTTCCAAATGGGCCTGTTCACCTGGGAGGGTCTAGCGCCGGAGTCGCTGCTCCAGGAGTGCTCACTGGACCGTCCATGAGCGGCCCCTCACTGCCTCCCGCTCGTTGCCGCCCTGGTGCCCCCCCCCCCCC
>QEPC01000564.1:554521-592695 GCA_003113815.1 Sphenodon punctatus
TGCCATCTGCATCGCTGCTGGCTGCCTTCTGGAGTCCCTGGACCCCATTGTCCCCTCTGTGTGACCGCTGTCCCTTCCTGCTGGGGCTGCCCAGGTGCCCTCACCCGCCCTGTGCAGGCGCTCCTGTGCACTCCTGTTGTGCCTCTCGTGCCCAGCCATGGATGCCCCTGCACCCCCCTGCTCTGCCTCTCTGTGTGTGAGGGCCCACTTTCCCCCGGCTCCAATAAAATTCTGTTATGTCCTGCCTTGCCTCTGTTGCTGCTGTGGTGGCTGGGTGCCCCTTCCCCTTTGGCGGCCCTCCTGCCCCCATCCATGTGGTTGTGTGCAGGGGGTGTACCTGGGGTATACTGGTGGGCTCCGGGCCTGTGGGGTGAGCACTGGCTGTGAGGTGTGCTTTCCCCTGGCTGCAGCCTTGCTGGGTGCTGCTGCCTGGGGTTGCTCCTGGGGTGGTATGGGCGGTGGGTGGTCGGCCAGGCACCCCCTGGCCTCGCCTGTGTGTTAGTGTGGCCCTGCCCCTCCCCTCCGCTCCCCTCAGCTGTCGCCCCCTGTTGGGGCGGGCCGTCTGTGGATGGGCGGCGGCTCCATGGGTGCTGGGCGGCTGAGCGTGAGTAGGGGTTGCTATGGACCCGGCCTGTGGCCCGACCAATCCCCCTTCACACAGGGGCTGGGGTGCTCCTCAGGGGGGGTGGCTGGCAGTGTGTGGGGTGTGCCCCGGTGCTGTTGCTGCCCCCGGCCCTCCCAGGGCCCAATGGTGCGGGCGTTCCCCATTGCCCTGTCCCTTCTCTCCTGCAGCTACTGCTGTCGTGCTGCTGGCGATCTTGCACCTGAGCGCGATGGTGCTGCAGCTGGAGCGGGCAGCATGGGACATGCGGGCGGCGGGGCGGCTGTTTGATGGCATTCGTGAGTGTGCTGCCTGTTTGCTAGGCCCTGTGCCTGTGTCCCTCCATGGGGGGTTCTGTTCCTGGGTGCCCGGGGCCAGCTCTGATGGCTGTCTCCTCTCCCTCTGTCCCATACAGTGCAGGCCATGATCGCTGAGCAGACCTGGGAGCAGGGGGAGTTGCTGGAGCTCCTCCTGCATGTCCTGGAGTGGCTGCACCGGCTGGACCGTGCACAGGGTGAGCGCTGGCACCGGGCACGGGGTCACTGGTCCTATTGACGGGGTGCTGTCCCAGGCCTGCCTCTGCTGGTGCTGTCCCCCCCCCTTCTGTTACCCTGTCCCCGTCCCTCCCCTGCGGTTGTTGCCCCCTGTTGCTGGTTCCCCGTTCAATTAAAGGCTTGTGTGTTCCTTTCCTGATGTGTCCATGTTGTGCTTTGCTGTGACCTCTCCCCTTGTGCGGATGCCTCTGGGGTGTGTGGGGGTGTTGCCTGTGTTGTGTGGGTACCTCCCCCCCTTTCTTTGCCCCCCGTGGGCTGTGTGCCCATCCCTGTGTGCTTCTGCTGCCTGCTGTGTGTGTGCGACTTTGCTGTGGGTGTGTGTTGGGGAGGGGGTGCCTGGCGCTGGGCTGTCTGGGCTCCGTGCTGGGGCTGTGTGGAGCCGGCTCCTTTGCAGCGGCTGTCATCCCATCTCCCTCCCGCCCCGCCCGCACGGGTCCTGGAGGCTGGGAGGCGGGACTGTGTTGTGCGGCTTCGTTTGCCCTCCGTTGGCCATGTTGTGCCGTCGCTGTGCCGGGTGGGGCTTCCCCGCTGTTCCCGACCATCCATGTACTTGCACGGGTGTTTGCCGGGATGGGTGTTTGCCGGCCCCTCCACTTTCCTTCCTACCACCCCCTCCGGTGCTGTCCGTGTAAATGTCTCCCTGCTCGGCAGCGCCGGGTGTTCGCTGGGTGTGCTCACCCACCCGTCCACACCCATTCTCCACCCATCAGTGCTGCTGCGCCGTCCGTGTAAAAAAGGCCTTTGTCATAGACCTATAGTAGGTATAGGAATGCGAAAAGCAAGTCAAGACTGAGTCACAAAATCTGATTAATATCTCCAATGTCATTGACCTTCACAGAGACCCCTCTAGGGTTTTTTCCCCCTCCAATTTTGTTGGAGATTGACTGCCTTGTAATTGTTATCAAAGGAAATCTTCCCTAGCACCCTGCTTCCCTGAACTGATTGCAGGGATTTCCATGTCTTTGGGGCATGTTTAATGAATAGGTCTCCTGCCGTTTTCTTGGTACAGAGGGATGAGCATGACTCATCAGGTGCTAGAGTTCTCACTTTGGGGTCAAAAGGCCAGGTGTAAAAACTCCTACAGTATAAGCTACATTCACACCGGTGAACTCACATGTAAGACTGCTAGAATCCAATGTCCCCGGGGGCCCAGAAGTGGAATAATGAGCCCCGGATGATCCCCGGATCACTGTTGCGTGTTTAAGTGAGGCAATCCAAGTTCCACCCCGCAATCTGACAAGTCAGATCCGAGTTTAAAGCAGGGCTGGAACTCGGATTGCATCACTCATACACAACAGCAATCTGGGGTTCATTATACAGCTTCCGGGGCCCCGCAGACATCAGATTCTAGCAGCAGTCGCATGTTGGCATGGCGTGTCACCCGATGACCAGTGCAATTCCTAGACCAGATGTTCCCAGACTGTGGGTCATGACCCCAGATGGGGTTACGATCTTGATTGCTATGGGATATACTTTGCAGAGCTGCTTTGCTGTCTGGGGTCATGGAATTATATTTAAGTCTCAAGGTGGGGTTATTCAGGCAGACAGCTTGGGGGAACCACTGACCTAGGCCAGTGGGTCTCGGACTTCTTAAAATTATACCCCCCCTTCACCAAAGTAACTCCCCACCCCCCCACCCCAAGCCTACATACATCTTGCTCCCTTTCTCCTTCTCCTTCCTACCCTCCCATTGCTTGCTTCCTCTCTCTCCCTCGGCCCCCCACCCCCCCGGATTGGAAATCACTGTCCTAGTCTGCATTATACACCAGAATTTTTGTTCTGTCTAAACTGCTTCTATGGCCCCCATTAGCAAAATATCTGAACACCTCACTGATTTTAGGGAATTTGTCCTTGAGCATTCTAGGTGAGGCAGTCCTGTTTCCTTCCTATTATATGCAAGCCTCAGACCTCCCTAGCTGGAACACAGCTCTTATTTGCAGATGCAAATGGTACAAAAGTCCTGTGTGACATATGGGACCCACTGTTGGGAGCCAAGTGCTCCCAAGTTGGGGCATTTGAGGGAACACTGTCTGATGTTTCCCCAGAGCAAGACTGTCCTGGGACAAATCAGTTCAGAGAAAGTTTTGTACAGCTGATTATTAGCTTGGCCAATATAATGTGTGTGTATGTTCGTATTATTTATTAAGATAGTGCCAGTAGCGTATACGGTGCTAAACAGTTGTGATAAGGGAGATGTCCTCGCCCCAAAGAGCTTACAATCTAGAATGGACAAGAGGAGGGGAGACAAAAGGAGGGGAGGGATACATTCATGGTCTTGAGAAGTTGCGGGTGCACGCACTTGGTTTAGTTGGTGTGTGTCTCACCTCTTAATAACGTTTGCTCCCACAGGCCAATTGCAGTCAAAATTGATAGAGGGGTGAGAGAATCAAAGATAAGAAGAGGTCCTACATTTTGTTACAATAGGTTCACCTGGAGGGGAGAAGTGGCTTCTTTTGTATAATATTTTAAAAAACACAAAAAAACTGATTGACTTACCTTGAGCGTTGTCCCTCCTTAAGGAAACAGGCTTCGTTGGTTCAGCTGGATAAAACCACTTGTTGAGTATTTTTTTAAAACAGAGATTATGCACACACTTCTAATTGAAATCACACTTACCTCACTTCTCATTGAAACGTGTCAGCACCTAGGACTTGAACCACAGCCCTAACCTCTCGGAGCCACCAGCTAACTCTGCAGCACGACACCATGGCTTGGGGCTCCGTGCTCCACTCCGGGCTGCTTGCCGTGACCACACCCCTGCTGGCTCTAGATTGGTTCCTGCCTCTCTACAAAGCTGCATAGTTTCCAGAGGTGGAGCAGCATGTGCAGTGGCATTCCGGCCTTCACTCTTTCCCCATGTTCCTGCTCCATCCTCAACGCCTGCCCTGTCTTGAATGGCAGGCTGCCCTTCCGGCATTGACTCTCTGGCTCATCTATCTGCTTTGCCCTTTGGTTATGTGGGACTTGGCTCAAACTGATCCTGGCAATCGATACGTTAAGATGGTTGGTTTCCAATGGCTAAGGCTGCGCAATAAATATTTATATATATAAACTGATCCTGGAACTCGACCCTCAGCCTGGCCTTTGACGATGCACTCCAGATTGCCTCTGCCCGGTTCTCTGGCTCTACTCAATCCTGCCTGTGCTCTCGGACAGCAGGGCCTGACAAAATTACACTTGTCTCCCTTCTAATTGAAATTCATGGGACTCCCTGCTTGTAAGTGTTTTCAGGACAGAGCGTCAGTAGATCTTTGTGAGTAATCTGAGACAAATTCAACCTCTGTGTATAGCAGCAATGAATCTGTGTTTTAGCGTTTGAGTGTGTATTAGGGAAATTGGACCTCAGTCCTGCAAAAGTCTTATGCAGATGCATTGCTTTATGCGCTGCAGATAATTTGACTTCTCTGGGATTACTCACAGGGTCAGAGAGAGTTGTAAAATAACTTTCCTCCCATTTATCCTGAAAATCTGCCCAGAGGTAATACCAATCCAATCAATTTATTCCAGCTATTCACCATTAAACATACAAATAAAAACAGAACAGATAAGTAATCAGCAAAAATATTAGAAACGTGAACATCAAAGAAGACTTTTCTTCAGGCGAAGTGCAGACATAAAGGAAAGAGCTAAAGTTTTAAATACTGCTAACTCTGTAGAAGTCAGCAGATATGTAATCTTGTGCGATTGGGCAGAGAAAGATTTCGTCTCAAAGAAGGGGGTTAGTCAACAGGCTCTTAAATCTTCAGGATGGGGACAGGAAAACAATATATGCTCCAATGATTCTACTTCCCCTAAAACAACAGGAGCAAAGTCTATCATGGTAAGCCACTTTTTCAGCTCTGTCCTTGGTTACTGCCGATTCAAACAGCTGTAACCAAACTAAAGTCAGCGTTCTGCGCCAGAGGTAATACAATGGGAGCTGCTAAGTGTCCGATAATTCTAAAAATCTGACACTTTACAGTGCAGCATTTGCACTGGTCCTGGATTCCCGCTCTTCTCCCCTGAAAAGTTATTGCTATTCTTTATGAGTAATAAAAATAATAGTTATAAAATACAAAAGATAGTTATTATTCAGTAAAAATAGATGCACTCTCCCATTGCAATCAATGCAGTCTCCACTGAAAGACCTTAACTCTTACTAGTAGCTAAAGTTCATAGGCCCTTATCAGACGGGCTGTGGGGCAGTGGGTGGGGGGATGGGTGCGCGCCCGTGATGGGTGGAAGCGGGTGTGCAGCCGTTCCCATGGGCGCGCGCCGCACACACATCTCCACCCACCGAGCAACCGGCATTGGAGCCTGTTGCTCTATGCGTAGGTGATGGTGGAGGTGGGCTGAGCGCGGGGGCGAACATGCACCCCCACCCACCGCAGGTGCCGTTTCCACTGATGCCCACCACCACCACCACCGCAGGCGGCATTCCCATGGACGCACACCCACCATAGGTGGTGTTCTCATGGATGCCCCCCCTCCATCACACACCCACCGCAGGTGGCGTTCATGCAGGCACCCGTGTGAAAAGGGACCTAGTGTTTCATGCTTTATTACCTCAAGATTAGACTACTATGATACGCTCTACGTGGGGCTACCCTTGATGACGGTCCGGATACTGCAGCTGGTGCAGAATGTCACAGCTCATCTCCTGAAGGGGACGGGCCAACTCGAGCACATTACTCCAGTGCTCCGCTCTCTGCACTGGCTGCCAATAGGCTTCCAGGCCCAATTCAAGGTGTTGGTTTTGACCTTTAAAGCCCTAAACAGTCTGGGCCTCACCTACCTGCAGGACCGCCTCACCCTCCAGATCTTGGATCAGCCTCTGCAGTTGGCTGGGGGCGCCCTCCTTGAGGTCCCCCAGGTTTCCCAGGTGTCGACCATGAGGAGGGCGTTCTCAGTGGCCGCACCGTGACTGTGGAACTCCCTCCTGTTGGAGGTCCACCTAGCCGTTGACCTCCCCTCTTCCCGTAGAGAGTGTAAGACCTGGCTGTTCCGCTGGGCCTTTACCGAGGGAGATGAGATGGGTGGGTTGGGCTAGGGTGGGGTTTTATTGTTTTAGTGCTGGGTTATTTTAATATGGGGTTAAAAATGTCGATTTTAATGGATTTCATTATATGTTTAAAATGTTGTTAGCCGCCCCGAGATGCTTGTAGCAGGAGGGGGAGGCATACTATTATTTATAAATAAATAAATAAATAAATAAAAAGAGTGGTGGATTAACCAAGAACAGCGACTGATCTAGGTTTTGCAGGGTCCCCTCAGCAAACATTTAAAATGGGTCCTTACGCTTTAACATTTTAAATAGGTCCTTCTCCGAGCTGCTGGATCTGAAATTTGAGGTTGGTCCCACCCACTCCTGTCCCCACCCCTTCCATGCTGGATTGGAGGAGAAGAAATTGAGCAGGGCTAAACTCACCTCTGATTGTCCAGTTGGTTAAGTCTCTGCCCTTCCTTCTCCTTCTCCAGAGTTGTGAGCCACAATGGTCATGGCTGAGGCCCGGTGAAGGGCCTCAAACAGAGAATTGAGGCCTTAGTCTCCCCAGAGAGACAGAGAGACAGAGAGCAAGAGAGTGAGTGTATTCTTAATTTGTTCTTTAAAGCAGCCTTGGTTCCACAAGGGCTGAAGGTAGTCACCTTTGCCTAAAGCCACCGCTGACCAAGAACTTTCCCTTTTTGTAGGCTATCAAGGAGTCACACTGAAATGTGGCTTTAGTAGCCCAGGGGTTCTCCAACTGACACAGGGCCAGCAAACCTTCCACAAACTGCGAGGAAACCACAGCGCTCCCGGTGTGGTCGAAAGTGTCCTGCTTTCAGTAGTGGGTTTAAAAGAAAAACGGTCCGCGAGTGACACAGGTCCAATAGGCAAGCAGCTCATCTGTCATTTGGCTTCCTCCACAGGTGCAGAGGAATAATTCATCCTACTCCTTCCTGCATCTGCTGGTGCAGCGTCTCAAGTATGGCTCCACAAAAGCTGCCAAAAGACCCTGAATCAGTGCATCTCCTGGGTGCTTTAGTCCACCCCTTTGCAGGTTACAGCGGCTGTGATGGCCATGGCCAGCCTCCAGTTAAAGCCAGCTTGTACGGGCGTGTTTCCCTTTCAAATGGACTTTCCATTTGAAGACCTTCCATCTTCTGCACCGGGGCCTGTTCTACCCTACTTATGCCTCTGCTTGGAGGACGTTTGTTCCTTATCAGATGGAAGGCAAAATGCATTCATTTTTTCATCCCCAAATTAGCAAGACTCCACAACCCGTTAGATATGTAAATCTTCCTAGGCCAGTAAAATAAGGAATGAATTCCTAGATGTGAACAACAATTTCCAGTGACTCACGGGCAATTTGAACCTTGATCAAGACAGATTAACCCTGATGTTACTATAAAAGGCCAATGATGTTCTGCCAAGTTTTATTCATTCATTCATTCATTCATTCATTCATTCAACTTTATTTGCCCCCAGATCAAAACACATGCTAGCTTGCCATTCAGGGCACACTTATAGGAGACAATGGCATCCTAGCCCTGAGTGCACTCTGTCAGTACAAACCCCGCTGAAGTGAACAGAACTTGCACTGGTAGAGTGCTTTGAGGATTGGGCAGGACCTAAACTGCTAGAGCTGAATGTGAGTTTAGCCCCACAAACTTCTGTTCCCCCCCCCCCCCCATTCCACCACCTCCAGGCTGGATTGGCAGGGAAAAGACTGAGGACATTTTACATGAGGGGGGGAATTCGTGGGTTAAAAACCCTCCCACGTTCCCCCCCTAGACACATGACAGGGGGGGTGCTTTTAAAAGAGCAACCCCCTCTCGTGACAATGATGGGGGGGGCAGGGGCCTGAAGCATTGTGCCCTCTCCCCGGCTGCCCCAACAAACAGCTGGTGGGAGAGAGGCCCCGCAGAAGTGCAGTGCTTGCTTACTGCTTTCCCCAGCGGTCCTGACAAACAGCTGGCGGGGGCAGAGGGCCTGGAGAAGCGTGCACACTCTCCCTGCCTGCCCCGACGCAGTCGGTGAGAGTGTGTGCGCTGCTCTGGGCCCCCTGCCCCCAACAGCTATTTGTCAGGACAGCTGGGTTAAAGAGTGCACTGCTCTGTGGCTCCTCCCCAAGTCATCAGCTCACTGTCTGTCAGGGAAGCCGGGGAGAGCAGGCGAGACTCTAGGCCCCCTCCCCTCATCAGCTGTTTGTCGGGACAGCCGGGGAGAGCAGGCGAGGCTCTAGGCCCCCTCCCCTCATCAGCTGTTTGTCGGGACAGCCGGGGAGAGCAGGCGAGGCTCTAGGCCCCCTCCCCTCATCAGCTGTTTGTCGGGACAGCCGGGGAGAGCAGGCGAGGCTCTAGGCCCCCTCCCCTCATCAGCTGTTTGTCGGGACAGCCGGGGAGAGCAGGCGAGGCTCTAGGCCCCCTCCCCTCATCAGCTGTTTGTCGGGACAGCCGGGGAGAGCAGGCGAGGCTCTAGGCCCCCTCCCCTCATCAGCTGTTTGTCGGGACAGCCGGGGAGAGCAGGCGAGGCTCTAGGCCCCCTCCCCTCATCAGCTGTTTGTCGGGACAGCCGGGGAGAGCAGGCGAGGCTCTAGGCCCCCTCCCCTCATCAGCTGTTTGTCGGGACAGCCGGGGAGAGCAGGCGAGGCTCTAGGCCCCCTCCCCTCATCAGCTGTTTGTCGGGACAGCCGGGGAGAGCAGGCGAGGCTCTAGGCCCCCTCCCCTCATCAGCTGTTTGTCGGGACAGCCGGGGAGAGCAGGCGAGGCTCTAGGCCCCCTCCCCTCATCAGCTGTTTGTCGGGGCAGCCGGGGAGACTCCAGGACTTTTAAAATGCAGATTAATAAAAGCTCCCCTATCAAAGTTTTACTAATCTGGGAGTTTTCTCGGAGGGCTCACAGGAAAAGCATTCAAACGCACAGGTAATCTGCGTATTTAGCTGCCAACTTGCGGGTCTGCATCTCGTCTAAAAATGCCCACATGTGTTATCTGCTGGGGCTACACCTCTATCCACTTCAGATTGGACCCTGGTATATAAGGCCACCCAACGTTCACAGGACTTTCCCTCCAGGGTTGGTTGGAGCAAGCTTATTTCTCCTTTGTTTACTGTGCTGATTCTGCTCACACCCTGGTTCCTTGTCTCTGCTCTGGTCCTTGTTTCCAGCCTTCCCCTGTTCATTATTTTCAGCCCTTGTCCTGCTCTGCTCTGACCCCAGCCTTACATCCGGAGTTCCAGTCCCGGTCCAGATCCTGTCTCTGCACCCTAACTCCACCATCCGCCTACATCTTAGGCATCCCATACCCCTGACCCTTAAAAGAGTTTGGGGAGCCTCAAAGAGATCTCCTCCTTCCTCCCCCAAGAAACAGAAGCCCTGCAGCCAAGAAGGGACTTCCTATGAGCACTTTTCAAATGGGCCGGCAGTGTGTGGGGGATGTGTGGAGGCTGCGGTGGGTGGGCAGTGCGTGAGCGACCCATTGCACGGACCTCCACCCACCTCCACCCACGGAGGCACCTCCATTGTCCCCCATGCCTCTGTGCATGGACGATGGGTGAAGCGCGGACGGGAGCATGCACACACCCCCACCCACCCGCCACGGTGGTCGCACGGATCCCCACCCACCCACCGACCACCCACCGACCCACGGGGAGGCGGGGGGGGCATCCATGCAAAAATGGCCTTAATCCTGGCCCTCCAGAAACTACTTGGCATTCCTGGGATCGGGCTGCCTGACCAAGTCCAAACTCCTCCTTATTACGTTAACTCTCATATTACCCAAGCTCAAACTGGCCACTTCCCCTTCCGCTCCAGGGTTTCAAGTCATGTTGACATAAATTACGTGCTGTGTAGGCACATGGAGCAGTTAGCCTGGGTTTTGAGAACCCTGCTGTCCCTGTCTGGAAATGCGGAGCACTGAACCAGGGGATACGCCTCCTGTCCAGAGCTTGGCAAGCTTGGCCAACACAAGTTTAGTACTGCACATGGCCAACTGGAGCTCAGTACTAAGCTTGCGTTAGACCTGTGCGGTTGAGTGTAAATGAACCAGCTTTATTATTATCACTATTTATAGCCCCAGCAAGGCCCCTGGCACTGAACAGTCATGATTAGAGGAAGGTCCCTGCCCTGAATGGTTTACAATTTAGGGTGGACAAGGGAGGAGAGACAAGAAGGAGGAAGTGAAACCTAAGTGGAGACAGGGATACACTCATGACGTTGCAGGCATATGTTCTTAGCTTAGTTACAAGGGGAAGAGGGGGAACCTGAAGAGAAGACAATATAAGGAAAAGCATCCGTGAATAATCTATAGAGGTGAGGAGCTAGGGGGAAGCCTGATGGAAAAGGCAGGTTTTTAGGAAGGACGTGAAGATCGGGAGGGAAGGAGCAGAGCATTGATGTTCAGAGAGAAAGTTATAGATGTAGGAGGCAGCGGGGGGCAAAGGGGACTCTATGTGAGGGGGTGGTAGAGGAAGAGTGAAGAATGGGAACGTTGTGGGAAACGAGGGCAGAAAGATAGGAGGAGCAAGGCCATGAAGGTGAGGACAAAGGGTGCTTTTAGACAAGCACCTTCCATCCGTTATCCATGTTGCAGGGCACCCAGAGGGCACCAGTGCAGCCCTGCGACATAGACAGATAGTGGGGAGGAGCTTGTCTAAAAGCATCCCAACGGTTTGTGTTAGATGCAAAGGGGGAGAGGGAACCATTTGTGCTTATGTGTGCAGCACAAAATCATTTTGAGTTAGCTTAGCTCGAGTCAGTTTATCTTGAGCTTAGTTGCTAGTTTCCCATTTAAATGTTGACTAGCCAAAATGCAACTTAGGCCGTTTCCACACAAGACACTCTCCAATGCACTACCCACCCACTATCCATGTTGCAGGGCTGCAATGTTGCCCGATGGGTGCCCTGTAACATGTATAGTGGATGGGAGGTGGCTGGAGAGTGTCTTGTTGGAAAACACCCTTAGAAGGCAAAGCTGCATGGAAGACATTTGTGCTGATAACTGGCTCTAGGCACTAAAATTCCAGCTGGGACCATGCTCCACGTTCTTACCTTACATAGTAGGTCTGAGCCCTGCTGGAAAGGCAGGTTCTTCTAAACATCCCCATACTGCTGTCAAGCAGTAGGAAAACAAGTAGACTACAGTGTGTGTATTCAGTGAATAGGATACGCAGATCTTAGAGTCTTCTGAAATAGAGACAGCCCTGCTGTTCACAGTACTTCACCACCTCCCCACAAAACGTCAAAAATATACCGAGTAGGATGGGTGGTAAGGAACCCTGCAGAATTCTGCCTGCCAGAACCTTTGGGATGGGAGAAACACAACTCTTTAAAGCTATCCTGAGCACCTCAAGGAGAAGAAAGAAAGAAAGAAAGAAAGAAAGAAAGAAAGAAAGAAAGAAAGAACAGCCCCACCCCTCAATCTCTGCATGGTCCTGCAGGCAAATCCACAAAACCTCCACCCACTGCTATCACACAACCCTACTTCTTATAGATATCAATGGGGCCAATCCCAAGCCCCGCAGACCGCCGTACTGAACACACGCAGTGCATACACATGTAGGCGCGTGCAAGCCACACACACACACACACACACACACACGCACACAGCATGGGGTCTACAGTGCGCGCACAAACCCCACAGCGGTGCACACGTGCATGTCCACAGCAGCACACATGGGGCTTGGGATCGGCCCCAATCAATACCATCTAGCAAATGCATCTCTATTTAACACAAAGGACAACTGCAAGATCAGTGGCTCCCAAACGTTCCTCCTGACAGACATTTTGAGGCAAAGCCATTTTCACACAGGCACCTCCCCTCCCCCTGCCGACACCGGTGCAGGGGGGATGAATGGGAGTCTGTAGGAATGCCATGGGCAGTGGGTGCGTGCACCCTCCCGTGCTATACCCATCTCCACCCACCTCCACCCATCACCCACGCACGGAGCAACCAGCGACAATGGCGGTTGCTCCATGTATGGAGATGGGTGTGCGCCTGTGGGAACAGCCCCACCGCCATCTCCACCCACTGCGTCACACACCCACCCACCCCCATCACACTTGTACCCATGAGGAAAGGGCCTTACATGTAATCCCAGACAGTAATAACAACATGCAAAATTTATGAAATATCATTTGGGATTATGACTCCATCCCAACACACAAGTGAGAACCTCTGTGCAAGATATTTACTCCCACGTCACATCACTGACTGCTCATTTATGCTTCTCCTTAAACTGTCTCATCAGGATCTCCCTCCTCCTTGGTAACATGAGCACGTGCTCCTGCTACATCTCAGCTGCATGAATGTATCCCTGTCTCTCCCTATGCTCCCCTCTCCCTTGCCATCCGCTTCCCTTGTTCATTTGAGATGGTGTAAGACCCTCTACCTCCCCTTCCAAGAAAAGATATTTATTCAACAAAGGTTCTGGTGAACTACTTGTCAAAATGTGTGTTAAGGGGCAAGGTTCATATGCACACACTCTACTCATATCTTTGGGTATTTTCAGACGTGACGAGATCACAGTGAACCACGGCCAATACCCACATGGGGCCAAAGCGCCCTGAACGTCTGTTAGGCGGCTGCCAGATGTTCACCATGGTTGATTCCTACATGGAATCAATTTCAACCACGCTTCCGGGGCTCCCCCCCGGACAATCCCCCAAAGCGTGGTCAAAGAGATCCCCGGCGGGAACCAACAAAAAGTAACGTCTGGCCAGCGACCACGGCCCGGAATCCCCGGCGGGATTCCGGGCCGTGGTCAAATCGGGCGGGCGCTGCAGCCGCATTGCCCATGCAGGCTAGCTGCATGGGGAGGACTTCAAACAAGCAGCTCACAGCATGGCTTCCCCATCAACAGAGGCAGCCAGCCACGCTGTCCCACACAGGACAGTCTAGAATTTTATGGGGTGCTCTGTGCATGGCCATGCGTGGCCTGATGCGTGGGTCATGAGAACGCGCTTCCCCGGGCACCAACTTCAAACAAGCGGTTGGATGTGTGGTGGTGGTGGGGATGTGTGGATGCATCTCATTTAAAAACACCCATAGGACATGCAATTTATTGGGTCAGATGAATGGTCCATCGAGCCCAGCATTCTGTCTCCAACAGCTATCTTCGTTTCCCAACATCTTCCCACAGCTTCTGAAAGTCAAGGGTTTGTACCTATGAAAACCCCAACCGGTAGCCCTTAATGAACCTTAAAATGTATCCAGGCCCCTTTTGAAGTCTGTTCCCCTACTGGCCTGGACAACATCTCTGGTAATGAATTCCACAATTTTATTTTATATTGGGTAAAAAAAAGACTTCCCTTTAAAAGTGCTTCCTTTTAAAACATATTGTTGTTGCTGTCAGAGGATTATGAAATTACATTTAAGTCTCAATGTCAGTGGCCCAATACATGATGGGGGGCATACCCTGTACCTGATTTTTTACACTACCCTTGAGGTGGGGGATTCATTGATAGGGGAGTTGTTAGTAGAACCCTTGTCATGGGTGGATCATTACCTCCTGCAAACATGTTTCCTGGTGTATGTCTGCCCCCGGAGGCGTGTAGAAAGAATTTGGATGGTTCGCTCCAAAAGACTAATGGAACCTGAGAGGTTCTGGAAAGCTCTTGGTGAGTTACCCTCTGATCTTGACTACCACCCACTCGATGACCTCGTGGCTTTATGGAATACCTGGCTGTTGGAGGCTATTGACTGGACAGCTCTGAGGCGTCCACTCCCTCGGTGATGGCTCCTTAGGCCTCCATGGTTTATGGAAGGCCTGAGGTTGCTGAAGCGGGAGGGGAGGCGGTTGGAGTCACGGTGGCACCGTTCGCTTGCTGAAGCTGACAGATTGCAACATAGAGTCAGTTTATGTGCCTATACTGTAGCTGTAAGGGCAGCAAAAAAGGAGTTTTTTGCTGCTCATATAGCTTCTGCAAAATCTCATCCAGCGGAACTTTTCTGGGGGTTGGTCGGTCCTCCCTCCCTCATCCTGGAATCGGAGTTATCTAATGCCTGCTGTGACATATTTGGTGATTATTTTTCAGAGAAAATTGCTCAGATTTACCACAACTTTGATGCCGCATTTATTGCAGTGGGTGAACCAGAAGCTGTGGGAGCCCCGCCTTGTCTGGTTTCATGGGATCAGTTTCAGTTGGTGTCATCCACCAGGGTGGGGGATGTCCTTGAGGCTGTTGGGGCCACCTTTTGTGAACTTGTCCCATGCCCATGCTGGCTGGATAAGGCATGTCAGGAGATGGTGGAGCCATTGCTGGTGGTGGTGATCAATACCTCCCTTTGGGAGGACAGAGTGCCAGGCTGCCTCAAAGAGGTGGCAGTGTGCATCTCCTCAAAAAAACATCACTTGATGTTGATTCCCTCGCCATTTATTGGCTGTTCTCTAACCTTCCCTTTTTAAGAAAGGTTTATTGAGGTGGTTGTGGCACAGCAGCTGCAGGGGTATCTAGACCGCACTGCTTATATGGATCCCTCTCAGTCCAGTTTTCATCTAGGCTATGGCATGGAGACTGCACTTGTGGCCTTGGTCGACGACCTTCACTGTGAATTAGATTAGGGTCAATCGACCCTGTTTATTTTGTTAGATCTGTTGGCTGCTTTTGATACCGTTGACCATGACAAGTTAGTGACTCACTTACAGAATCGAGCTGGAGTGGGCGGGATCATCCTTGACTAGTTCCGCTCCTTCCTAGCTGGTAGAACTCAGTGTGTGGTGCTTGGGGATTGTTCTTAATCTTCACGGAACCTCACGTATGGTGTCCCTCAAGGTTCTATTCTGTCCTTGCTCTTGTTCAACATGTATATGCGGTCACTCGGTGAGGTTGTGAGACAGTATGGGGTGCGGTGTCGTCAATATGCTGATGACACCCATTTCTACCTCTCATTTTCATTTGACCCAGACCTAGCAGTCTCTGTACTTACACAATGTCTGGCACCCATTGGGGATTGGATGAGGGTGAGCCGATTGAGGCTGAATCCCAACAAGATGAAGGTGATAGTGGTTTGGGAGGGCAGTGGATGTGGTGGCTCCCATCATTCATGAGATCCGCCCTATGCTGGTATCCCAGGTCTGTAGTCTGGGCATGCTCCTCGATCCGCAGCTCTGCCTGGATTTCCAGGTGGGGGCTGTGGTGAGGAATACATTTCACCAATTATATCTGGTGTGATGGCTTTGACTGTATGTTTCAGATGGTGACCTGGTTACCATCATCCATGCTTTAATTACCTTGAGATTGGACTATTGCAATGCTCTGTACGTGGAGCTACCTACGGCGATGGTCCGGAGACTGCAACTAGTGCAGAATGCTGTGGCCCATCTCCTTATGGGGACGGGTTTCCGTGAGCACATTACACCAGTGCTCCGGGCTCTGCACTGGCTGTCTATAGTCTTCCCGTTCCAATTCAAGATATTGGTTCTAACCTATAAAACCCTATACAGCCTTGGCCCGACTGACCTGTGGGACCACCTCAGTCTCCGCACTCTGGAGCAGTCTCTGAGTTCCGCTGGGAGTGCCCTTCTTGAGGTTCCCCATGTGGCCTGTGGGGCCACTATGGAGAGGGCATTCTCAGTTGCTGCACCTAGGCTGTGTAACCTCCTCCTGGTGGAGGCCTGGGTGGTCCCAAATCTCCCCTCCTTCCATCATATATGTAAATCGTGACTGTTCCGCTTGGCTTTTGGTGAGGGAGATGGGTTGTAGGGTGTGATGGTGGACTGGGAGGGGTGGGGTTGGTTCTTTTCCTTCTCTTTTTACTTGTATTGTTTGGTTTTTATTGATTTTAATGTTTTTTAATATTGTAAGTTGCCCTGGGCTGCTTGGAGCAGGAGGGGCAAGGTACCAAATGTTTTTATAAATAAATAAATAAATAAATAAATAAATAATTTTTNGGCACGGCAAACAGACATGCCGGGGATCCCGGCGGGGAATCAGGGAGGGGGCGGGGCCGCGCGGCGCAACATGCGGCCGCACGGCCCCGCCCCCTCCACGCTCCCTCACCGCCCGCCCTTCGGGGAGATGGGCGGGCAGCAAGGCCAATGCTGCCGCAGCGTCTGGCTGAGTTCAGCACAGCCCGGAATCCTGCCGGGGATTCCGGGCCGTGATAGCCGACCAGACGTTACTTTTTTTTATGCCCGCCTGGAATCACTTTCACCACGCTTCAGCCGATTTTCGCACCGGTAGCCCGGGAAGCATGGTTGAAATTGACCCCATGTGGCTATTCAGTGTGGCGAACATCTGGCGGCCGCCGAACAGACGTGCAGGGCACAGTGACCACAGGTGGATATTCAGCGTGGTTCACTGTGATCTCGTCACGTCTGAAAATACCCTATGAGAAGCACTGGCATAAAATACTAGCCCAAAAGGATGAAAGTGGGCAGCTCCAGCCCACAGAAACCTGGAAAGGAGCCCTCAAAAAATGGATGATGATGATGATGATGATGATAGAGCCTAGGCTGAAATGCAGGGAGCTGCGGTCCCTGAAAGGGATGTTATGTTTAAATGGATATCAAAAATTAACAACAATAATGTGTTTCTTTTTCTAATGGGCACAGCCGTACATGTCCGTCCGACATTCCTATATTGGAAGAGGGGGCATTTCAGACAAGACCTAATCTTCCTTGGATCCAGCACTGCTTCTGGGGTTGCATTCTGATGAACAGAAGTAAACCAAAGTGACTACTCCACTTCTGGAGACAAACAGTGTAAAACAAAGCAGTACTACAACAATTCCCCACCCCCAGCTAATGATCACTTTCACGCTGATACGTATTCACACAAACAGTTACTTCAAAATACAAAGCAAAGCCGAGTGCGAACTCCTGATTTTTTTAGTCATACATACTTCTCTTCCTACTCCTGAATAACGTCAGTTCAGCACTGGGTTCATGTGAATGCTTCAGGAGTAAACCAGAAGGAAGGCCCAGCTACATCAAACGAACTGTTCACTGGAATGTGGCCTAGGCCGCAGAAATCTCCAGTAAGAGGGCAGTCGGGGTAACTATAATGTACCTGGGCCGGCAGCAACCCTTAGCTCCCTCCCTTAGAGAGATGACCCCATCGCTGGCAGGGGTTTCATCCTGTTTTGATGAAGTCATTTCAGCAAACCATTTACTAGGGCCTCAGAGACCACAGTTTAGGAAGCACAGATCTATGTGCCAGCATGTTATGCTCACAAATGCAGCGTGACACCAAGCCTCGACAAAAAGGAAAACACCTCCCTTTCTTTTGTTGGTTTGTTTTCTTGTCACATATGCAACATCCTGCTCAGTGGGTTTCCGGCGGTTTGTTGTGATACCACAAAAGACAGGTGCTCTTCATATACCTGCTTGCCCGGCTCCTTTCTTTCCCCCATTGGGAAATCTGTCTAGAAGATAAGAAGACTAAACAAGAAGCTCAAGGAAGTCCTGTGACGGCACACTGGTGTTAGGGCTGCTGTCACAACAGGGGCAAGAGTGGAGATTCAGATGATTGGCAAGTGATATTTTAAGTCTTTTTTAAAACACATGGATGCTTGCTTGCTCTCCCCACACACACACACACACACACACACACACACCAAAGCCCTCCACTTGCAACGGGAGAGGCTTGCAGCAGAATTTTAAAATTCATCCTGAGATGAAGGAGATTCTCCACTTTCAGGCACATAACCTGGGTTAAAATTTGTGGGAGGATGCTGGATTCCTTTGACTCACAGAAGCTCCACCAGCCACCTTGACCCTGGAACTGTGCGGAATACACCCTTGTCCACTCCCTTCTATAATACGAGACCGGACTGCAGTTATGCAAGCAGTTTACCCTGGAATAACCTTGTAAAAACCAAGATTATCCAGTGGTAACCCTGCAATCTACCCCAGGGTATTCAGACAACACAAAGTACTTGCAGAGGGGAAAATTCAGCAGAAATGCCCTAACCCTTATCTCAAAGTAACCCTGAGGAAGACCTTTTATTTATTACACAAAAACTTTGCTCCTGTGTAACTTCAGGGAGTGTGCTAACCCTGTGCTAAGAACTGGGCTAACCCTGGAGCACTGTGGAGCTATGCAAAACCTCGGTGGTAAATTGCCCCTGGTAGTATCATGGTCTGTAGCTGCTCCACAGCAATTCATTTCACAAACCACATGTCCTCGACTTAAGTACGGCAGAGGTATGTTTGGTGCTGCTCACCCACATTACCGGGAGCGGCGAAATTCCCAGCACGGAATCTCCCGGCTGGGAATCTTACACCGAGCTCTGCATGTGGGCGTGGAGGTAAAAACATTATCAGCTGGAGCCTCCGGCTTCTTTTCTTACAAATGACAGGGCTGGATTTCAAGCCCTGTCATTCGTAAGAGAAAAAGCCACAGGCTGATTATGTTTTTAACCCCGTGCCCACGTGCAGAGCTTGGCATAAGATTCCCAACTGGGAGATTCGCCGCCCCTGGTAAGGTGGGCGGGCAGGGCAGCGTTTGCAAAGGGCAGTTCTTTGCAGGGAGCCTGGAGCAGGGGGTAGCTAGCCACGATGGAGCAAGACAGCTAGGGTTGCCACTTTCCATAGTTTTGACCCTGGCACTCCCATAGTTTTGACCTATGACAAGCCCCTGGATTTGAGGGACCCCCTGCAAGTGGCGCCAGCGCCACTAGGAAATGATTCGAGCTGAGAGAGGCAGTATCGGGGCCAGCACTCTGCACCATCCACTCTGAAAATGTACAGTGATGCTCACGGCAGGTTGCTTGCAATGGGGAATTTTCAGAGTGAGCAGGGCTGGGGTGCTACTCTTGCCAACTCTTAACACTTCTTTCCTGGTGAGAACGGGTGGCTGTCACTCCAGGGAGCCAGGGTGGCATCTCAGCTGCCCAGGAGCCTTAGGAAGATCCTGCCTCCTTGCCCTTGGGGACAATGTGGGGGCACAGGCGTAAGTGGAACATGCACCTGGGCCTGTTGCTGCCTTGCTCCCTGACTTGGGTTTTTCTAGCCATTCTGACGTTTGTAACTACAGCCTTACAGCCAGTTTGCAGAGACCCCTGCCTGCTTTGTATCCAGACTCTTTGGCCATTTTTAGATGTGCCGGCAACAAGCGGGGAATCTAGCGGGTTTTAAAATCCACTTTTAGAAAAGTCACGCGGCGGGGAGTGTTCAGACACACAGGACGCCGCCCGGCCGCCATTAGAACGGTGGCGTCGGCATTATTTTTAAAACCAGCTTTGTCAAACCTCAATATCAGGGGAATCTCGATAAACCCACTGGATTCCCCGCTCGTCTAAAAACGGGCTTTGATACACAAGATCCCTCCTTTTAAAAAGTTATTTCCTACCAACCCAAGTTTTTACTTGGACTTAGTTATCTATCTTCATTCACAGTTATCTATTGATTCTAGCTTAGACACAGCATTATCAATGATCTTTAACACTGGGCATTTTTACACACATGTTAAAGGGTGTTTTTACACACACATTTCTCTGTGTGTCTAAATCACTCACCCAGATATTAAACATCCGGATCTTTGAACTTTTCAATCTTCTGGGTTTACAAGTCCACAAGTAAGTTCCGGATTCATTTTTCAAACACACACTGCCCTGAGGCAGTTCCTGGATGCATTCTTCACACAAACACTGAGGCAGCCTAAAGTAGCCACAGCTGTAGATGTGACAGGCTGCCTTGGAAACCAAGTGACCACAGCTGCCTGGAGCAAAGCAGTTTACCTGGAGAACTTTTTACACACAAAAGTTCTGAGAGAAGTTCTACGCAGAATTTCAAAGATTCGGATGTTTAAGATCTGGGTGAGTGATTTAGACACACAGAAAGTTCAGGATGTAACAGCAAACATGCAGGAGAAACGTGTGTGTAAAAATACCCATTGTTTTTTTAAATGACCGACATATGTCTTTTCCCCAACAACTCCCTCCCAAGACATTGCTTTCTTGTCCTGCATTTGCTCAGTCTATAGTTCTGATTTGTTTCATGTCTAGGAAGGGCCCAAAAGCTTGCATACCCTTGCCAACTACAATTGGCCCCCAAAAAGCTATTACCTGAACTATTTTGTCTCCATCTTTAGGTAAAAACAGACAGATAACTGTATTCTTGCTGCTTATAGTACAACACAACTTACCTAGCTGTCTCCTGACTGTCTCTTATCTCCTAGTCCAACTTAAAACCTGGGATGGATTAGTCTGCATCTGCTCTTAACAAAGGATATTCTTCTATTCTGGCTAGGATCATGGAATGGATCCTTTATAAATAAATACTACATGCCTAACTCCCTTAGGCACATTTAGATCTTCCAGCTTTACTCTTCTGCAATTAAATTCAACAGTTATAGCATTGTTGATATTATGGTGTTGTGCTTGTCCAGTCAAGCTTCCATGCTCTTGTGTGGGATGTGTGCGTTTCAGCATATAGTAATTTGTAAACGTGGATAAGTGATATGAAACCTTGAAAAAATGGGTCTACAATAGGAAAAAGCAACTGAACTTAACCTGTGGTGATTCTATTCTTCAGGCAGACTTGTATTATTGAAGACTGCAACTGAGAAAAGAGAAGATTTAGAAGAACATAAGAAGTGCCAAATCGCTCCATGACCAAGCTCCCCCTTACCTCTTGGACCTAATCGCCCTACGCGCTCCTGCGCGCGCTCTCCGCTCTTCCGCTGTCCCCTCCCTCGCTCTCCCTCGCTTCTCCTGCTCGCCCAACCGCCTTCGTCCCTTCTCCCTCGCTGCCCCGCATGCCTGGAACTCCCTCCCTGCCGACGTCCGCCTCGCCTCCTCCCTCCGCTCCTTCAAATCCCTCCTCAAGACCCACCTTTTCCATGCTGCCTTTCCCAATGCCCTCTAGTCTTTCCCCTTGCTCTTACTGTCGGCCCTCCTCTGCTGACTGCTGCTACCGACCACCTTGTAACCAAGCCAAGTACACGCGCCTGAGACTTCGCATCCGCCTGAATGTTTGTTTGTCTTCTCCCATGTCTCTCCCACTGTCCCCTCTCCTTGTCTCCCCCTCCTTGTCTTTTAGATTGTAAGCCACAGGTAGGGACCGCAGCTGATTAGATGTTCTGTACAGCGCCAGGTTGTTACTGGTGCTTTATAAATGTTTAATAATAATAATAATAATAAGTGCCATGCTGAGTCAAACCAATGGTCCATCAAGCCCAGCATCCTGTCTCCGACATGGGAGAAGTCTCAGCAGTCACACTGGGCAATCCAGTCCCGGTTGAGCACTCCCTGCTCCCAACAGTAAGAAGTTCCCATCTCATAATCTACTTGGCTAATAGCTGTTAATGGACCTATTCTCCAAGAACTTATCCAGTCCTTTTTTAAACGCAGCTATGCTACTGGCCCCAACAGCCTCCTCTGGCAACAAATGCCACAATTTAACTGTGCGTTCAGTGACAAAATACTTATTTATTTGTTTTAATCTGCCACCAGTTAGCTTCATGGAGTGTCCCCTAATTCTAGTTGTATGAACAGCTAAATCCAATTAATAAATCATTATTTATTTATTGCAAAATTTACTATTCCGCCCCCTCCTGCCAAAGGCCGCTCAGGGCAGCGTACAGTATAAAAACATAGAATAAAATAAATAACACAACTTTAAAACAATAAAAACAATCATTCCACCCCCTTCCCCGCAACCTGACCCCACTGCTCCCCCGACCCGTCTCTCTCACCAAATGCCTGGCAAAACAACAGGGTTTTACACAGATGCCTGAAAGAGGGCAGGTCCTGGGCCAAACGAGCCTCCGCCAGGAGGGAGGGAGAACGCCCTCTCCAACGTGGCCCCCTGCCAAACACGGGGGATCTCCAACGCCTCCGGCTGACTGCAAGAGCCATTCCAGAACCCGGGGAGTGATAGTAAGAGCAATATCTAGATAGATATATTTTTAGATAGTAACGTTTTATGAAGTGATAGTAGGATGACTGTGAATGATAAAGGAGCAGGTATATATTTAGCAGTAAAGAGCTCCCTCACAAAGCATGCTGGTAGATTGAGTTCCTGGGCACACCAGGAGTGGGGCAACGGGGTGCGATTGCGCCCCCCTGGCTCCCTCCCCTTCTGAGCCCTTCAGGCTGGGGACACGGTCATGTCAGAAGGAGGACTCTTCCACCTCCTTCCCCTTTAAAGGTAATTCTGCTGGTGCCCCTGGCTAGATGCGAGTCTCGCCCAGTAAAGCCAATGGGAGCTGCTGACCCACTGACTTTGGTGAAAACTGGATTGCAGTGTGCGGTGTCTTTTAGTTCTGGCTGCTTTCTGAGTTTGGGAGTCCGGGGACATCCACAGTAGGGCATAAGTTATGCAGCTGTGGCAGGGGAAAAAAAAAATCTGAGCTGGAAATTTTTAAAAGCAGCCTGGATTATGTGATATATTTCTAATAAAAAACAAAAACAGATGCCCTTCTCTCTTAGGCTTGGTTTTTCACAAGTTTGGAGAGGGAAAATAAATCTGGTAAAACACTTACGATGTTGGACAACTTTCCTCAGAGTTTTCCAGTAATGCTGTTGGGCATTGCTGGCACTTAGAAGTCCAGTCTGAACAGCAACACTGAACGATAGAAACAAGAGATTTCCAAAGCCCCTTACCTGCAAAGTTGCCAACTAGACGTTTATTCTTTTTGTTTGTTTGAAAAGTTTTTATTAAGGCATTTAACAGCAATACATCAAGTACAATACACATTGCACATTTTAGGATGCATACTAGCATAGCCTAATATTCCTTGTGTTAACCCACATATGAAGCGGGTTAACACAAGGCACTGGAATGGACGCCTCGCAGCCCCGGAGGACCCTTCCAGCTTCCAGCATTTCTAAACCAGTCTGGCCTGCCTGAGAAAGCTGGCTTCTTTGTTGCAGCTGCAGCTGCTAGTTTTGTGGCCACCCCCAGATGTGCAGCCTCCTTTGGGAGGAGATTGCAAACATCAGTGATTAGGGCCTCTCTCGGAGCTTTGCTTCTAGCAGAGGAGGAGGAGGAGGAATGCCCCAGCCCAGGTGCTGGAATGGACATCTGGCAGCCCAGGAGGACCCTTCCAGCCCTTACCAAGCTGTTCTGCCTGGGGGCAGTGCCAATTAGGGATGGGAGTTTGGATGGAACTATTGAGTTCGGTTCTGACCCGAACCAGCTTCTGTTCGGATTTTGGCTTGTATTGCTCGGATCCAGTTCGTATCTGAGCAATATAGGCCTACATCCATGTCTGCCTCCAGCTCTGCCTCCTCCAAACTCCTGCCTGAGTCCCCCACACTCCTGCCCACCCAGCCCATCACCTGCCCCAGCAATAGGATTGCTTACGGCCCCAGCAATAGGCTGGGGCGGGTGATGGGCCAGGTGGGCAGGAGTCCAGGGGACGCGGTTGACAGGAAGGACTCTGGGAGAGGCAGAGGGGCCGTGCTCCGGAGTCTGAATCGGCAGCCAGCCGCGGTCGTCTCAGCACCACACTGGGAAGAAAAAATACCACAGAAAATCACTGCACATGTGCAAAAATGGCCACCACGGCCATTCTGTGCATGTGCGGCCATTTTCCAAAATGGTGCCGCCATTTTGGAAAATGGTATTTGGTCTGCGCATGGACAGACCGGCTGCCATTTTCCAAAATGAGATGGCCATCCTACCCACATTTCCGGGGCTGCTGCTGTCAGAGCATCGCTGGCCTTCCCTGTGCCAACAGCACTGCCGACCTGCTCATCCCATCCCAGGGAATTTACAAGGCAAGATTGATTTATTTTTTAACTCTGATTTTATGGACAGTTGTTTTACCAACTGCCGTAAGGGGTCACATGGTGCTGGGGCTACAGAGACGTAAGAGCCCAGTGTCATGGGGACATGATGGCGACACACCCATTTGGGGGGAGATGACACACATTTTGGGGATACATGTAATGTAATATAAAAGGTTAACAGACTGTAAGCTCAGTTGGAGCAATATACTGAAACCAGTTGCCAAAGTGGAGGGAGAGATTCCCTTTGTTATAACAAGTGGGCAGTTTATTGCCAAGCAACGGCCAGGTCCGCCCTACCACCTTGTCCCCATGAGTGACGCCCAGGGCTGCAGATGTGCTGTTGTCTGGAGAGGAGCAGGGAGGTTGGGATGGGACCCAATCAGCAGGGAGTAAGTAGCTACAAGGGGATGAAGCTGCAAGCAGAGCTTGGCCAGAGCATGCAGGGTTTGAGAGGTGCGCTGCTCCTCCAACTTCACCCCATCCGCTGCCAGTCCTCCCTCTGGGACCAGCTGCCAAGAGCAGTTCTGGATTCGGGGAAGTTGAGCCTGCACTAAATGTTGGTGCAGGCCTCTTCCAAGCCTAGAAATCCTTGATGGGCACACACTGACCCGTCCATTAGGATGAGGAAAATTTTATCCTGGTTAATTTTTGTTCAGTTAAACACAACATTCCCCCTTCAGGAGCCAAAGCTCTGTACACCCCTAACCCCGGTGGGACTATATTTTATGCATACATTGTTATTTCTAGTTTACTCATGGGCCCCAAGTATTGGGGGCCCTTGATGAATCACTGAGAGCCCTTCACAGGTCAGGATTCCCTGCGTTTGAGGCCCCGCGGTCCTGTATTTTATGCCATTGTTTCTCACACTCATGTCGACATTTCAAGTTTATTCTTGGACCCCAGGATAGGGAGGCCCTGTTGTCCCCCACCATCACATGGGGCCCTGAGTGACTGAATAGTCTGAAGTATTCTGCATCTGGCCCTGGCTGACAGGCAGAGGGAGTGTGCTTGCCCCTCACTGTTGGAGCAGCTGGGGCAGAGCAGTCTCTTTAACCCCAAACAACTATTGCTGCACTGTTGGAGCTAGCAGCCCCCCACCAGAACAGCAGCAAATTTTCAGTCTATGACAAGAGAAGTTGGTTCAATAAAAGAGATCCAGGACAATCCTCCACCATTCAAGTCAATGGGAGGTTTGCCATTGACGTCAACGAGCGGAGAACTGTGCCCATCATCTGAACTCTCTCTTTATCTTTATCTTTATCTCTATCTTTTACCTGTCCTTATTCAAGAAATACTACTTTCTACATTAGGTGTTTTCAGACGTAATGATAAATCCATGGAAAATCCATTCCGTGCTGAAATCACTGATCCCATAGCGGCTTGAGCAGATGTCCATGTTGTTGCGTGTTTCAGTGGCTAGTGGATAGTCCCCTGCTGCCAGCTGTTGCCCAGATGATATCGTTTCTATGAATGTGACAGACTAAAAGTGTAGCGATGCACTTTTCTATACAGAACGACGGCTACATAATAAGAGTAGATCATGTTGGCCACAAGTGTGAGTTTTCAAAACCCAATCCATGGCAAGCAAGCATATATCGGGTACCATGTTTTGCACAAACAGACACGATGCCCAGTGTACATTTAACACTGAAAAACAGGGGCTTGCGGTATGTCTTGTAACACGAAGCGACTGAGCCACAAGGGAAAAGCGTTACAAACATCTACGTTCAGAATTTGGCTTTGTTATTCTTTTTGTATTGCTTAACGGAAGTGATACACGTATGGAAAACATAAATCTGCCATACAATGAGGGATATGGATTACAAAAACGTTAGCTATTAATCGAGGATGATCATTCCTATGGGAACAAGGGAACTGTGTGAAACAGCACTCCCCACCCCCCTTACATTAGCCTAAACGTTCTTTTTAATGGAAAAAATGGGCTTCACAATCTAACTTCAAGATGGTTTTCCATCCATTAGCAAAACAGAACACGATAAAAAAAAGTAACAAGAGCCGCAAGATTGCCAGATCTCATGCAAAGCACCAGACTCCTGCAATTTGGACTGTCTCTTAAAACCCCTAAGCATCATAGAGTTTAACTACCTCCAGGAGTACAGCTCTCTCACTTATCTCAAAAGCACACACTGGTGGAAATACATGATACTGCTCAGGATCATTCCCTTCCCTCGCCCACTGTCAGCTGACCAAAAAATAAAATACACAAAGCATTCTCACCTCCGCAGCCACTGAAAAAGTATTCAGTGGAAAATCCCACCCCAACTGGCAAGTCTGTAGCTTGCAATTCACAGTGTCACATCCCAGAGAAAATGTCTGCACCCAAGTGCATGTGTTTGTTTACAAGCATGTGCAGTTTATTTGGTTTGCTACAAACTGAACAGATTAGAAATGGAAAAACACTGAGGCTGATTGTGATTGGTTTTGCTTTGCTTTGTCCTGGGAGAGAGTGTCCGGGGGGTGGGGGGTCAGTAGAAGGAACCATGAGTCTTCGAGGGGCTATTTTTCACTCTGGGCGATTTCAGACGTGACGGGGCGCTAGTCGCCCCGATACGGAATCACCACGGGGATTCCCCACCGGGATCACACCGGCATGTCCAACAGACGTGCCGTCTGATCCCGGCGGGGAATCAGGGAGGGGGCGGGGCCGCACGGCGCAGTGCGGCTGCAGCGCCCGCCCGAACTGACCACAGCCTGGAATCCCGCCGGGGATTCCGGGCCGTGGTAGCCGTCCAGATGGGATGGGCCCCTTCATCGCGGCGGGGAATCACATTCACCACGCAATCGGGGCCANTCAGTCCGACACGGAATCTCCACGGGGATTCCCCACCGGGATCACACCGGCACATCCAACAGACGTGCCGGCTGATCCTGATGGGAAATTGGGGAATCACATTCACCACGCAATCGGGGCCAGCCCCGCCGGTTCCGCCGATCGCGTGGTGAATGTGATTCCTCGCCGCGATTGACGGGGGTGAACATCTGGGGGGGAACTTCCTTTCCCCCTTCAGACGTGACAAGACCTTGCTCGCCCGGTGGGAATTCATCGTGGTTGAGCGTGATCTCGTCACGTCTGAAAATACCCTCTGTCACTGAACCTTGGGTAACTCACTTTGCGTGAAACCAGCCATGCACCTTAACTCCACTTTAATATTTCTTATGCATGTTGCAGGGTGCCAATACAGCCCTGCAACATACATAAGAAATGTTTAAACGGTGTTAAAGCAGAGTTATGTACATGTCTGTTTTCACCCTTTGAATTATGCCAGAATCTCCCACTTGGGTAGTTAAATCCATACGTAGGTTCCTGACCAAGTAACATGGAAAGTTTCAACTCTGAAGAGAATTTTTTTAAGATAGATAAGAGTACAAGGAAATGGATTATAAATAAATTCTGCAAATAACTTTAACTGTGGACTCTTCTATTTAAAAAGTTATCTCATTAAACCTAAATCAACTATAGAAGTCAAGCCAGCAAAACAAACTCTAAAAACATTTCTACTTCCAGGTCATAGTTTAGAAAGCATTGTGTTCTTTAAAGCTCTCAACATTTCACTTGCACCGTAAACTTTCCTTTATATTGCACATATAAAACATTCATGTCGGGCAAATGGTTACTAAGCAGAAACTGCTGCCTTGAAGTACTGCCACCAATCTTTGTGATAAATGATCACATAGCAGGGTAAGCTGTTATTGTCCATGCAAGTAGAAACACTCTTATATAAACAACTAGGGCTGTACAAATAGAGTATGTGACCCTGAAGGCCATTCATAAATATCTAATCTTTTTCTATGGCATACAACCACCCCATATCTTTTGGACACTTCATTCAGAAAAACTGGCCATTTGTAAAAGAGGGCAAGCAAGCATGGTAAAGTTAAACACAAGGAAAACCATTGTTTTGTATGATTAAAAGGACTTTTGAATAGCTACAATGGATAAAAACAAACAAGTCATGGGTGAACCCGGGGACGGCCACTGCACCCACCACTCCCCAGCTCAGCAGGGAAGGCAGTTCAAACAAGCAGTGCCCCCCACCGGGTGGGGGGGTAATCCAGGCGGATGGGTGGGGGGGCGCTATCACAAGCCCCTCCACAGCACAGGTCGGCCAAGGAGCCGTCCACATGGGAGAGACTCCCAGAACACGGCTGCCCAGCAGAATTGGGGCCCTGGGAGGAGCTCCCACCAAATACCTTTTCAGGGGTGCCGGAGGAGTGCCCTCACCCAGCCTGCCAAGCAGCTGATCGGGAAGGCCTGGAGGATTGTGCTCACCCAGCCTGCCAAATAGCTAATGGGAAGGCCAGAAGGAGCATCCCCGAACAGCTGTTTGATGCACACACCTAGGCTGGGTGAGGGAGCTCCTCCGGGGACCCCCCAATCAGGCATTTTGCGTGTGTAACTGGCCTGCAGTTGATCAGGGCCCTGGAGGAGTGCTCTCACCCAACCCAGGTGTGCGTATCAAGCAGCTGATCAGGGGTGCTCCTCCAGGCCCCCAAGCTCAGCTGTTTGGCAGGCTGGGTGAGCGTGCTCCTGCAGGCCCCTCCCCCATCAACTGTTTGGCTGGGTGAGCGCACTTCCCCATGCACCCCTGATCAGCTGTTTGGCGGCCGGGGGAGCTGGCTCCTCCAGGCCCGATCCTCGGAACTTGCCTCGCGGCTGGACTTGGGGGGAGGCGGTGTGCTAACAGACAGGAGGGTGCACACTAGCCTGGATTAGCCCAGCTGGGTGGGCTTTCTCTGGACAACGCATCTCAGAGCAGCCAGCCACCTGCTCTGCAGCGGAAGTGGGCAAACATTTGGCAGTCACTGAACTGACAAGCAGGTGACTCGCGAGCCACTGTAGGCTACTGTCTCATTTCGGCCGTCTCTCTCAGACTCCGACCTCGCCACTGTCATCCATGCCTTCATCACCTCGAGGCTGGATTACTGCAACGCGCTCTACGTGGGGCTGCCCGAGAAGCTGGTAAGGAGGCTGCAGCTGGTGCAGAAAGCCGCGGCCCGTCTCCTTATGGGGGTGGGCCGCAGGGAGCACATGACACCAGTGCTCTGGGCTCTGCACTGGCTGCCTATAAAGCACCGGGCCAGGTTCAAGGGGCTGGTTCTGACCTTTAAAGCCCTTCACGGCCTGGGCCCTGCCTATCTGCGGGACCGCCTCACTCCCCATGTGCCCGTGCGACCCCTGAGATTGTCTGTGGGGACCTTTTTGGAGGTTGCCCGGGCGAGGTGGGTGACCACCGATGTGAGATCTTTTTCGGTGGCCGCCCCTGTGCTGTGGAATTTGCTCCCGGAGGAGGCTCAGTTGGCCTCCACTCTCCTGTCATTTCGATGTGTATGTAAGACCTGGCTGTTCCGCCAGGCCTTTGGCGAGGGGTAGGGTAGGGTTTTTTTTTCCCCCCTGCATTTTATGAATTTTTAAACTGTTTTAAATTGTTTTTATATTGTTGTTTGCCGCCCCGGGCTGTCCTGAAATGGCAGGAGGGATGGGATAAAAATGTTATATAAATAAATTAATTAATTTAAAAAAAAATTGTTTTCACCCATAGTTGATTCATGGAAGACCATCTGAAGAACAGGTATGTTGAAATGCTAAAATTATCATGACATAGTGATCAGAGATCAGATTGATCTAGGGTTTATGTCTCGTGGGTATCTGTGCTTTCATGTGGTTGATGTTTGTAATACATCATGGGAATGTTACAGGTGGGCCATGGGGAATTCTGGACCTGCCTGCTCCAGTTAAGCCTTCATTTTACCTGCCTTGACAACATTTCAGATTTTGGTGCCGCAGGAAAAGAATGAACCTGGTTCCTGGAGGAATGGGATTGAAATCTGCTTTCATAACTACATTTGAAATTGCTCTGCACAAGAAGCACTCAACACGCCCAGTAGCACATTATATTCTGTGTGTGTGTGTGTGTGTGTGTGTGTGTGTGTGTGTGTGTGTGTGTAAGTAAATGGAACAAGGTATGTCACGAGGTTGAAGCAACTCTTTCAGTTTAATTAAGCTGAAGTAATGCTAGTATTTGTCTAACATCCAAACACAGTAGAAACCAAAGTAACTACTTCAATTTAATTCAATCAAAATAACCTCTCTACTTTAGTCGTGTTCAGACAGTGTAAACCAAATTAACTAATTTGATTTAATTAAATCAAAGTAACGATTCCAGCTCAGTAGTGTTAAGACAAACAGTGTCAACTGGAGTAGTACTGTGTCAGTCTCACCCCTAGCTAAGAGGTAACAACAATCACGGTACTGTGGTCATCACTCTTACTATGCTAATAACTGGCTGCCAATAGCTTCCCGGTCACAATTCAAGGTGCTGCTTTTTTTTTAAAGTATTCTTTCGGAATAAATGCACACACGCAAGGTCATCTGCTGAAAATGACACACCCAAAGCCTTGCTGCTGAACAGATATTGGTTCCATGGCATGTTTTTAGCTGCTCTGCAGGTCTGCTGAGGAGTTCTCTGCATCTGTTCTGGGGAACAAACCTCTACAAGCCCATGTTCACTCCATGGGTTACTCCAGGATGTGTGTGACCAAACATAGGCCATTTTTAAATGAGACGGTAGGTACCACCCACGTCCACCCAGGGGACACGTGTGGTACCACCCGTGTAAAAGTGGCGGTGGGTGGGCATGTGCTCCCACGACCCATCTCCCCAGATAGAGCAACCCGGAAAAACCCAGGTTGCTTCATGGGAGGGCATGGGTGGCGGGTGGGAGGACGGGGGTGCACACCCATCTGCCGCCGTCTAAACTCTCCTCCATCCACCTGAAGTGCGTGTGCGCTCCCCAGCCCCCACCCCACATTTCAAAATGGCCATAATCCTTGCCCCGCCTGTGTTAAGCCTCTAGAAGGGTGGCAGACGTTATACGAAGAGTCATGTACTGACTGTTGTTGGCAGCAGTCCAGCTTATGTGGGCATTCAGCAGAACTTGCATGGGACTCCATGCACGTTGCCTTGGCATCCTGGGTCTGCAACAGGCAAATGGGTTTCCATGCATGGCAAGCTTGCTAATAACTGCTCCTGCTGTGTCACCCACAAGCTTGCTGAATGAGAAAGTAAATGGGAAAGAGTGGCACCGCTATTTTAAGTTCAGCAATGTGGGACTTCTGAGCACGTTCCAAATGGACCATAGAGACGAGGCATCCCTTTGGGGCATTTCTAGTCACTTCTCCATGATTGATAGGAGAGCCAGAATTGGGAAACGGTGGTGAAAAACCACTACCCAGAAGTACGTGCTGTCTGTGGTAGCCTCGGGGTGGAAGGAACCACAGCAAAGTTCATGTTTTTTTCAGGGACGACTCTCACAATGTAAGCTAGTGAGAAAACATGATAACAGTGTGTACATACACAAAGAATGATGTGGTGTTGGCACTTACCAACCGCAGGGTAAATACAATACCTGAAAAAACACCCTTAGTGACTTGCCTCATGTAACACAGGAAACCTGTGGAAATGCTCTCCTCTCTTCAAAGCCAACATGGGTGACTCAGCAAAAAGAAGAAAGCACTCCATCTGCTACAGATGTGTGGCTATCGGCTAATTACACGACACAAGGCAAGCCCGTAGATGTTAAAGCGGTGCAAGAGCAGAGTTACCTACATGTCTGTTTTCACTCATTGCCTGCACTTTTGTGACATCACCACTAGGAGCGCTAAATCAGTTTTGGAGTCTAGTGTGAATGATACTGAAGTGAGTTAGTAAAACCCGAAAAATTCATATAATCTTGTTAAATCAGTGTAGCAGGTAGCAGTCCAGGGGGGCTGCTACCCCTTTAAGAAGGGGGCTGTGTGCACCAGCCACAGGGCTGGGTGCACACAAGGGGTGTGGCAGAGTCAACCGCAGAACTGAGGGGCAGCCTGAGGGGATACAGGCTGAGAAATCCCTGTGACAGAGTGGGCAGGTTACTGGCCCTTTAAGGCTGAGAAGAGGAAGCCTGGCCACGCCCACTCTGACTGTATAAAAGGAGAGACTTACGCAGCGAGGAGACAGTTTCTGCCAAGGAGTGGAAGGAGCAACAGCTCCCTGAACAAGCCTGCCTGGTCTATGCTCTCCAAGGTGCTGAGGTTGGAGAACTAGAGACACCCAGGCAAGGTACAGAGGTTGTGCCCAGGAAGGGAGCCCCTTGCCTGGGGAAGGCTTGGCCAGAGCCTGAGGTTAGAAGGCCTGGCTGCATGAACTTTGGGGAGTTGTGGTTGAGTTGCTCCGAGGCCTGAGAGAAAGGGACTTGGGCCTGTAGGATGAAGGTGGATGAGCCGGCAGCCCCAGGTACACTGGACACAGGTGGTGTCCCAATAAAGGACTATAAAGACATACCCTCTGGACTGTGTGTGGTGTCCTGAGAGGGTACCTTCTGCCTGGAAGGAGGGGGTTCAGTCAATGCTCTAGGCTGACATGACGTAGCCGGGGGAGAGCTAATTCCCCTGAGTGCGACCCCAGTGCCCCCGTGTGGCCCTGGAAGCCCTCCCCCTCCCCCCTGCTACAGCAAGTGGTGGAAAATGCAGGCAGAGTGCTGCCCACTGGTGCACTGTGGAATTGCACCCACCTTTGGTCAACCTTGATTTCGTGGGGAGAATCGAGGGTTGCCTGTTGGAGCTGCGCCGGTGTGAGCTCCCTAGTGAGGTGAGCCCTGGTGCCAGAAGCAGACGAGACTGGACGACTGTGCCCAGTCGACGTGAGGATTACGGAGAGTGCTTGGAGTAGCTCGGCCAGGATGGCCCTCGAGCTTGGCTAGAGCGAGGGGGTTCACCCAACCCTGCCATGAGGTGGATGCCTAGCGGTATAGCGGCCAGACATGAGTGTGGGAGCCAGAGACATACCTTGATGGCACTCAGCCTTTGGAACTTTGTTGAGCTGGAGCTGAGTCGGTGTGACCAGCGGCCAAGGATCAGAACACGCCAGTACTGGGGACCCAAGGTGGGAGGTATTGTGGGGCTGTGTTACAACTGTGGCCAGCTTTGACATTATTGGAGGGCCTGCCAGGAGAGATGGCAAGGCCTCCTGCTAAAGACCTGGACTCTGGGGTGTCAGAGCCAGGGGATGGAAAAGTGTTGCTGGACCTGTGGGGTTCGGGGACATGTAAAAAGGCGGTGTCCCTATAGAGGGAAGAAGGATACCAGACCTGACCCAGATGACAGTGTCCATCTGGGAGTAGTGTCCACCCCACCCTGGTTCCGGGAAGGCACTGGGAGCCAAGACTTTCTAGGAGGTGTTGGGTGTACCAAGCCCTGGGACATCTCAAGAGGGAGTGTCCCAGAGGGAAGCCTCCTAAGGAAAGTCATAGGCCTACAGAAAAGGTAGCAGGGGGGCGACCGAGCCGGCTAACCAAAGAAAAGAAGTCTATGGGCACTCAAGTAGAAGGGGGTTGCTTCAACGACATAGACACCCTTGAAAAGGCAGGCAGGCAGGTGCTAAATGATAATGCCTGCCTCTTGAAGGATCTAGAGGCCCTCAGAGAGGGACAGGTGGTCTCGAGGCCTGAGAGGAAGGACCAAGCAACCATGACTGAGAGCTCTAGCGACATGGTGGCAAGAGCAGCCTGGAGGCCGGGGAGTCACGAAATGGGCATGATAACTCAGCTCTCGGTGGCAATGATAGATAGGATGCTGGGTGATTGATAGATTCCTCCGAGAGGAATTAGAGGACTTAAAGGGAAACCTGCAAGGGCAAGATGATTCCTCTTCTGATGAAGAGCATGGGGAGCTGATAGCTGCCTTTAGGGAAAAGGAGAAGCTCGTAAAGAGAACCCCTCAGGTGGATATGAGTGATCTAAGTCCAGCGGTGGTATATGTAGATGTAACTGCTGAGGCTGAATATGTGAGACACTGCATTGAAGAGGGAGAAGAATTAAGCCCTGGGAGAAAGGAGTTAAGAGAGGCTACAAGGAAGTAGCTGTTAACCTGCCAGAGGAGTATGGCTTTGAGGGTCCCAGGGTGGGATAGACAGAAGGTAAGGGTGGACCACTATCCCAACCCCCTTAAAAAAAAGGGAACAAGAGGCCTGAGGACCTACAGAGCATCTAGGGGCTCTAAGGAATGAGTGGGTACAGGGGGGCGATGGAACCGGTACCCTACTGCACCTAAGGCACAAAGAGGCAGAGGTACAGGGTGTACGCAACTGAGACGTTACTTCATGTGCCTAAGGGGGCAGGGTATAGGGGACTGAGCTTGCCACCAGGCATGAACCTCGGCCTTAGGGGCAACAGAACCCAGCAGGGTGTAGGCGATTGAACCAGCTGGGGTCAACTGTATAGAAAATCCCTAGCGGCTTGGTGGAGAAATGTGAGGGGTTGTATTGAATCCCCGATGAATCTGTACGTTGGGTGGAGGAATGCTCCCCAACAGGAACAGTGATTCCCTGTAGCAGATTGGGGGGAGGTGGCTCCTCAACTGCTAGATAGACCCGGTGGCACAGGTTGGCTGTGAGGGGCGATGGGAGGCTGGAGTGGGCATTAAAGCCCAGTGTGAGGTGCTAGACCCTGTGGTTTGGGGGTTAGACCCTATGTGGAGTAGCTGCACCCTGCTAAAAGGTAAGCGCCAGAATTCTCTGAGAGAAGCCTGTTTCCCTGAAGGGGGAGGGGTTTAGCAGGAAGCAGTCCAGGGGGGGCTGCTACCCCTTTAAGAAGGGGGTTGTAGGGCACCAGTCAGAGGACTGGGTGCACCAAGGGGTGTGGCAGAGCCAGCCCCAGTACTAGGGATCAGCCTGAGGGGAGTACAAGCTGAGAAACCCCTGTATACAAATGCAGACAGCTGAGGGCTAGAATCTAATACAATATCCAAATGTTTATGTAATGAATCAAACAAGAGTGAACATTGTATAACAAAACATATTCTATACACAGGGGGCTTGTAGTTAGGTTGCTCCTGAGTCTGGAGAGATGGACCTGGGCCTGTAGGGTGGAGGCAGACGAACCAGCAGTCTCAGGTACACTGGACTGGTAGGTCCAATAAAGGACTATACAAAAGACCCTTGGGACTGTGTGGTGTGTCCAGAGTGGGTACCCCCTTACGGGAAGAAGGGGGTTCAGCCAAAGCTCAAGACTGATACGGCGTAGCAGGGGGTAATTTTTTATTAGTTGTAAGTCACCCTGAGCCAATTTGGTGGTTTTTCAAAGGGAAAGCAGTATATTTATTAGGGGTGGGACCCCGGGGCAATTACCGGATACCGGATTTACCGGTTTCCGGTTCTCAAAGAACCGGATTCTCGGATTAAATCCGGTATCCGGTACCGGTTTTATTTCATTGATTTCAATGGGGCACTGTGTCCCCATTGAAATCAATGNCCATGTGGCCCTGGGGAGGCACCATCCCCTGCTACAATCAGTTTGGGTGAGTGCAGGTCTCGGGGTGCAATCATGAAAGTCCATGGGCAAAAAGCGGTGTGGCCAGTGGGACTGCTTCCCAGGCTGCCCCCTCGGCAGAAAACCCCAGGCTGTGATGTCAGGGCAGTAACCTGACATTATTGAGGCGGCGGAGCTGTCCTTGAGTAGGGTCAGGAGCAGAACAAATGGGTGGCGGACTGGTCTCACCTGTGCTGTGCTCCCAGTATTCCGCCATTACAAAATATGGCTGTTTGGGATGGGGAAGAAAATCATGTATTTCAGATACACAACGAGGGATGAGATTCCTGCAGAGACTGAAAAGTAGGGTGGATGGAGTCAGCAGTATCAGGTAAAAATTTTCCAAAGCAGCTACGTGATTTAGGCGGCAAACGACTTACTCCAGAGCAGCCCCGCATCCCGGGAAGTCGGAACCCTGTGTAAAATGGTATGGTAGGGCAGGTTCCCCTGCTAGCACAAGACAGTCAGTCTTGTAAAAGGAAAGGTACCATAATATGCTCTCCTTTTGTGGGAATCATTTTATCATCAAGAACTGAATTATCTTAAGTCTGTCACACAATATAACATTCTAACTAAATAAATGGGGGGAAAATAACACACCCTGAAATCATACAGAGCACATGCTGGAGGGGACCCCCTCCCAAATCACCCCAGGCCAGCCAGGCAAAAAAGAAAGGTGAAGACGTGTTCTCCACTGTCGCAGAAAACAGAACAAGATGGAATGGGCTAAAATTGCAGCAGTGTAGATCTCGGTTCGATATTAGAAAACGCTTCCTCCCTGTATGAACCGTTGGACAATGGAATAAGTTGTCCAAGGAGGCTGTGGAATCTCCTTCCTTGGATGCTTTCAAACCCTGCTTGGACAAGCCCCTCTCTGCGGTGCTGCTGCAGGCCGAGGATCTCCTGCCTTGGAGCAGGGGGCTGGACTCGCGAGGTCTCTTCCACCCCTACAGTTCTATGACTCAGTCATTTGGGTACATGCATCCCTGGCGGAATGGGGTTACATAGGGGTAGATGGATTACTGAGGGAAACCGGGTTTGATGGAGAAAATGCATCATCATGGGAAATGGATTTATATGAGGGGAGATAGATTACTGGTTAGGGTGGGGCTAGAATGGTTGATCACATTCTTTAAGGGGGTCGGAGATATTACTGAGGTATGGAGTACATGGGGCAGAGGCACTCTCAAGGAGTGGACCCCGTTGCAGAAGTCGGAATGGGCCCTCTGCTGGGGCACTCCACTCCCGTGTACCTATGCATTCTACATGTGTGTGTGTGTGTGGGGGGGCAATCATGAGCAATTATTATAGCTGCACCCCTGGAGTCGGGTTATATGGGCCAGAGGCATTACTGGAGTACACAGTTAGGGGAACANTATGCATTCTACATGTGTGTGTGTGTGTGGGGGGGCAATCATGAGCAATTATTATAGCTGCACCCCTGGAGTCGGGTTATATGGGCCAGAGGCACAGGGACATAGCTTAGGTGGGAATGGGCTCTGGTACAGAAGGTAGAATGGGCCCTCTGCTGGGGCACTCCACTCCCGTGTACCTATGCATTCTACATGTGTGTGTGTGTGGGGGGGGGCAATCATGAGCAATTATTATAGCTGCACCCCTGGAGTCGGGTTATATGGGCCAGAGGCATTACTGGAGTACACAGTTAGGGGAACAGATGGATTATTGGGGAGACTGAGTTATATGGGGCAGATGGGATTATTGGGGGGGTGATGGGCTATTTATTGTATTTCATTAGTTTTATACCCGCCCCCTCCTGCTCAACAGCAGCTTGGGGCAACGTACAGGCATCCTATGGGGTTGACACTTTTATTAGGAGATGGAATTCTATTGGGGCAGATCCAGGTGAAGCTGGGGTCTGGGTGACGTGGTTGTATGGGGCCCCTCCTAACGGGAATGATTAACAGACACACACTGACTTGCATACTAGGAAAAGAAAAGTAACTTTTTATATTGTTATGTTTAATTTCCCCTTCAGGAGTTGCGTCTTCCTGATTGCCCATATACTATTATTTATTATTAGTCCTTATTTACATAGCATTAGTATTATTATTTATTTATTCCATTTTTATTCTGCCCTTCCCTCGAAGGCTCAGGGAGGCTTATGGGAATATGTAAAATACATAAACACCAAGCAATTAAAAGAAACCCTAAACCCCACCCACCAACCCTCTCTCTAACCCTTCCATCCTACCCAACCTTATCCCAGCCTGCCAAACACTCAGCCAAACAAAAAGGTCGTACATCCAAAAGGTAAGCAGGCTCAGGTTTAGGTGGATCTCCGGGGGAGAGAGTTCCATAAATGTGGAGCAGCCAACGAGAATGCCTCTGTGTGCCCTCAGTTGATACTCGCAAGAGGGTGCCCTCAGTTGACCTCAGAGGTCATGAGGGAACGTAAAGGATTCTAGAGACCGGTCCCTGCCCCATGGGGTTGATGATAGAGTTACTCAGGGCAAGGGGGCTCTGAATACCATAGATTTTCCACAGATCATGGGCTCCTTGGATCTGAGGCTCTTTCAGCCCATATTTTACACCAGGGCTTCTCACACTGACTCATGTTGATTTTTCAGGCTTAGTCATGGGCTCCATGTAAGCCTGGTGGGTTTATGGGGGTGGGACCCCTCCAACGCATGGGGCCCTGCATAGCTGCAGTCTGTTCTGGATCCAGCGATGGGGAAATTATTGGAAGGGGACTGGGTTATACTGGGGCAACTGAATCCCTGTGAGATGGGGTTATATGGGGCAGAGACACTATTAGGGGAGTCGGGTTTATACTGTGACAGGGGCATTCTACTGGGGCAGACTGATTATTGGGGGAATGGTGTTATACTGGCCCGGGGCACTCTAGGCATGGTGGGGCAGAGGGACGCTCGGGGCTATGGGATTGGGTGGCGGTATTTTACTGGGACACGGCGCTGTACTGGCCCCGGGGCACTCTCGGCACGGTGGGGCAGAGGGACGCTCGGGGCTATGGGATTGGGTGACGGTATTTTACTGGG